>JADLZN010007389.1:0-269108 GCA_018155175.1 Sinocyclocheilus anophthalmus | reverse complement strand
ATCTGCGGCTCGCTTTCCCCCCCCCCCCTCGGACAGCCCTCCCAAAGTCGTTTTTAATGACGGCTCTAGTAACCGCGGCTCCCCCTTCGATCTGGCCTACGCCGTGGCCTGCGTCCTGTTCTCCCCCGGCACCTGAGTCCTATTTCTCATGCTGGTCTTCGCCGAATCGGCTGCGGCTCCCGGCGACAAGGAGTAACTCACGGTAATCTCCGCCGACTGAGAAGAACGTCCTCATCTCCTGTTACTATTCCCTCACCGAAGATGGCATTAATAAATGCCCGTTCCTTGGTGAACAAGACCTTTTTACTAAATGACTTCTAATCATCTCATAACTTGGATTTTATGTTTATCACAGAATTCTGGATAAAGGTTGGTGATCTAACTCCTTTCTCAGATCTGGTTCCTGCTGACTGTACATTTTTTAACTCTCCTCGTCTGAGTGGACGCGGGGGTGGGATAGTAACAATTTTAAATAACTCTCTCTCTGCACACTGTCGGTTGGTCCCTGTAACGGCCTTTTCCAGTTTTGAAGCTCAGTTTTTTCAATTAGACTGGAATGGTCCGGCTTGTTTAGGGGTGATTTACCATCCTCCTCACTCTACTAAGGATTTTATACAGCAATTCACTGAACTTATCGGCAATATTGTCACTAATTATGATCGTTTTCTACTGGTGGGCGATTTTAATATCCATGTCTGCTGCACGTCAAACCACCTATCGCATGATTTTCTTAATCTTATTGATGCTTTTAATCTATCCCAGTGGATCAAAGACTCTACTCATATCCAGGGCCATACATTGGATCTTGTTCTCTCCTATGGGTTTGATGTGACTGATATTGTGCTCTCAGATTTTATGCTCTCTGACCATAAGCCTATATTATTTTCACTGACTCTTCCGGATCTCTGTCATTTTTCTGTTACACCTGTAACTCTGTCTCGGTACTACTCTCCACAGTTTAGCTCAAATTTCAACTTGTGCTTTGCTGAATTTTGCTCAGAGTTGCACTTGGATCAACCATTATCTGACTTGGATGCTGATCAACATCTTAGCCTTTTAAATTCTGCCTGGCTCAAGGTTGCAAATGCGACTGCCCCCCTTAATCCTCATAAACACAAACCAAAATCGGATCTGTGGCAAAACTCTGATACCTGTCTTCTAAGACAAAACTGTAGAAAGGCAGAACACAGATGGAAGAAGGACAGGCTACATATCTCTCTTCAGATGTTTAAAGACTCACTTACATCTTACCAAACTGCTGTTAAGTCTGCTAAAGCTGCATATTTTTCTAATCTAATTGAAATTAATCACTCTAAACCTAAGGTTTTGTTCTCAATTATTCAATCTATTGCAAAACCTTCTACTAACTCCTTGCCCGATGCCTCTGATGTTCTCTGTGAAAGCTTCTTGAGATATTTCAGTGACAAAATTACTAGATTAAGACTTAGTGTCTGCCCCACTTTAACTGTCTCTCCAACCCTGTCATCTGCCTCTGCCTTTTGGGATGCTTTCAAACCTATCAATTTCCAGGCATTGAAGGAGGTGATTGACAAGCTCAAACCCTCATTTTGTTCTAACGATATTATTCACCCGAGATTCTTAAAATTAATCATTGATTCAATTGGACCTGGTTTGGTGTCTCTTATCAATAAGTGTCTCCAAACTGGCGCTGTCCCTGCCAGTCTTAAAGTGGCTACAGTCACTCCCTTACTCAAGAAGCCTTCACTTGACTCTTCTGTTCTAAAAAAATTTTAGGCCAATTTCTGTCTTACCTTTCATTTCAGAAGTTTTGGAGAAAATTGTGCTGAATCAACTTCAACGTTTTCTGACTAGTTTAGAGGTCTAGTTTATTTATGAGGTTTTTCAATCTGGTTTTAAGTTTGCTCACAGCACTGAGTCCGCCCTTTTGAGGGTGTTAAATGATATTTATCTCTCCACTGATTCTGGAGACTCTGTGGTTCTTATTCTTTTAGATTTATCGGCCGCTTTTGATACAATTGACCACTCCACACTATTATCCAGACTAGAGTCCTTGGTGGGTCTAAAAGCTACCGTTCTTAATTGGTTTCAGTCATACCTGTCTGACAGAAAGTTTTTAGTGAAGCTGGGTAATTTTACCTCTTCCAATGCACCTCTGATCTGTGGCCTACCGCAAGGCTCTATATTAGCTCCTTCTCTATTTTCTCTCTACATGCTACCTCTGGGCTCTATTCTAAGGAAACATGGTGTCTCTTTTCATTTCTATGCAGATGATACTCAAATCTATCTACCAATCAAAAGAAACAATTCCGCAGCGATTACCTCTCTTCAGCAATGCTTAGAGGAGGTTAAATTATGGCCCGCCCAAAATTTTCTCTCCCTAAATGAAGACAAGACTGAAGTAATTGTTTTTGGTTCTAATGAGAATTCTCAGTATATACGCCCTGATTTGGACAGTTTATCTGTTTTTAGATCTTCACAGGTGCGGAACCTAGGTGTTCTTGTCGACCAGCATTTAAAATTTTATTAACATATCTCCTCCGTTATCGGATCCAGTTTTTATCAACTTCGTCTACTGTCTAAAATCAGAGACTTTCTCACTCCAAAAACTCTAGAAATGGCTGTTCATGCGTTTGTTACATCTCGACTAGATTACTGCAATTCCTTATATTGCGGTATATCTAAATCTCAAATTGCGCGCCTTCAGCTAGTCCAAAACTCTGCGGCCAGACTTCTTCTGAAGTGTCGCAAACATGAACACATTACTCCAATTCTCAGATCTCTACACTGGTTGCCGGTTCATCAGAGAATAGACTTCAAAATTCTACTCTTTGTTTTTAAATCGTTACATAATCTAGCTCCTGTCTACCTCTCTGAACTTCTTCATTTATACACTCCATCTAGAAGCCTAAGATCTTGCGACCAGGCTTTGTTGGTAGTTCCACATGTTAGACTTAAGCGTAGAGGGGAGCGTGCATTTGCGGTGGCAGGGCCACGGCTTTGGAATACCCTGCCTTTAGAAATTAGAATGGCCCCTTCTCTGCCTGTCTTTGAGTCCCTGCTAAAAACCTATCTGTTTTCCTTAGTGTATTGATTACTGTTATAATGTAAATTTTTAATGGGTTGTTTATATTTTTATTTGGCTTGTTTTCTGTGTATGTTTTTATATATTTCTCTTCTGTAAAGCACTTTGGTCAGCCTAGCGGCTGCTGTAAATATGCTATACAAATAAAATAAACTTGAACTTGAACTACATTAAGGCTGACAACACTACAAATTATTAAATAATATTTTTGTATGCTAAAAACTGTCTTCCTGAACCTCATAAATCTGGCCTGCACAGGTGCAACATATTTATCACAAGCAAAAAATAAATAAAATCAACAGCAACTCATTAAAAAAACACACTGTAGGGTTGTTTTGTTTGTTAATGAATCATGAACAAATCTTTGAACAAACAAGTATTTTAACAAATTCAAAGACTGTTGTGTTGCCCTAGCACAACTGCACAGATTGACAGCCAGTGTAAACTGAACATATCCAGTAATGTAAGTTATAAAAAAGATAAAATAAGGTTTAGTTATGTAATGTATAAAACACTACAATGCCATGTTTTATGATGAACAGAGGCAGAAGAGTTTTCCAGCCCGTTGTAAATAAAGAACAGGCTGCACAAAACTAGCCAGGACATAACAAAGTCCAGCAGGAAACCAGAAATCAAGAACATTCTGATGTGTTTGAATGACAAAGAATTCTGTGACAGTATATGGCACATATAGGATAATCATGTTCATTGTTGTTATCAGAATAAGATAAAACGCTCTTCCCTTCATGTGGTTTTCCTCCTCTCTCTCTCTCCTTCTCTCTCCTGGTCCTGACTGCTTCAGAGCTCTGAGAACAGCCACAAGACAAAACAACTGGATGAAGAGGAATAAAAGGAAGTGCAGCAAGAAGAACCATCCATATACTTTTGTGTTGAGTGAGACTAAAATAAAGATGCAGAATAAACAGGATGCAAGAATAATTGTCCAGGCCGCAGTGCAGCAGATCACTCTATATCTGAGAGGTTTGTACTTCAGAAAGGTTACAGGATGAACCACTGCCAGGTAACGCTCAACACCGATCAGACACTGAAACAGAGGATGCCCAGTGGACACCTAGTTCTTGTAAAAAAATGTGTTAAAATTGTAAAATTTAAATAGAAATATAACAGTGTAAGGTCCACGAATTGGTCCAACGGAGGTATCCAATTGTGGCTGAAGGTTTCTTGCGTGTTCGGTCTTTTCAGTGAGCAAAGTTATTACATTTTAAGTTCAATTCTAATCTGACTCCATTTTAGTATGACCTCGAATTTAGGTTGAAAGGCAAATTGGTTGTTTGTCTTTCTCTAATTCTTCTTCTTCTTCTTCTGACATTTGATTATTCTAGTTAACTCTTTACTTTATATTTACTCATTCATTAGGAATCTATGTCGCTCAAGGTGCCTCACGTCAGCCGCTCTACATGGGCCCCACGATCACAAACTCACCAGTCAGATCATTAGCCAAAGGTTATGACTAATATGATTTAATAGGTCGCCCATGCTCACCATTCTTTAAATAGTAGTTCTGTTTAGCCCCCTACGGTTACCCATGTACAACTTGGTTAAAGCTCAAAACAATAATCAGCGTTTATGCTAGTACTATTTGTCTAGCCCCCGACAGTTATATAACTACGTACAACTTAACTAAAACTGAGACAATAATCAACGGTTATGCTAGTACTATGAAATATGTTAATATTTCAATAGTATTTTTTATCTAGCCCCCGATAGTTAAAAATAACTACATACAACTTGTATAAAGCCCAAACAATAATCAGAGGTTATGCTAGTACAATTTATCTAGCCTCCGATAGTTATATAACAACGTACAACTTATGCCGAGTTCACACTGCACGACATTAGCCCGATTTTTCACTCGCTGACAGGTTTCGCGAAATCGCTGACAAATGCCCACAATCGGAGGAAAATTGGTGCTCGTTCACGTGAGTGACAATCACACAGTGTGAATGCTCAAGACGCGATCTGAGGGAATCGCCGATGCGTCGCCGATGCCGTAAACTTTTGCATTCACATATCTGGAGCTGTCGCCGTTCACAAGTTCACGCGTGTGCAAATGATTTTCTGACTGAAACACATCGGCGATGACCTACAGGCATTGAGAGACCAAGATACAGGGCAGAGGGGAGTTCGGGGAGGAGTTATAGACCAGATCTGTCAGTATTTTAATAGCTATATGAACAATTATATCATACAGAAACAAGCACAAACAAACATTTGCTTGACCAGCCACAATATCAGCATAAGTTACTGCAAAATTATTTACCTTCAACTCTCTTTGCAGAACACCTAATCCCTGTTCCCTGCATCTCCCTCCGGCATAATCTGTTTTTCTTTTTCTCCTTGTAGCTGGAAATCAGCTCACAGACAATTCGCGGGCTATATATATATATATATATGTTGTCCTCTTGAGCTGGTGGTTGTGTGTATAACCCTTCTGCTAGTTTCTTGCATTGTTTCCCGGGACCTGTGTGTTTCTGGCCCTTTCTAGGTTAGGTCCTTGATGGGCACCCACTCTGCTGGGTTCAGAAACCGGGTGCTCGACTTTCAGTGTTTTTCACTCGTCGATATATGTCCAGACGTTAAGTAAGCCGGTTTTCGGCTTCATATTTCCTGGATCATGCGGCCATAACACAGGTTTCCGCGGGAGCCTTCATGATCATCAGGCCCCCTGCACGTTACTGCAAAATTTCCTGGACGTCCGGGCTGGGGTTACGCTTTCATGCTACCCTGACTGGTCTACCGTATCTGGGTCGCCCTGAGGGGCTTCCCGATCACCAGGATATCCCCTCTTGCTGAGGCATCGAGCGGGTGGTATAGGTGGCATTACGAGAACCTTTCTGTGATGCTATCTCGGGCAGTGCTCCCCTCACCTTTGAGGGTGGTATTTGAGCTTGCCTCTCCCGTTTGGCTGTGAGCAGATGCTTGGAAAACCAAATACAATGGTAAGTGCACACGTTAAGCTTTGAGCACATTCTAAAATCCACATAGCTGGTAAGTGTGCACGTTATGCTTTGCCCACTTTCTAAAATCCACATAAGTGGTAAGTGTGCACGTTATGCTTTGCCCACTTTTCTAAAATCCTGTATGGTAAGGGTTACACGTATGACTCGTTCCTTTTCTTTTTCTCTGAGTTGGTTATGACCCCGGTACCTTGGGGCTCCACTCAACTAGTGTGTCTCTAACAACACACTCTGGAAGCATCGCTCCCCTCACCATTGAGGTTTATTGTGAGCTTGCCTCTCCCGTTTGGCCCAGTACCCAAATCCACATATGTGGTAAGTGTGCACGTTATGCTTTGTGCACGTTCTAAAATCCACATAAGTGGTAAGTGTGCAAGTTATGCTTTGCGAGCCCACTTTCTTAAAATCCACATAAGTGGTAAGTGTGCACGTTATGCTTTGCCCACTTTTCTGAAATCCTGTATGGTAAGGGTTACGCGTTGTCAGCCTCGTTACCTTTCTCTGAGTTGGCTTAGGCCCCGGTACTCACCTTGGGCTCCACTCAACTAGTGTGTCTCTGTCGACACACTCTGGAAGCATCGCTCCCCTCACCTTGAGGGTTGTATTGGAGCTTGCCTCTCCCGTTTGGCCCAGTACTTCCGGCTATGTGCAGACAGATGCTTGGAAAACTCTAAATCCAAATACTATGGTAAGTGCACACGTTAAGCTTTGCACACTTTTCTACAAATCCACATAAGTGGTAAGTGCGCACGTTGTGCTTTGCCCACTTTTCTAAAATCCCACATAGCTGGTCAGTGTGCCGTTTGCTTTGCGCACTTTTTGAAATCCACATAGTGGTAAGTGTGCACTTTTTGCTTTGCCCACTTTTCTGAAATTCTGTATGGTAGGTGTTACACGTTATTGACCTCGTTCCCTTTCTCTGAGTTGATTTAGAACCCGGTACCTTGGGCTCCACTCAACTAGTGTGTCTCTATCGTCACACTCTGGAAGCATTGCTCCCCTCACCATTGAGGGTTATTGTGAGTATGGTGTTTCTTTCGAGCGTTAATACTCTCTGAGGAGTTGGATTCCTCGCTCCATGGGCTGTCCCCTTGGTAGTATTGAGCAGTGCTCCCCTTTTTTATCAAAGGGTTGCCTAGAATGAGCAACGCTATTCCTCTGAATTCGGAGTTCTCCTCTCACATGAGAGTTGAGTTCTCTGTTTTTCCCAGTGCACCTGGAACCAGTAGCATCAGGTGATTTAGGCCCTTCCTCTACCTCCCTGATGTGCTGAGTGTTTGGCTAGCTTGCAGTATGCTTACCCTTCTGATCTTACAATCATGCTGCAGGTCGAGCCCACTCTCGGGAGAGCTGGGTTTGTGCTCCCTCATCCTAGGTAAACTACTGCTAGCCGTTCCAGCATTGGAACATGCTGTAGGTTGAGCCCCCTTCTCGTTTGAGAACTGGGTGTGTTGCTCCTTCAGCTGAATAATTGCTAGCTGTTCCAGCTTTGGAACATACTGCAGGTCGAGCCCCCTTCTCGATTTGAGAACTGGGTGTGTTGCTTCCTCAGCTGAATAACTGCTAGCTGTTCCACCATTGGAAAATGCTGTAGGTCGAGCTCCCTCTCGATTGAGAGCTGGGTATTTGCTCCCTCAGCTAGAGATTTACTGCTAGCCATTCCAGCATTATACCATGAGGGTGAGTTGGTGACTTCTCAGACGTATTGTTTTTGGGATGCGCCATTTCCATCTATGGGCTGCTCTTTCAGAGTGCCACGAGAACCCCTTAGAACTGTATTTTTTAAATCCATGTTATGGTAAGTGCACGTAAATTCTTTGCCACACTTTCTAAAATCCACATCATGGTAAGTGTGGCTGTTATGCTTTGCCCCACTATTTCTAAAATCCTGTAACTGTAAGAGCTACGCGTACAGCTTGTGCACTTTCCTGATGGTTTAAAACCGGTTTCCACCTTGGGCCCCACTCCCTCCGATGTTCCTTTGATACCTACTTTGAACAGGTGTTGCTACTAGGTTGTTTGAGACAGTTTCCTTCAGCACATACAAAAGAAACTGCGGTGACCCCTTTTGTGACAGGCCAGACTTAGTATTCAATTCTCGGCCTTGATCATATTTCCGGTAAAGAAATCTATTCCTGATTCCAAGCCTTGATCTCTACCCCGGGCCCAGGAGTCTGGCCCTAACAGGTAAGTATTTTGGGGTATATAGCCTAGGCCTTTGGCCGTAGGGAATACGTCACTGACAGCCGTCTAACGTCCCAGGGGCAACTCCCATAGCAATATGTTAGAGTTGGTACTTAGTGCTCGCCATGGTTCCGGCATGCACTCCCCTCAGCTGGGCCCCCCCCCCCCGCGTGGGTATATCGTTTCCCATAGCGACCCCTAGAGGACGCAGTTCGCAGTTCCCATGAAGGACGTCTCAGGTTACTTATGTAACCATGGTTCCCTGAGTCGGGAACGAGACACTGCGTCCTCTAGTTTCCTTGCCATGCTGCGGACGCAAGCTTCAAACGAAGAAGTGGATGATGTGTTCTCCCGGTGCCTATTTATACTAAAGTCGCACCTGTAGTGACGTCATGGCTGTCGCCGGCCAACGAGTTGGTGTTTTTTTCAAATGTATGCTTCAGACACGGGGTTTTTTTTTTTTTTTTTCACACGAGGCGTTCCCATAGCGACCCCTAGAGATGCAGTGTCTCGTTCCCTACTCAGGGAACCATGGTAACATACCCTGAGACGTTTTCCTTTCGCTTTGGAGTGTTACAAGCTCTTGGTGCATAAAGAAGATCATTAAAGTTGCAAAGAACTAAAGTCTCAAATCAAAGAGATATTCTTTATAAAAGTTACTGTCAGCCAAACGCCCTCCTAACACGGCTCGTTCTAACACGCCCACACACATATCTATCTACGTCACTCTGTGGAAATATTAGCATAATGCCGCCCAAATGTGCACACAAAGAAAGAAGGCGTGGTTTCAGGAACAGCAGTAGTGTTGATGCAGCCATGTCAGGGAGACGGTGTGTGTTTCAGTGCTAAAGCAAAGCACTTTATTTGGCCTTCCGGAAGTAGATGCAATTAGGAATCATTGGTTAAGATTTATTTACAACAGAACAGCACAACCCAGATGTTCGAATTTGTGCAACGCATTTTATGAACAACAGTTTTTTTTTATCCTAGAAGAGTACAAGGCTGGCTGTGGACAAAGGCTATTTCTAAAAAAAAGGTAATTCTGACTTTGCTATGACCATCTGGTGCTTCTGAATCAGCTACTGTTTTGTTATTAGTTTAAAGTATTTGCTATTGACTGTTCAAATAAAGAGTTTTGCGCATCGTGTGTGTGCGCGCGCGTGTGTGTGTGTGTGTGTGTGTGAGGGGAACAGGGTCACATCACAGGAGAGTGAACTGCCTGTCAGAAATCATAGCACGTCAGCTGTCTTAACCGCGGCTTGTGTACTGCATCATCACTGTGTCTGTCACGCGACTCTGTTGCCCTTTCGGGCTTGAACTGATGGTAAAACTAACGACATTATTAACCGTCTTGATATTTACTTTGAAAGCTGAAACGATTATGGTGAGGGGCGTTACGTTTACGACGCATGCTTGTGGTGTGTCGGCCATCTACAGCACTTGGTTCAGACTGGCCCATCATAGCCTATGGTGCGCTTGTCAAAGGAGGGGGCTTTGTTGAAAACGACGCGTTTGAGAGAGGCGGGGCATAGAGGACCTACAATAATGTACAGTATTTGAAAAATAATGTGTTTTTTGAACATTAAAGCATTTCAACATTTTTTGTTACACCAAATACACAAAATAATGATCTTTAAAATAGCATCATATGACCCCTTTAATACATTCATTCCTCGACTGTCCACTAGCCCAAATTCAAAAGTTGTGGATGCTTCAGCTGTGGTGAAGTTCACTGTAGAGTTATTCATCCTCTCAGCTCAGAATTTCACACATTCAATAATATTACAGCTGTAAACTACAGGATGAAAAAAAAATGCTTGTAAATTTCACATATGTTTATATGGAAAATTAAATCCAAAATGACCTTTCTGGAAAAATTCATAAAACATAAAAACAATCTCAATCCTGTTTTATTTGCCATATTACATATCACATGAATGTCCAGTCTCTCTGGATGTATATAAATCTCTGTGCTGTTTTGTATACTGACTTCACAGCCGTCACATGACTTCATCTGACACACATCACATTTTCAGATATACACATATTAAAAGTAAAAAATAATAGTTTGAAAAACACATCTGAATAAACATTGGAAAAGAAACAAATGTATGTTGGGGAAGTCATTTGCAAATAAAAACAGGAAACAAAGATATTTAAAAAAAAAAAACTTTTTTTGGAAACAAAGACACAAACATGTCCCAACCCGGTTCAGATAAGAACAGGCTGAACAAAGCCACCCAGCACAGTAAAAATAAAGCTAAAAGGGAAAAAAAAATCCTTTATATAATTTTGTGTCAGAATGAAAGAGAATCCTGAGATAGTAAACGGCACATAAATAATAACCATGCTGACAGTAGTTATTAGAATAAGATAAAACACTCTTATTTTCATGTGGTTTTCCTCTTTCCTTCTCTCTCCCTCTCTCATTCTCTCTGCTGGTCCTGACTGCTTCAGAGCTCTGAGAACAGCCACAAGACAAAACAACTGGATGGAGAGGAAGAGGAGAAACTGCAGTGAGAAGAACCATGTACATGCATGACTGATATTTGCAATTACTAAACATGCAAAGCAAACAGGACTTTCAAGGCCGCAGTGCAGCAGATCACTCTATATCTGAGAGGTTTGAACTTCAGAAAGATTACAGGATGAACCACTGCCAATAAAGTCAAGGATTAAATGCAGACATGACTAAAAAAACTTAATTTGACCCACAAAATAATGCTATGTGGCAACATTTACATATTTCATGTTTAGTAATTTCATCTGATGGTCTATGATTAAACTTATCTTGACATAAAACTCAAACTGTTTTCCAAACATAATTTTTCAACTGACCATTAACTAGTACTTAGGCTGGCAAAAAATAATTCTTGTTATATAATCTTGTTTGATAGCCTAAAAAACATCAGTCTTCTTAAAGCGTGGGCGTGGCGCGGGTAGTGGGGGGGCTCGTGAAATATAAAACTGGCCTGCACAGGTGCAACACATTTTATTCTGTTATGCAAATACATATATCTAACATTTTTCAAATTAAAACATACAGTACAGTATTTGTGTATGATTTCAGATCAAATGACATAATCTCTGTGACAATCCTCAAATTAGAAAACACACACACACACCATATATATATGTGTTATATAGGGGGGGGGCTGGTTCACTTACGTCGGTGCTCGTGCTGGGGCAGGTGTTATTGGATGCCGATTTTGGAGTGTTTTTGCTGGGATGGGCATTTAAAAAAAAATCTGAAATTTGCTTTTGCGCCATTATCTCCTTGTATTAAAGTTAATCTTGTTCGCATTCTGTACAGTTCATGTCTGATACCACGCGCCAGCGTCACTTGTTCATGAGGATTAGGCTAATCATCCCTTATAGAAAACATCACAAGTAAAATTAAAGATAAACATGGGTTTATTATAGCTTCTTACAATTTACATTTCAGAGATCATTACAAATAAATTATTAAATGCTAAAACTGAATAAATTTAAATGAACAAACTTGGCGTTGCATTTGCAACCATGTGAAAACAGGGGGTGCTGCAGCCCCTCAGCACCCCTACTTCCCGCTTCCCTGACACACACACACACAAAATATATACAAAATAGAGTTAATCTGAATGTAGAATGAGATGGTCAAAGTCAAAGATTACATGCGTAAATAAAGTAAGGTGGGTGATCTTTCTAAATAAACAGAACATGAAATGACATTTCAGTGCCATAAAGGAATTCACGGGTTCACATGTAATCAGATAGGGTAAAGAATTAATATTTGGCTTGAACTCAAAATTTGGCCTGAACACGGAATCCTCCCCCATCCCTGGGTGGGATAGGAGTCAGCCAAAAGAGAGGAGTTGGGGTGGTGGAGGGATGCTAAAAAACTGTCAAGAGACAGCTATGTACAGTAAATGGGCTTCCTCTAGAGCTGATTGGTTGGATTACCTGAAAAAGTTCCACTCAAACTTCGATAAAATTATTCATTTGAAACTAAACAGTATCTTACAAATTAAATATTTAAAAGAAAATGTTCAGTAAATTAACTTAGTAATGGTTTATGAAGAACAAAACCAGGAGAGCTTTCCAGCCCGGTGAAGATAAAGAACAGGCTCAACAAAACCACCCAGAATAAAACAAAACAAACCGAAAGAAAACAATTCCACAATAAACCTTTGCATAAGAATAAAAGACAACCCTGAGACAATATATGGGATATATATAATAGACATCGTCATAGTAGTTATTAGAATTAGATAAAACACTCTTCTCTTCATGTGGTTTTCCTCCTCTCTCTCTCTCCTTCTCTCTCCTGGTCCTGACTGCTTCAGAGCTCTGAGAACAGCCACAAGACAAAACAACTGGATGGAGAGGAAGAGGAGGAACTGAACCGAGTAGAAGTATATGTAAACATATTTAAACTGGCCTGTAAACATGCAGCCCAAACATGACCCAAGAGTGATTATCCAGGCCACAGTGCAGCAGATCACTCTATATCTGAGAGGTTTGTACTTCAGGAAGGTTACAGGATGAACCACTGCCAGGTAACACTCAACACAGATCAGACACTGAAACAGAGGACGACCAGTGATGAGCAGTCCTAATGAAAACCATCCTAAGCTTATGATATGTGACAGCCCAGTGCAATAATAAATCAGAGAAAACAACGAGTTCAGGCAGATACCAATCTCACAAAATGAGAGACTGAGATTGAACAAATCTGATGCAACTCCAGTTCCTGTGACGATGAGCCATATAATATAGGAGTGTGTAGGAAAACCAAATAAGATACTGATGCTGCAAATGTAAATGTCCAGGCTGGAAATTTCCCCAAATTTGGAGTTTGTAGATGCTTCAGATGTGAAGTTCACTGTAGCGTTACTCATCTCCTTTTTTACAGTATCTCTCAATTCAAAAGCTCACAAAAATGTTAAGAACATTGCAGCCATTATCTATGGAGGGAAAAGTGGGGAGTGATGTTAGGTCAACTGGGCCAGATTAGGTTAAAGATTCAATAATGTAATACATTTTCAATTATATGAATGTAGTTTGTCTACTAAAAACAAAATTCAATCATTTATGAATTAACTTGAAATCTCTTAGAAATACAGTACAGAGCACATAAATTAATGTATGGATTCCCAGAGGATTATGTTAATATATATAAAGAAAAAACAAAAAGACCATGAAGTATCATAACGAATGACATTTTCATGGTCTGGATAAAAATACTGAATCAAAAGCATTCTAACTGATTTCATATTTAGCTGCTGTCCCAATTTAACAGAGCAGAATAGGTAAACTGGGTTAGAGTCAAGACTGAAATATGCTCACCATGATACTTTCTGCCTCACTCACACACACACAGTGTCAGGTTCACACAGAACGCTCAAAATTAGTTAAATGAAGTTTAGTATGTGCTACTTAAGTTTTGCCAATTCTATATTTCTAGAGTCCAACGTAAATTATATTCTGATACTCTATTAGTAATAACAATGTAGTGTTTACTCACACAGAACATATCAAGATTACAGAGAAGTTTGTTACCTGAAGAGTGAATGTCCAGTCTTTCTGGATGTCTATAAATCTCTGTGCTGTGTTTTGTTTGTGACTGAATTCACAGCTGTCACATAAATATATATTACTTCATATTGTGGTGATCCGATCAACCATTTTAGTTATTAGGGATGAAATGGTATGTTCCACGGGTATAAAAGGAGACGAACCTGACGTTTAACTAAGCGCGTCATTCGGGGTTTCTGTCCAGGAGGTAAGAGCTACTGGTGGTAGTTGCATTATTAACTTTTTATGTCAAAGAGGGTAATTTGAGACTTACTTAATTTACAGTGTGGCTGAGGAGTAATATGGACACATTGAGCGAAGGTTTATCTTTGTGAGTCTTTAACTTGAACGCCGGTATGTTATTTATTTCATGCCTGGGTTAAAGAGATGGTAATTTTTTCCTTTTTAAATCTAAAGCCTCTTATGTTTTAATAGTGACGGGGGACCAGGAGGTGTTGCAGCAGGCTTTGTGGGCGCTGTTAGGCTTTGTGACCATTCTTGAGCCATATGGATTACTATCTGCATGCGGAAATGAATGCCTGAACCAGAACGTTTCCGGACGGATTGGATTGTGTTTTATTCTCTCTGCAAGCTGCTCTCCTCTACCACTCTTCTGTCTCATACCGAACGACGCATTTGTTGCAGTTGTGTATTTAACATTAATCCAATTGATTGACAATCTCATTTCAGTGAGCAAGGATCACCTCGACGACCGGAACAATAGCTCGTTCCCGGCCGGTGGTGGCGCATTTAAATTTAGTAGTTTCCAGCATTTGTTGCTCAGAGGATTTGAGGTGGGGTAACTATAGTGTCGAGAAGCTATGTGTTTGCCACTACTATTGAGTTTCATTGTGAATGTTGTTGTCATTTTGTATTTTTGTTCTTTTTGTTTCGTTGTTTGGAAAGTTTTGTATTTGTGCTTTGCATGTTTGTTTTGTTATGTAGTCTTGAATGACACTTTAAAGGATGACTCTGTGATGCCAAAAGTTAGTGAACACCAGCTAGTGAGCGGTCGCCATTATTGTGTGACGTACTGCAGCACGTGATAAGTGTTTTTGACAACTCATAACGTGGAAAGTTCATTTGTGTATGTGTGTGATTTGCTTGTTTCTCATCTTGTTTTCTTTTCCCTTCAGAATTGGGGTGCCAGTACTGGCCAGAGTCTTCTGTGTGTGGTGGTGGTTCGGCTGTCCGTCTGCAGTGTTCACAACGGGGGTTTTGGCTGCGGTGTTGTGAGAGAGCACGAGTGGTTGCTGTGTTTATTGGATGGGCGAGACGAATTCCCCATTTCTGAAGTTGTACAATTGTGTGGGTGTGTAATGTTTTATGATTGATGTAGTCCTTTTTAATGTTTGTATATTACAAAGACCAGTTTTGTATTTTCTTGTTGAATAAATTGTGTGAAAACTTTCCATCGTTGTCTGATATCTGTTTCAGCCACTACGCATCTGTGTGCTTGTAGTACTTGGCGTACCTGTGGGTCCCCGGCCAATTTCCGGGGTGGCGTAATTTATTCATTGCCATAATTGGCGTTGTGTTAAGCTTTTGATAACAGACTGCCACAATATGATACACGTCATAAAACATAAGATATGCAAATATTAAAAGTAAACATTTACCTTGAAAAACATCTGAATAAACACAGATAAGTACTTGCATATCTGCATTAAAATTCTATTCAGTTTCTATTACATTTTCCTCATCTTTATACACCGGTACCACATTTTTCAATTCTAGTAGATGTCAGCTGTTTTATTTGAAAATAGAACCATCATACATACTCATACACTTTATCCAGTAAACACAACACAACGTTGAATATTAGTAAGCTGAAAGCAAGAAAATTAATCAAAAGTATGTCACCTGATGAATCTATGTGCAGTGTTTTGTAGACTGACTTCACAGCTGTACCAAGAATATATGTGAATGACTTCATTTCCAACACTTTACATTACATAAAACATCAGATGTGCAAATATTAAAGGTACAAGAGTAACTTGAAAAGGATGGACAGTCTTGACTGAGTAAACAAGAGCAGAAAAATGCATTTTGTTTTTGTTTGGGAAGGTGTTTGTTGAATGCTGTCAACACTTTTACTTTTAATATAAGAAACAAAGGATAATTTTCATTGGACCATTTGTAACTACTGGTTACACAGTAAAAAAAAAAAATAATAATACATATATCCCACAGAGAGACACAAACACACAGAATAGATTTAGAATGGGACAGTCGATTTTTTACTTGAAAATGTTCACTTTATGTGTACTTATAAAATAAACATGATTTATGGAGAACAGAGGCAGGACAGTTTTCCATCTCGCTGTAGATAAAGAACAGGCTGAACAAAACCAGCCAGAACATAACAAACATAACTAAAATAATAGAGTTCCATCATCAACTGCTGAGTCAAAATGGCAGAGAATCCTATGACTATATATGGCACATATATAATAGTAATGCTCAGAGTAGTTATACGAATGAGATAAAATGCTCTTCTTTTCATGGGGGTTTTCTCCTCTCTCTCTCTCCCTCTCTCTCCTGGTCCTGACTGCTTCAGAGCTCTGAGAACAGCCACAAGACAAAAAAAAAAAAAAAAAAAAACAGAAAAAAAAAAAAAAAAAAAAAACAACTGAATAGAGATGAAGAGGAGAAATTGCAATGCAAAGAATGTGCAGTAGTATTAGACAATTTTAAAATGAACATGCTGTACAAACAGGAGCCAATAATAATTATCCAGGCTGCAGTGCAGCAGATCACTCTAGAGATTTGTACTTCAGAAAGGTTACAGGATGAACCACTGCCAGGTAACGCTCAACACACATCAGACACTGGAACAGAGGACGACCAGTGATGCCTAGTCCTTTTACAAAATTTGATACTATCTTGAGACATGAAAACAAAATTGCCATTGTATCAAAGAAACATAACAGACAGTTACCAATCTCCCTGTTTGTGAGATTGGTAACTGTCTGCTATGTTTCTTTGATACAAGAACTCTAATGCAACTCCACTTCCTGGTCCTGTGATGATGAACCATATAACAGGAACACCAAACAGCAAACTGATCCTAAGCAGACAAATGTCCAGTGGTCCAAAGGACTGAGTTGTGGAGTTTGTAGATTCACTTGAGGTGAAGTTCACTGTAGAGTTATTCATCTTCTCTTTGTTCGTCTTCTCAGCTCAGAAGCTCAAGAAATAAATAGCCCTATAAAAAGCAGCTTTGTTAAATAGTAAGATTTTTTAACAGTGTGTAATTCCACACAACAGGAATGTTTCAATAATAATAAAATTAAAATTAATATCGAATAGTACAGGTTTTTTTTACAAATTTTAAAATTGATTATGGAAGTAGATTTATGTAAGTAGAACCCTGTTTCATGTGAAAGTTAAACCATCTTACATGCTCATAAACCTTATACAATACATAATATTCACAGCAAAATTGAATATTATTGAGTTGAAAGTAAGAAATTATTAACGTTTTTCACCTGAAGAGTGAATGTCCAGTCTCTCTGGATGTATACTGTATAAATCTCAGTGCTGTGTTTTGTAGACTGACTTTGAAGCTGTCATAAGAATGATGTGCATGACATCATCTGCTACACATCACATAAAACATCAGATATGCAAATATTTATGAAAAGACATTATCTGTATAAACAGGAAAAAAAGGCATTTTAGTTTGATGGGGAAGCTGCAACCAGATATCACGGACAAACAAACAAACAAACAAAAAACAAACAAACAAAACAAAAAACTATATATACCAGTATATATATATATAATAATATATATATATATATATACACACAAACACACACACATATATATATATATATATAATATATATATATATATATAAAGCTAATTAAAAGTTAATTGGGAAAACTGTGATAAAAAACAAATCAATCAATCAATCAATCAATCAATCAATCACGTCAGGAAGCCATTAACTTACTAATTTGTTCATTTCTCAAATCCCAATATAGAATTCAGATTTCCGCAAATCTCCCTGGAAATTTAATTTCTGAAAATGGGCATTAAAACGTCACACAATCCCCCCCCCCAGTGTATGTTTTAGAGAAAATTGAAACTTGCATCATGTTGGAACATCTGCAACACATGCAAAGAAGCAAAGTAACAGTCAAATTTTTTATTATTTATACCACACATTATTTACATACAATTAAATTTATAGCATGGTATAATGCAAGGATTAAAGACAAGAAAAAAGTGATGTGTGTAATGAATCACCTCTACCGTCTGGAGAAGAATATCAAATTGTGTTGTATAACAATGTTTTCATATGAATGTTTATATTTTGCAATTACTCTGATCTCCAATTAAACTTGATTTTGACTTGACACTTGTTCACCAAACAACATTTAGACATTTATCATTTGACCCTTAACTATATACTTATATATATATACTGTAATTATATAACCAATACTTCAACTTTAGTTTGATGTATATGCAAAGAAAACAAAACAAAACATTAGTCTTCATAAACAGCATTCATAAAACTGGCCTGCACAGGTGCAACACCTGCTATGCAAATGTATATATCTAGCATTTGTCAAATTAAAGATGTATATTATAAGAATATGGGTGTGCAGGGATTTCAGGTCCAATGAAATAATCTCTGACTGTCCTCAAACTGGAAAACAAACATACATACACATTATTATACAATAAACACAAAATAGCATTTATCTGAATGTAGAATGAGACAGTCAAAATTATATGCATAAGTAAATTAGTGAGGTGGAGGATCTCTCTAAATAAACAATATTAAATTACATATAAGTTCACATCAGCATGTTTCATTGTCATAAAGGAGTATGAATATTAATTTAGTATAAACTAAGTAAAAGTAAACAACAACAAAAACAGTAAAATGTTCAGTAAATGAAATTAGTCAAATTAAACAACTGCATGTTTTATGGAGAACAAAGATAGGAAAGTTTTCCAGCCCTGTGCAAATAAAGAACAGGCTGAACAAAACCAGCCAGAATAAAACATAAGAAACAGAAAGAAAAAAAGTCCACAATAACCCACTGCATAAGAATAAAAATGAATCCTGAGATAATGAAAGGTAAATATATAATAGTCATAGTCACAATAGCTATTAGAATGAGGAAAAACACTCTTCTTTTTATGTGATTTTCCTCATTTCTTTCTCTCGCTCTCTCTCCTGGTCCTGACTGCTTCAGAGCTCTGAAAACAGCCACAAGACAAAACAACTGAATAGAGATGAAGAGGAGAAATTGCAATGCAAAGAATGTGCAGTAAATCTGTAAATTAAATTGCTCTGTAATAAACATACAGAACAAACAAGAGCCAAGAGTAATTATCCAGACAGCAGTAGAGCAGATCACTCTATATCTGAGAGGTTTGTACTTCAGAAAGGTTAGAGGATGAACCACTGCCAGGTAACGCTCAACACACATCAGACACTGAAACAGAGGACGACCAGTGATTAATGGTCCTAATAAAAACCATGCAAATCTAATGAGATTTGAAATCCCAGTGTAAGAATAAATTACATACAGCAAAGAATTCAGACAGATACCAATCTCACAAACAGTGAGATTTAGGTTGAAGAACTCTGATGCAACTCCGCTTCCTGTTCCTGTGACAATGAGCCATATAACAAAGAAGTGTGTAGGAAAACCAAACAAGATACTGATGCTGCACGTACAAATGTCCAGGTCTTTTATTTCCTCAAATGCCTCATATATGAAGTTTGTAGATGCTTCAGATGTGAAGTTCACTGTAGGCAAGGCAAGGCAAGGCAAGGCAAGTTTATTTGTATAGCACATTTCATACACAATGGTAATTCAAAGTGCTTTACATAAAATAAAATAAAAACAATAATCACAACAATAAATCAAGGAATTTAAAACTTTGAAAATTATAAAAAAAAATAAATAAAAAATAAAAATTGATTTAAGAGGTTTAAAACAAATTTAAAACAGTTAAGAATAGAAAATGATTATAGTGCAATCAGTTCGGACATTGCACAGGGCTCATTCACTAATGCACAGCTAAACAGATGAGTTTTGAGTCTGCTTTTAAATGTGACTAATGTTTTAGCACATTTGATCTCTTCTGGAAGCTGATTCCAAACTGCGGGTGGCATAATAACTAAAAGCACACTCCCCTTGTTTTGTGTGAACCCTTGGTATTTCTAACTGACTCGATCCTAATGATCTGAGTGGTCTGTTAGGTTTATATTCAGTGAGCATATCTGCAATGTATTTAGGTCCTAGGCCATTGAGTGATTTATAAACGAGTAAAAACACTTTAAAATCAATCCTAAATATAACTAGAAGCCAGTGTAAGGACCTGAGGACTAGTGTAATATGCTCAGATTTTCTGGTTCTAGTCAGAATTCTGGCAGGAGCGTTCTGGATGAGCTGCAGCTGTCTAATGGTCTTCTTGGGAAGGCCGGTGAGGAGACCATTACAATAGTCCACCCTGCTGGTGATAAAGGCATGAACAAGTTTCTCCAAGTCTTGACTGGAAACAAAACATCTAATTCTTGCAATGTTTTTGAGATGATAGTATGCTGATTTAGTTACAGCTTTGACATGACTACTGAAACTAAGGTCTGTCTCCAGAATCACACCAAGATTCCTGACTTGATTTATAGTTGTCAAACCCCTAGAGTCAAGGAATGCATTCACCTTGAGAACTTCATCTTTGTTTCCAAATGCAATGACTTCGGTTTTTTCTTTGTTTAACTGAAGAAAGTTCTCGCACATCCAACTGTTAATTTCATCAATGCATTGGCAGAGGGAGTCAATGGGGCTGTAGTCATTTGGAGATAAGGCTAGGTAAATCTGGGTATCATCTGCATAGCTGTGATAGGCGATTTGGTTCTTTCTCATTATTTGACTTAGTGGGAGCATATACAGGCTAAACAAGAGCGGTGCAAGAATTAAGCCTTGTAGGACTCCGCATGTCATGGACATCCGCTTAGACTTATGCTCTCCTATACTCACATAATAACCTCTCCCTTCTAAGTATGAACCATTTGATTACCATCCCAGAAAACCCGACCCAGTTTTCCAGTCTCTCTAGTAGTATGTTATGATCTACAGTATCAAACGCAGCACTAAGATCTAGTAGTACCAGCACTGATATTTTGCCAGAATCAGAATTAAAGCGAATATAATTTATTATCTTAATGAGTGCTGTCTCTGTGCTGTGATGCGGTCGGAAACCAGATTGAAAATTGTCCAGGTATCCATTTGAGTTTAAGTATTTGTTCAGCTGATTAAAAACAACCTTTTCAATAATCTTGCCTATAAAAGGAAGATTTGATATTGGTCTATAGTTGCTCAATATGGTGTTATCAAGATTTCTCTTTTCAGAAGGGGTTTAACAACTGCAGTTTTCAGGGAGTTTGGAAAAGTCCCAGAAAGAAGTGAGGCGTTCACCACTTCTAAGAAATCTGCTTCCAAACAGTTAAGCACCCTTTTGAAAAAATATGTGGGAAGTGTGTCAAGATAGCAGGTTGACGATTTAAGGTGCTGTAATATTTCTTCCAAAATTTTGCTATCAATTTCTTCAAAAGCAGAAATAGTATCTTCTTTTTGATATTGTGGTCGAATATGTCTAACCTCTGCATAACTTGGGGATGTGCTAATCGCCTTCCTGATATTATTGATCTTCTCAGAAAAGAAGGAAGCAAACTCATTGCATTTGCTGTCGGAGAGCATTTCACTGGCAATCTGATTTGGGGGGTTTGTCAGTCTCTCAACAGTAGCAAAAAGAGTGCGAGTGTTGTTTAAGTTACTGTTTATAAGGTTTGAGAAGAATGAATGTCTAGCTTTGCCTAGTTCCACATTGAAAGTACGAAGGCTGTCTTTATATATGCTATAGTGTATTTCAAGTTTCGTCTTCCACCACATCCGCTCAGCTTTTCTGCATTGTCTTTTCATACTCTGAACTGCTGTTGATTTTCTCCAAGCTGATTTCTGTCTGCCAGTCTTCCTGCTGACTTTCAAAGGAGCAATGTCATCAATAACATTCTTAACTTTTGAGTTAAAGGAATCAAGGAGAAGATCAACAGAGTCTGCAGAAATGCTTGGTGTTAAAGATATAGCCTCCATAAATAGCACACTAGTGTTTTCGTTAATGCATCTCTTTCCAACAGAGACAGATCTAGATTCAGTGGTAACAGAGATCAACATATCAAAGAAAATACAGAAGTGATCAGATAGTGCTACATCCTTAATAACAATGGATGAAATGTTTAGACCTCTACTGATGAGTAAATCTAGAGTATGTCCCCGATTGTGTGTGGGTTCATGCACATGCTGAATCAGTTCAAAAGTGTTTAAAACAGTTATAATTACTTTTGTAGTTTTGTTTTCTGCATTATCTATGTGAATATTAAAATCCCCTGCAATAGCAAAACAGTCAAACTCTGAGGAAATCATTGATAGTATTTCTGTGAACTCTTCAACAAAGGCTGGAGAGTATTTTGGAGGCCTGTAAATAATGATAAACAGAATGCATGGAGCACTTTTCAACACAATCCCTAGATATTCAAAAGACAAGTACTGACCAAATGACACTTGCTGGCATTGATAGATATCTTTAAATAGAGCAGCTACACCTCCACCTCTCCTAACAGTCCTGCAAACACTCATGAAAGTGAAGTTAGGAGGGACTGTTTCATTGAGGACCGTTGCACTGCAGCTGTCTTCTAGCCATGTTTCATTTAGAAACATAAAATCCAGGTTGTTTGTGGTTATTAAGTCATTGATTAGAAATGATTTATTTTTTAGTGAACGAATGTTTAAAAATGCTAACTTGATGGCATTGCATTTTGTCTCAACAGCAATTTTAGTTTGATGCATAATAGGCCGCAGATTAGATGGGTCAGCCATATGGTTTGAGAAGGCCTTGGACTTTCTATCATGTGATAAAACAGAAATAGAGAAAGCTACATGCACACTGGGTTCCTGCTTGTTCTGTAAATATTTGTGAATGTTGCTGCTATTATAGTGGGGACCCGACACATATCACTGAGAGCTGTTATCAGTTGTTTTTGGTTCACCTACAGCAGATGGAGGGTTTGGGCCCTGGCGTTGTGGCAGCGGCCGGAGAGCTCTCACAGGAGGAGGAAGACGAGCTGGGCCCACAGGCTTTGGTGGTTGTGGGGCCCGCCGTTTTTTAGTTGATATCTGGGGGCTTGCAGCAAAAGAGGGGGAGAGTCTGGTCCCAGCATAAACCAGTTCCTCCATTTTCTGTGAGAAGCTTAGAAGTGGAGATGTTGGAGAGAGGGATAATGTGTCTGGTGAGCAGGGCTGTGGCTCTGTTGTTTCCGGTGGCTGAAATATGTTGTCCTGGCTTCCCTGGCCGTTTTCCAGAAAGTCGTCCTTGGATGATGAGTCTTGGAGCTGTTCTGATACGTCACATTCTGTCTGTGATGAGCTCTGTGGGCAGGGCTCAGCCGGGATGGTGTCCATGAGCAGTGCTTGTCTTGGCTGCGTGGTGTTATCAGTGTCCTTGTGGGATGTGTCAACCACATGATGACTCGGAAGCTGATATGAAGTCCTGTGGTCACTCATACTCTGTCCAGGTGTGTGTGTGCCATTCAGGTTGAGTAGTTTGGCACACACTACTGAAGGATGACGGAGGGAGAAGTATATGTTGTCCTTTAGCACTCTTGCACCAAGTTTGTTTAGGTGGAGGCCATCCAGTTTAAACAGTTGTCTATGGCCCCAGAAAAGATTGAAGTTATCGATGAAATTGACTCCTTTTAAGCTGCAGATTCTTTGTAGCCATGTGTTCAGCCCAAGCAAACGTGAAAACATATTAGTTCCCCTTGCTGGGAGTGGTCCACCGATGAACGACTAAACTTTGAGTCTTCGAAGTGTTTCAAATAGTTCACTGAAATCCTTCTTAAGGAGTTCTGACTGCTCTTTCCGAATATCATTCTTCCCCACATGGATGATGATTCGATTTGCAGTCTTGTGCTTCATTAGAATTTTCTGAAGTTCCTTGTTCACATCAGAGATGGTTGCTTGAGGAAAGCAGAAAGTTGCTGAATTTCTGCTACTGATGTTTCTGATAATGGAGTCGCCCACTATCAGAGTCCTGGGCTCGGCTGCGCTCTGAGCTGAAAGCCGCTGTCTGCTCGACCTTGAGCGTCTGTTAGTAGCGATGTTAGCTGCTGGCTGATCCGATCCATGTTTAATCACATTTGGGGATTCCTCACCCACATTCATTAATGCTTCAAATCTGTTCTCAAGATGTATAGGGGGTGGTAGAATACCAGTATTCACAAGCCTTGTCATAGCCGAATCTGGGGTAGAGGATGCTACGGCAGCAATACGAGAAACTCGTGACAATCTGATGTCTCTACTGCCTTTGGGTCTCGCTCCCTGTTTGTGCCATCGATTTGTGTGACAATCAGTTTCGGCTTGTTTCTCTACACTTGGTATAAATTGTTGAGATTGACTAGGTTCATGAGACTCACCGGCTGTATGCTGATGGGGTCCGTGACCTGTAGTGTTATTCATCTCCTTGTTTATCCCTCAGTTCAAAACCTCACAAAAAGTGTAATAGCATTGCAACCATAATCTATGGAGGGAAAAGTGTAAGGTGATGTCAGGTAAACTTATTAAAGATTCAGTCCTTAAACATTCAATAATTGAATACATATTTTCAATGATATGGATGTAGTTTCTGTCTAATTTGTTCTGAATGGAAATTTAACAAAATTAAATCTTATCTGAAGTACCATAGAAATATAGAGCATATAAATGAACAGATTCCCAGAGGGTCAAGAAGGAAACATATAAAGACCATAAAGTATCTTCATGAGTTATATTTTCATGGTCTGCATACAAATATTGAAAAGCATCATGTGGTTTATTATTGTGTAAGAAACCATAAACGTAGACATAGTTTGTGTAAAGATATGCTCAACATGACACTCATCTCTGTCTCAATCACACACACAGTCTCCTGTTTACACAGAATGCTCAAATTAGTATATTTATTTTGTATGTGCTGTTTATCAGATATCAACCTCAGAAAAAAAAAAGTTTCATTATATGCACTGTTTTGGCATTTTAAAATGAACAAAAGTAACATAATTCAACTGCAACTGAAACAAATTTAAGCAAGTCAATGCGATTTAACCATACATTTTCAATGCATGCTATACTTCTATACTTTGAGGGTCCAATGAAAAGGAAATAGACATTGTCTGATATTCTATTAATAACACAAAATTCTATTAATAATAACAATCAAGTGTTTACTCTTGTAGCCTATGCAGAAAATACCAAGTTTACAAGAGAAGTGTATTACCTGAAGAGTGAAGGTTGAGTCTCTCTGGGTGTATAGAAACCTGCTGTCAGAAGAATGTATGTGCATGACTTCATCTTATACACGTCCCATAAAACTCAGAAATGCAAATGTAAAATGTAAACAGGCTACAAAAGAGAGTCATATATGAAACTACTGGCTGACATTCATCAAATCACATTTCTAAGGTAAAATCAGTATCAGTATTATGGTAGTATATCAATATAGTACACAGTACATAAAATGGATTATTGTGAATGACAGAAAGTCACACTATCATTTTCTAAGACAGTTTACACTGCAAAGATGGCATAGAATCCACATGCAAAGCATCTGATTTCATCAAAAGGCTATTTAGATGATGTCCGATTTTTACAGAAGAGACTAGTTAAGTGGGACACTGTCCCTTCAAGCACATCTTTTAAGATCAAAAATGCTCATTGTCTCAGGTGGATACACAATGCTCAAAATAAGTAAAATTAAGTTGAAATAAACAATTTAGTAAACAGGTCATTCTCAGGAATGGGTCTGATTATATCTGTTGTTATATCATTATTAAATTAACAAACGTCACATAATTTAGTCTGTGTGACACAAAGTCAAAGATGTACGATTTGAAAGTAAATTTAAAATGAATATGGCAAAGCCTCCAATTTATCAAAATCAGATATTCTAGTATTAACAACAATTTAAAGTTTACTTGGATTAATATTTAAAACAGTTTATAAAAGGAGTTATCACCTGAAGAGTGACTATTTTAATATGAGCGAGAATGAGCAATGTATGAATAAAACTCACAGACCGGCGACACTTTCTTTTCTTTGTATCATTTTATTATATTCATGTGCGTGTTTACAGACAAATAATATATAACAGTGAAATCACATTATCTGTCTTGTCGTGTCTGCAAAGGAATATAGCGACATACGTACATGATCTCACATCGTAAACAGTTCAAAATCATTGAAATGGAAAAAAGAAAACATGGTTTATCATTTAAGATTTAATCCAATTTACACTTATATAATAAACATATCTGATGAACAAACTCGATAAATGTAATATTTATGTAAAAAAAGAATAATCAAATATACAACTATAAGTCAGTTTGTGTAGCTCTCTAAATAAACAGTAAATGAGTGTCACACTACCATGATCTGCCAATCACACTGCAGATACAAGCAAAGAACATTTTTTGGGGAAAACCAAAACGTATGTATATATATATAATAATATATATATATATATATATAATATATATATATATAAATATATATATATATATATATATTATATATATTATTATATAAACATATATACTCTTCTGTTTCAATAAAATTTTAATACAATAATAATAAGTTAAAAAATAAAAGATTGCTTTATTACAACAGGAGAGTTTTCCAACCGGGTTCAGATAAAGAACAGGCGAAACAAAACCAGCCACTATATAACAAAAAAAAAAGGGAACGGATAAAGGGTTCTGAAAATAATGTTGAGTCAGAAGGAAAACAATATGAGATCATAAATGAACTTATATGGTTAGCTGCTCACAGTAGTTATGAGATCTGAGAAAAACGATCTCCTTCATGTGGTTGTGACTCCCTCTCTCTTTCTTTCTCTCTCCGGTCGACTGTCAGAGCTAGAGAAACAGCCAAACAATAGAACAATGGATGCAGAGAAGGGAATACTGTTAGTGAGTAGCAGCATACATAAAGATAGAAGTACATGAGATTATATTTAAATGAGGACAAACCGGATTAAGAGTGATATCCAGACCGACCCCACCCCCCCGCCCCCCCCAGCGAGAGATCACTTATATCTGAGGGGTTGAACTTCAAGCAAAAATGGTTAACAGGATGAACCACTGCCATGGGTTAACGCTCAACAGAGATCAGACATGAAAGAGGACGGCCAGTAATGAAACCTAATACTAAATAGTTTATGTCTGAGGGACTTGAAACCAGTGAGCTAAGTTACCTGGAGAACAAGCGTCACACCAGCTTGGCCATCTCACAAACAGAGGATTGGGATGAAGAACTCTGATGCAACTCCACTTCCAGTTCTTATGACGATGAGCCATATAACATAGGAGTGTGTAGGAAAACCAAACAGGAAATTGAAGCTGTGCAGACAAAAATCCAAAATTTTCAGTGACCCGATGTGTTGAGTTGTGGAGAATGTAGATGATTCAGGTGTGATGTTATCTGTACAGTATTCATCAACACAAAGATATTGTCTCTCAGCTAACAAAATCACCGAAAATGTAGAGATTCCTATGAGGCAACCCCACCACCAATTAAAATCTATATATGAACCTAAATTGCCATGTAGTTTCAAAGCTGTGTTATGAAGTATTTTACAGCATGATTTGTATGTCGCCAAAAATAGATGTTCACAAGTTCTTACACAATATATTTTCATTCATGTATTTTTGGAGAAACGTGTTGTATAAAAAATAATTTGTTTATTAATTTAAAGTCTCTGGAAATATAGATTGCATAAATTACATTTGCGGTCCTACATTCTCAGAAAAAAAAGGTACAAAAACTGTCACTGATGCAGTACCTTTTCAAAAGGTAAACTTTTGTACCTTATTTACCCCTATAAATTATGCATATTAATAGTTCAAAGGTGCATATTAGTACCTTAATTATACAAATCACTTTAAGGTGTCCTTGTTACACATGTTACATGTACTTACTATTATAATAACAATTAATTATGCATAATTACATGCAAATAACCCTAAGCCAAACCCTAATCCTACTGACCCTAACCAAATAGTAAGTACATGTAGTTAATTAATATTATTCAGTACTTAAATGTATAATTACACTGTAACAATGACACCTTAAAATAAACTGCCTCATTGACTGCTTTGATATCTTCATGGTCTGCATAAAAATGCTGAGATTTGCTAAGTATTTTATTTCATCAAAAGGCTGTTTAGCGGTCTCATTTTAACAGAACAGAATAGCATTTTTGAACACAAATGTTAGAACTGCTTAATATAATTTTCATGATACTCATCTTTGTCTCGTGCACAACAGTCTAGATAAACGGGTCAGTCTCAGGAACAGGTCTTATTATCTTAATTTTTTATCATTATTAAATTAGAAAACTTCACAAAATTCAAAGTGTGTGAAAATTCAATGGTACAGAGGTACGATTTGAAGGTACATTTTAAATGCATTCTATGATCAGCTTCTGTAAGCCCCAATTTAAATGCCATTTACCAAAACATTTAAATAACAAATACTTTAAAGTCAAACATTCTAGTAATATTATCAATCTCTTTTATTTTTTATGTCTATGTTCCTATAGAAGATCTTAGAGAAAAAGAGGAGTTGTATCACCTGAAGAGTGAATGTCCTGGATGTGTACAAATCTCTGTACTGTGTTTTGTAGACTGACTTCATGAATGTCACAAGCATATATGTGCATTACTTCATCTGCCTCATAGCACAAATCATAACACATTGAAATCTATTAATTAAACATAAGGTTAAAAAAGTCGTTTATCTTGCTAAACATTTGAATGGAGCAACACTGACTGATTTGAATTTATAATCGTTCATCGATGCACATGTCTACACAACATTTAACTGACTCACATTCAATACTAAGTACAACAACAACAGTATATGGAAAAGGTAACAGCAGGTCAATGCTTTAGTATTTTATTAGATGACAGACTTTCAGGAATCAGCACACTGGCCGCAAACTAAATCTGAGTTAATGTTGAACAATCAAATGTTCAACTAAGTTTGTTTGTGATGGTGCATCTCTTTAAATAAAAATGCAGAGAATCACACAAACACATTCTAGCAGATATTTATTGAATTATTGATTGATCTGAACAGGGAATGTTTGCATATTGATGAAGCAATTTACTGTAAAAAAACAACAAAAAAACCCACAAACGACAAACAAATAAAATCTACAAGCAACAATCACATTTAATTAACACACAGATTGGAGTTAATGTGATAATGTGTAAGAAATTCTTTGAGGTGGTTTAGTAAGATCTAAAAGCTAAACAACTTAATGATTTATAGAAAGTGAAGACAGGACAGTTTTCCAGTCCGGTTCAGATAAAGAACTGGCTGAACAAAACCAGCCAAAATAAAACTAAATAATCCAACAATAAACATTTCCGGAATATACTCTTGGCTCAGAATGAAAAACAATCCTGAGATAATAAATGGCACATAGATAACAATCATGTTCACAGTAGTTATTAGAATGATATAAAATGCTCTTCTCTTCATGTGGTTTTCCTCCTTTCGCTCTCGCTTTCTCTCTCCCGGTCCTGACTGCTTCAGAGCTCCGAGAACAGCGAAACAGCAGAACAACTGCATGGAGAGGAAGAGGAGAAACTGCAATGAGAAGAACCATGTATAAAAATAAAACAAGCCTTGGGTAAACACGCAGAATAAACAGGAGCCAAGAGTGATTATCCAGGCCGCAGTGCAGCAGATCACTCTATATCTGAGAGGTTTGAACTTCAGAAAGGTTACAGGATGAACCCCTGCCAGGTAACGCTCAACACACATCAGACACTGAAACAGAGGACGACCAGTGATGGCTAGTCCTATTATACAGTCAGTTATTCTCTGCGGAATTGGAACGATATCAAATAGGGACAGCAAAGAATTCAGACAGTTACCAATCTCACAAACAGAGAGATTGAGGATAAATAACTCTGATGCAACTCTACTTCCTGTCCCTTTGACGATGAACCATATAACGTAGGAGTGTGTAGGAAAACCAAACAGAGGTTTAAAAATGTCCAGAATGCTCATTAGCCACAAGTAAAGAGTTTGGGGAGTTTGTAGATGCTCCAAACGTGATGAAGTTCGCTGTAGAGTTAGTCATCTTCTTATTTGCCCCTCAGAGCAAAAGCTCACTGCAAATGTAAAAGTTAAATGAAAAAAAAATGGACAGGATAAGGTTCTAGTTTCATAATCCTTCTTCACAATAATGTAAATGAATAGATCACACAAAAATGAAAATAACATAATTTACTCACCCTAATGCAGGGGTGTCAAACTACAGAGTCCTGCGGAGTTGTGTTCCAACCCTGCTCCAACACACATATCATGTACTTTTCAAATAAGCTTGTAAGACTTGATTAGTTGGATCAGGTGCGTTTAATTAGGGTTGAATCTAAACTCTGCAGGGCTCCAACCTCAAGAACTGAGGTCTTTTGAAAAAGAAACGTTTTACTTCGTTGTAACAAAATTATTTGAAAATGTATTTGTGTTTTATTTGTTCACATAATGAAAATCAAAAAGGTCAGCGTTGTTCAGACTCTGACATTCTTCAAAATGCATTTATTTTGTGTTCCACAATTTTCATTTTTGGTTGAACAATCCAATTAAACAATCACCTTTTCCCAAATCGGTTTTCAACACATAGCAACCGAGCAATTATCTGACTATATTAATGCTTTCAGGGCAAGCTGATGACAATGCTGATGAATGCAATATAAAGTGTTCAATTTGACACCTATGTCTGACTCTCAAGCAGTTTCAAACTTCACATATTACAGGCGGAGTTAAAAAAAACAACAACAATCAAAACAAAGTTAACAAAAAAGTAAGATCCAAAGAACAATTTTTAATACATTCAAGTTCAAATAACTACAATACTTTAATAATAAGAGTGTAGATTCCATATAGAAAATGTGTCACCTGAAGAGGTCACGATTCGCTACTGTGAGGAGCACGGCGACAAAGGAGCGAGGAGACGAGGAGTGGAATTCAAACATATAGATTTTAATCACATCCAAGGAAAACACACGTAGCAAGGGTAGACATATACAATTCCAGACAAGGGAAATTCAGAAACACGGGGTTTAAGTAACGGGAAATACGAGAAACACCTGGGATCAATAAACATAATAGTAACAGGAAAAGGAAGAACCAAATATGGGCATAAGGAAACATAGGAAGCAAAACACACACAAAACATGGAACAGAGTCTGACAGAAGAGTGAATGTCCAGTCTCTCTTCATGTATAGCCTGAATTACCTGTTCTGTGTTTTGTAAACTGACTTCACTGCTGTCACAAGAACATGTGCATGATTTCACTTAATTTAGGTGTCAAATAAAACATATGCAAATATTTAAAGTGAATAAAAATATTTTATATATATGTATGATATATAAGAGCAAACACTGGAACCAACTGTTTTTTGGATTTGAAATGGTTCAACAAAGAATTGTTTATACAACATTTAACTAACATGATAAGTTTACGATTTTTTATTAGCTTTGTAATGTTACCATGTAATGTTGCCAGTGGTGAATTACCAATTTTACTATATTCCAAAACTTTTTTTTTCAAATACCCCCTTCAGTTTGATGGCTTATTTTGAACCCAGTCAGTTGTGCAATTTAAGACTTTAAAAATTAATCTCTGTGGGAACCCTCAATTTGTAAAAGTGTCATTGATGAAGAGTTTTATTGGATAAACAAATGACAGACTGGCAGCAACCACATCTAATAAACACGTGGAATACCGTAATATGTATGTAAGGGAAAGCCAAGAATTTTATAAGTAATGGGTGGATAAGTATCATTTACAGTTCCCTTTCAGTCGGTCACTCTCGACGTCACGTTGTTGACCGACAAATTGGGATCTCGCCAGAGAGACCAGTCTACTTTGAGTGTAACTAAATGAGCCAATGCACAATGCATGCGATTATTGCATCCAGCTGCCACAGATCACAGCGTGAGCATAAGTAGGCGAAGTGTGTGAACCGCATTCATTATCCTTTCGTGTCGGAGCAATCGGTAGTGCATCACTACTGCTCTCTACTTCGGTGTTGCAAAGCAGAGAGCCAGCGAGTGCGGGCGTTACAACACGGCAGCGGTGGTCACGGTCGCACGAAAGAAAATCATCTTCGTGCAGACAGCCACACCAGGAGTGTGCGGTGGCCAGCTCCCCTGCGTGCTTCAGCACAAAATATAATTTCTCTAAAAGAGCAACACAGGTGATCGCGTCTTTTTAAAGATGTCTTATCATCCGTGCGTTTCTGGCTGCGGTCGCTATCTGGTGTCGGGTGATGGTCACGAACACTGCCTCACATATGTCTGGGCATTGAGCACGCTGAGCAAGCATTCGTGGATGAGTGCAGGTTCTATTTGGGGGACATGGACGTCTCAGAGTTGCATGAAAAGACTCAGTTACGTTCAAAACGAAAACCCCGGGCGGGGCCTCAGGCCTCTGCCACGATCCAGCGTTCGTCCAGGCAATCGGGGCGGCGCTGCATCTGGTGGAGTCAGAGGTGATTTGAGGATCACGGTGATAGCTTCCCCAGAGGGATTTTTTCACCCCTCAAGCACTCCACAGCCGGTGGAGCGGCTGGAGGGACGTGCTGGCTCCTCTACATTTTCCTTCGGTTTGCCCCCTCGAGACCAGATGTCAATCGCTGCATCGGAGTGCTCTCTCTCTCTCTCTCCGGGGATGACGACCCGACTGCGTTGCCCCCTTCGGGTGTGACAGCGTTGTCCGAGCCAGACCCAGAGATGACAGCTATGCTTTCCCAGGCCGCCGAGAGTGTCGGGTTAGGGTGGAATCCTCCACCGCATCACGATCACTTTGAGGCTGGGACGGTGGTTTTATTGGTGATCGCTGGTTCTCAGCGCCCCCCCCTGGTGCCTTTCTTCTCGGAGGTGCATGAGGAGCTCACAAGGTCATGGAAGGCACCTTTTACTGCCCGAAACAAATCTTGTAGCTCCTCCGCTCTCACCACCCTCGATGGTGGAGCCGCTTTGGGGTACACGGTCATTCCCTCGGTGGAGTGGTCGGTGGCCATGCAACTGTGTCGCCCGCATCCTCGGGGGTCCTTCTGACAGCCGCTACCCCTCTGCGGGGGACCCGTGTCTCCCCTCACAGGCCGGTAAGTATTGTAAGACTTAACTGGCAGTACTTACAGGGCCTGTGGAGAGGCTGCCTCTGCCCTACACGCCATGGCGTTTTTTCAGGTTCATCAGGCCAAGGCACTGAGAGACCTGCACGAGGGTGGTCACGACCGGGCAGTTCTACATGAACTGCGTGCTGCGACGGACCTCGCGCTTCGAGTGACGAAGGTGACCGCACAGTCCCTGGGTCGTGCGATATCCACGTTAGTGGTCCAGGAGCGCCATGTCTGGCTGACACGAAGGAGCATGATAAGCTGCAGTTCCTGAATGCTCCTGTGTCACAGACCGGAATTTCGGAAACGCTGTCGAGACCTTAGCATAGCAGTTCTAGGCGGCACAGAGGCGCGGGGTGATCAAACACATCATACGCAGAGGAAGAAAACCTGCTGTTCCATCCCAGGCTGCAGCCCCTCAGCTGCCGTCGGTGGGGCCCCCCTGCGGCTTGCCCATGCTCCCACATGCAGCAGCAGCCTTCCACCAGGCAGCTCATGGAGCCGGTCGCAGGCAGGTCGCCCAGCCCGTCCGGCCCCCGCCAAACATGGCGGTAAGGCAAGTGAAGAGGCACTGAGACGGGCGACACGGAGATGGAGGAGAAGGCTAGCGGATAGGTGGTGCCTGCAAGAGGAGGAGGGCCAGGTGGAGAATCCTTTGTTTGTTTAGTTTTTGTTCTGCTTGGTCCAGCAGCCAGCACGTGCCAAACCTCAAGTAAAAGAGCGGTTTCCTTGAGTTCAAGAGGAGGAGAGTGTGATGAATGTGCATTCAAAGGGTCACTTCCCCCATCCTCTCTCAACCCAGAGGGCAGCAGTGGGTTGCCCAAGAGCAACCCTCCTGACCATTTGTGGAAACAGGTTCGGGGTCCTGTAGCATTTAATCCCCGCTTCATGGAGTCACATGCGGGCTGGTCACAAGCCCTCAAGCGCGGGACCCTGTGTTTCTCCCACGCACGGGGAATCGGGAGTGTTACACTTCACACCCAGAATCCCGTCCCGTGTCACCAAGATGACCCACCGTGGGATCTCGGTGGCTCCAGTGGTTCCCTGGTACGGTCTCTCGGAGCTGGGTACGCAGAGAGAGTTTTGCAGCTATCAACCTGAAGGATGCCTACTTTCATGTCTCAATCCTCCAGCGGCACAGGTCATTCCTGTGGTTCGCTTTCGAGGGTCGCGCATATCAGTACAAGGTCTTGCCTAAGGGCTGTAGTTCTGCTCGGTATGCTCTATATGAGACCGCTTCAGCACTGGCTTTATGGCCGAGTCCCGAGGTAGGCGTGGCGATGCAGTACACACCATTTTCAGATTACACCGGTCTGCCGCAGAACTTTCAGCCTGTGGTCAGATCCCTCGTTTCTTTGGGCAGGAGTGCCCCTGAAACAGATATCCAGGCATGCTGTGGTATTCATGCTCCTCGCGTCAGCCCCTCCCTGGCCGATTCCTCTGAGGAAGGATCTGCTTTCTCAGAGATGGGGCACCCTTTGGCACCTGCGTCCAGACCTGTGGAAACTCCATGTGTGGTCCCTGGACGGGACGCGGAGGTTCTAAGTGACCTACCCCAGGAGGGAGATTCCACTACGCTTCAGATTGTGCTCGTCAACGAGACAGGCTTGGGGAATTGGAACCTGTTCGTCGAATGGTGTTCCTCCCACTGGGAGGACCCCCGGAGATGTTCGATCAGATCCGTGCTTTCCTTCTTGCAGCAAGGGTTGGAGCGTAGGCTGTCCCCCTCCACACTTAAGGTTTACGTTGCTGCTATTTCGGCCCATCACGACCCCATAGAGGGGAGGTCGGTGGGGAAGCATGATCTGGTCGTCAGGTTTCTTAGGGGGGCCAGGAGGTTAAATCCTCCTAGGCCTCCCTCCCTGCCCTCTTGGGATTTGGCATTGGTGCTAAGAGCCCTACAAGCTGCCCCCTTCGAGCCTTTGTAGTCAGTCGAGTTGAAGTTTCTTTCTATGAAGACCCTACTCCTGATTGCATTGGCCTAGATCAAGAGGGTGGGGGACCTGCAGGCATTCTCGGTCAACGAATCATGCCTTGAGTTTGGGCCGGCTGATTCCAGTGCAACACTGAGACCCCGGCCCGGCTACGTGCCCAAGGTTCCTACCACTCCCTTCAGGGACCAAGTGGTGAACCTGCAAGCGCTGCCCCTGGAGGAGGCAGACCCAGCCCTAGCTTTGCTCTGTCCTGTACGTGCACTGCGACAGTACGTGGATAGAACTCAGAGCTTTAGGACCTCAGAACAGCAGAAAGGGATGGCTGTCTCCAAGCAGAAGAAGGCCCACTTGGTAGTGGATGCCATCACCTTGGCCTACGACGTTCAAGGTGTGCCCTGCCCACTCAGGTTGCGTGCTCACTCCACCAGGGGTGTCGCATCGTCCTGGGCACTGGCTCGTGGTGCCTCGCTAGCAGACATTTGTAGAGTATCATTAACACGTTTCGCTAGGTTTATAGCATGCGTGGTCGAACGCTTTCCTCTGTGTTTCACTCAACGGGTGTGCACTGAGAGGCCGTTACAGAGTCGGCCTTGCGGCGTCCTGGACGCCTAGTTCTCCAGAGAGTCGAAGTCAAGCTTAAAGCATCATGGCAGAGCATTGAAGTCAACTAGTTGATTAGTCGATTAGTCTGTGCAACCCACCGCGCTCCAGGATATGAGAAGGAGATTAGAACGCTATTCTCTTCATGTGGTTTTCCTCCTTTTTCTCTTCTCCTCTCTATCTGGCCGCTGCTCAGAGCTCTGAGAACAGCCAAACAGCAGAACAACTGGATAGACAGCAAGAGAAAGAACTGAATTGAGAAGAAGCATACATAAATATAGAAATTAAACGAGATCAAACGATACATGAAACACAAACAAGAGTTATTATCCAGGCCACAGTGCAGCAGATCACTCTATATCTGAGAGGTTTGTACTTCAGAAAGGTTACAGGATGAACCACTGCCAGGTAACGCTCAACACAGATCAGACACTGAAACAGAGAATGGCCAGTGATGCCTAGACCCAATAAAAACCATGTTAATTCCAAGAGTCTTGAAAGCCAAGGACAATTAGAACAGATTAAACAGAACAAGGAATTCAGGCAGTAAACAATCTCACAAACACACTGATTGATCCTGAAGAACTCTGATGCAATTCCACCTACTGCTCTTTTGATGATGAGCCATAAAACGTAACAGTTTGTCAGAAGGCCAAACAAGAAATTAATGCTGTACACACACATGTCCAGAATGGTCACTACTTCAAAGGATCGAGTTGCGGAGTTTGTTCCATAAATGGAAAAGTTCTATTCATCTCTATTGGGGTAAAAATTACTTTGGCACAGAAATCTCAGCTTTCATTGAGCACATGTGTGAACCAAACTTTGCATGATAACCATCAAAACACTATAACATTATATTACCCATCTCTTACTCTCAAGCACATTGAAGTTGAACTAAGTGTAGTGCTGTTGTAATTTAGTAAAAATTGACATTCTTAGGAATGGATCACATTATTTAGTGTTTATAACATTTTAAAATAAACATTCACACAACTTCACATAAATCAGACTGTGTGAAACAAATCAAAAGTCAACAAAGGTATGACTGGAAGGTAAAATTTCAGTCCAAATAACCAAAACTCTTCAATATTAACTTGCTTCAAAATCTGATATGACTGTGTTATTAATAATTATAAGATTATAGATTATAATAATGATCTTATCACTTGAGGTTATCACCTGAAGAGTGAATGTCCAGTCTCTCTGGATGTACAGTATGTAAATTTCTGTGCTGCGTTTTGTAGACTGACTTCACAGCAAGAATATATGTGCATGAATTTGCTACAGGTCACATAAATCACTACATATGTAAATATTGAAAGCAAATAAATAGTCTCAGATTAATAGAGTAATTCGGAATGTGCTTATCGTCTCCCCAAATAGTCTCTATAAATCCAAAACTGATTTTTACAGGTGGAACATTTGGAACACATGCTATGCAAATATTTATTCTGTCAATGATGTTGACAAAGGTTTCTTTTTAATATATAGATTATACCTCTTCATTGTACCTTATGTTCAGTCCATAAATGTGCATGTCGAACACGGGTGTCGAGAGAACACTATTTGTTTTCCCCTTGAATAATATATCCTGTTATTGAGTGGTCAAAGAAAAGGTCCTAAACACTTCACCGGTATGTGTAAAGAAAATAGATCTAAAAGTAGAGCGCTGAATGAACACACTAACATGTTCCTATTCTTGGCATATTCCTATTCTTAAATTAAAGTTTTCAAATAGTAAAATAAAGATAACTAATCTGACTTAGTAAAATATTACAACTGCAGGTTTTATGGGTAACAGAGACAGGCGAGGTTCCGCCTGGTCAGAAGAAAAAAGAAAACAGGCGAACCAACCCCCAGATAAAACAAATAATACCAAGGTATTATTTATTTGGTTGTAAATACAAGGGTCGTCCCCCCCCCCCCCCCCCCCCCCCCCTCCCGAAATAATACTGTGGCGCCCACTAAACGAATCCTGGAAACAGTAAATGGCGTATATGTCATATTCACGGTAATTATTAAAATAAGACAAAACACTCTTCTTTTCATGGGATTTACCTCCTTTCTCTCTACTGGTCCTGAGTACTTCAGAGCTCTGAGAACAGCTACAAGACAAAACAACTCTTCTTTTCATCGGATTACCTCCTCTATCTCTTCTTATGGTCCTGAGTCCTTCCAGAGTATGAGAACAGCTTACCACGAGAACACAAGGAGGGAGTGGAAGGGCAGGACGAATTGAGTTATGCATGAGCATAACTATAAAAGGTCATTAAGACAAAGTAAATATGCACCAGCAACAGGACGCAGTGCAGCAGATCACTCTATATTGTTTAAGAGGTTTGTACTTTAGAAAAAGTGACAGGCTGAACCACTGCTCAGCGTAACGCTCAACACGAATTCAGAACACTGAAACAGAGGACGGAAAGTGAGACTAGGCCTAATAAAAATACAATAATTGTATGAGCACTCGGAAAGAAATCCAACTGTAAGTGTAATTCTATGAAAAATATGGCTTAAACTTCTTCTCACGGAAATATCGGAAATTTTTAGCCCATCAAAAAGTGGGAAAAGGGAGTACATAGGAAGTACCAACAACAAGATTAAAATAGCCAGCATGTTCGTGGGCCAAAGTCAAGTGGCCCACAGTGAGTAAACTGTAGAGTTATATCTCTTAACTGTTCCTAGCTCAAAAACTCACAGAAAATGTCTATGGAACATAAGGACAAAATAAGAGATTCAAATTCTTCATTTGTGCTCGCAGTAAGATTACAATTATCATATATAATTCTCACATTCAACATCTGTAATATAGGCAACTAATCTCTGCATCTGCTCGATGGTGTATGAGAGTTTAATAATGAGTTTATAAAAAACAGATTCCATCCTGACCCATCGAATCCAATTTATATTGTGGTTTGAAAAATTTTTTTAAACAGTTGACTTAAACAATGTCAAAACATTTTTAAACACAGACTATAAAATGAAATACAAAGCACAGCAATTCTCTTCATTAACCATTACTACACCTAACTGTGCAGTGTTACGGGGTGACAAGTGTGAGAGGTGGACCATGTGCAAGTATCGAACAGAAGACAGAGATGTGGTATAACAGGTAGGGTCGAACAATGGCAAACAGGTATCTGGCGGGCAAAACACAAGAATAGTCCTAGGGCTAGTATAGGTCGACGATCGGCAGACAGAATCAAAAAAGGGGCAAGACTAAGGGAGAAATCCAGAGGCGACGGCAAGTCAGAACGAGGGCAGGACAACTGACAAGGCAAGACAAGGAAACACGGGAAGGATAACAGGAACTAGGAGAACTAACAGGCTAAGCACTACTCGGCAGTGAATGGTAGTTTGAGTGAATGTTATATAGTGAGTGAGTGATATGAAAAAGCTGTGTGCAATCAGTGCTGAGTGCAATCCGTGCTGAGTGCAATCAGTGCAATGAATGATTGGATATGTAGTCCGTGGTGCTATGCAACAGTAGGGGAGTGCGAGAGTCAATGTAAGGAAAGGGGGACCTCTGATGGTAAACGCAGGATGAAAGTCATTGGACGGCGGCGTGCAAGGCAACACTTGCAAAGCTACAATATTACAGCGTGATTTATTTACTTGATTACTGATTATGCCACAGTGGCGATGTGACACAACGTCAGAAGCAATTAGACTAAGCGTAAGATTTTAACATTCCAGTCAAATAACTAAACAATATTATTGAGAATGTAATATTAGTCACACTTATTTAAGGTCAATTCTTGTTATTAACAAACCTTAAAATAAAATTTTGCCTCAATAAATCCTAATTGGCTGTTATTACTAGTTAGAAGGTAGTTGTTTAGGTTGAGGATTGGGTAGGATTAGGGAATGTAGCTTATGGTCATGCACAATATGTGCATTATATGTACTAATAAACAGCCAATATGTTATTAATAGGTATGCTAATAAGCAACTAGTAAGAATCATAATGGACATATACTAAAGTGTTACTTAATATTTATTTTTACAGTCTACAATCTTACAGGTGGTGGGGTGTGTGTATAACAGGAATTTGTCACCTGAAAGAGTGAATGTCCAGTCTCTCTGAATGTGTATACATCTCTGTGCTGTGTTTGGTAGACTGATCTCACAACTGTCATAAGGACATATGCGCATGACTTCATCAACCATTACATAAAGTAACATATGCAAATATTTTATGCAAATAATAATAATAATAATTCAAATAGACAGTCATGTCTGAGTAAAAATTGGAGTCAACTCATTTGGACATGGTTCAGCAAGGCACATTTTAGTCATTTAACAGACTTAAAGAAAAAGCTTGACAATTTTCAACCAGCTTTGTATTGTTACTATGTATGTAAATCAACAAAAAATGTCACATTGAGAGTCAAATTTGATTAAAAAAAAGTCCATCTTTCCAATTAAATGATCAATTTAATTATCATGTAACACCACTTTTTGAAAAACCTCCTTCCCCTTGATGTTGTAGTTGTGCATAACTGGCCATTTGTGTAAACAAACATAAATTATTAAATTAAAACTGTTTTAATATGAACTACTCATTGCATTATATAATCAGTAAAAACTAGGAAATTATGATTCAAATTCACAGAGGCTGCTGACTTTCTTTTCACATCATTTTATTATAACCATGTGTGTGTTAACAGACAACTATGTAACAGTGAAATCACACCATGCATTGTCCTATCTTGTCTGCATTCAAGACGGGTGACATCAATGACAGATAAATATACATACATGTTCTGACATCATAAACAGTAATATAAATAAATAATAATAAAAAAACAGTTCAATTGAAATGGGAAAAAAAGAAAACAAGATTTAGTAATTTGAGATCTAAAAGCTAAACAACTTAATGTTTTATTGACAGTAAAGACATGAGAGTTTTTTGATTATTTCAGATAAAGAATAGGCTGAACAAAACCAGCCAAAATGAAACAAAATAATCTAACAATAAATAGTTCCTTAATATACTCTTGTGTCAGAGTGAAAAACAATCCTGAGATAAATGGCACATATACAGTGGGGAAAAAAAGTATTTAGTCAGCCACCAATTGTGCAAGTTCTCCCACTTAAAAAGATGAGAGAGGCCTGTAATTTTCATCATAGGTATACCTCAACTATGAGAGACAAAATGAGAAAAAAAATCCAGAAAGTCACATTGTAGGATTTTTAAAGAATTTATTTGCAAATTATGGTGGAAAATAAGTATTTGGTCAATAACAAAATCTCATCTCAATACTTTGTTATATACCCATTTGTTGGCATGACAGGTCAAATGTTTTCTGTAAGTCTTCACAAGGTTTTCACACACTGTTGCTGGTATTTTGGCCCATTCCTCCATGCAGATCTCCTCTAGAGCAGTAATGTTTTGGGGCTGTCGCTGGGCAACACGGATTTTCGACTCCCTCCAAAGATTTTCTATGGGTTTGAGATCTGGAGACTGGCTAGGCCACTCCAGGACCTTGAAATGCTTCTTACGAAGCCACTCCTTCGTTGCCCGGGCGGTGTGTTTGGGATCATTGTCATGCTGAAAGACCCAGCCACGTTTCATCTTCAATGCCTTGCTGATGGAAGGAGGTTTTCACTCAAATCTCACGATACATGGCCCCATTCATTATTTCGTTTACATGGATCAGTCGTCCTGTTCCCTTTGCAGAAAAACAGCCCCAAGCATGATGTTTCCACCCCCACGCTTCACAGTAGGTATGGTGTTCTTTACATGCAACTCAGCATTCTTTCTCCTCCAAAAACAACAAGTTGAGTTTTTACCAAAAAGTCCTATTTTGGTTTCATCTGACCATATGCATCTCCCAATCCTCTTCTGGTTCATCCAAATGCTCTCTAGCAAACTTCAGATGGGCCTGTACATGTACTGGCTTAAGCAGGGTGACACGTCTGGCACTGCAGGATTTGATCCCTGGCGGCGCAGTGTGTTACTGATGTTAGCCTTTGTTACTTTGGTCCCAGCTCTCTGCATGTCATTCACTAGGTCCCCCGTGTGGTTCTGGTATTTTTGCTCACAGTTCTTGTGATCATTTGACCCCACGGGGTGAGATCTTGCATAGAGCCCCAGATCGAGGGAGATTATCAGTGGTCTTGTATGTCTTCCATTTTCTAATAATTGCTCCCACAGTTGATTTCTTCACACCAAGCTGCTTACCTATTGCAGATTCAGTCTTCCCAGCCTGGTGCAGGTCTACAATTTTGTTTCTGGTGTCCTTTGACAGCTCTTTGGTCTTGGCCATGGTGGGGTTTGGAGTGTGACTGTTTGAGGTTTGGACAGGTGTCTTTTATACTGATAATGAGTTAAACAGATGCCATTAATACAGGTAACCAGTGGAGGACAGAGGAGACTCTTAAAGAAGAAGTTACAGGTCTGTGAGAGCCAGAATCTTGCTTGTTTGTAGGTGACCAAATATTTATTTTACCGAGGAATTTACCAATTATTCTTTAAAAATCCTACCATGTTATTTTCTGGATTTTTTTTTTTCTCATTTTGTCTCTCATAGTTGAGGTATTCCTATGTTGAAAATTACAGGCCTCTCTCATTTTTTTTAAGTGGGAGAACTTGCACAATTGGGGCTGACTAAATACTTTTTTGCCCCAATGTATATATCGTCATGCTCACAGTAGTTATTAGAATGATATGAAATACAATAACAACATAAAAATGATTAATAGCCTTTGATGTTATCTTATTTCTGAAAGAGTAAAAATACGAGAAGATACAATAAGATAATTTGGTAAAATATTACAATTGTACATCCTATGAGCAACAGAGACAGGAGAGTTTTCCAGTACGGTGAAGATAAAGAACAGGCTGAACAAAACCAGCCAAAATATAAAAATATAATCCAACAGTTACAGGATCTTGAAAATGATCTTGAGCCAGAATTAAAAACAATCCTGAGATAATAAATGGCATATATATGACAGCCATGTTCACAGTAGTTATGAGAATGAGATAAAATGCTCTTCTCTTCATGTGGTTTTCCTCCTTTCTCTCTCTCCCTCTCTCTCCTGGTCCTGACTGCTTCAGAGCTCTGAGAACAGCCAAACAGCAGAACAGGTTTATAGCGAGGAAGATTATGAAGTGTACCAGGTACAGGCATTTAAAGAACTGTATATTACATGGATGTACAACTCCCAGAAAAAACACATTACATATAAGGATCATTATCCAGGTAACAATGGAGCATGCAACTTTGTATCTGAGAGGTTTGTACTTCAGAAAGGTTACAGGATGAACCACTGCCAGGTAACGCTCAACACACATCAGAGACTGAAACAGAGGACGAGCAGTGATGCCGAGTCCTATTAAAAAATGTGTTATTGCCTTGAGACTTGGTTTACAAACCCAACTGTAAAGTAGAGAGACCAGAGAGTTTAGACAGTTACCAATCTCACAAACTGAGATATTGATGGTGAAGTATTCTGATGAAACTCCACTTCCTGGTCCTGTGACGATGAGCCATATAACACATGAGTGTATAGGAAGACCAAACAGCAGATTGAAAATGTCCAGAATGTTTAGTGGCCCAAAGTAAAGAGTTGTGGAGTTTGAAGATGCTCCAGATGTGAAGTTGTTCATTGTAGAATTATTCATCTTCGTAACTGTCCCACAGAACAAAGGCTCACAGTAAATGTAAAACTTCTATGGAAAATGGACAGAATAAGTTTGGATTCATAATCCTTGTTTATACAATAATTTAAATGGATAGTTCACCCAAAAATGAAAACTCTATCATCATTTACTCACTCTCAAGTCATTCCAAACCCATAAGAACTTCATTCATCTTTGAAACACAAATATTTGGGGGTGGGGGTGATGTCTGTTTAAAGTCAAAGTCGTTTACCTACACTCTAGAAAATGATGGGTTAAATACAACCCAGTGCTGGGTAAAATATGGACAAACCCAGCAATTGGGTTGTTTTGACCCAACGGTTGGGTTACTACCCTGAAGGTTGGGTTAAACATTTAACCCATCCGCTGGTCAAAACAGCCCAATTGCTGGGTTTGTCTATATTTCACCCAGCACTGGGTTGTATTTAACCCAGCATTTGTTAGATTCTTTTAAATATTTTCATTTTGTGTTCCACAGAAAAATAGGATGAAAGAATTTTCATTTTTGATTGAATAATATAAATATCACATTTTCCCTCATCTGTATCCATATAGCAACTGCTTTATTTGTCTGAGAGTCTAAAAATGCTGGCAGGGCTATTCCCTTAACAGACTGTATAAAACAAATCCTGACATGCTAATTGCTACAGTACCTTCCTGCCCTACAATCACATTTACATTGTGGTTTCAGGATAATTTTCCTTCTTAAATTTTTTTAAACACAAACATGATAAAATTAAGAAAATATGCCTGCATTTTAACACATAATCAGACTGTTTTTCAACACTTTGGCACAGAATTCTCTTCTACTAACTATACATACACCAAACGTTGTATGTAGTTTCGAAGCTACAATCTTTGAAAAATTTTACAGCTTGATTTATTTACTGATTTTTATCTTAGCGAATACATAGTCAAAACAAGTAATTAAAAAAGTATGATTTCAAGTTAAATTTTAAACATTTCCTTGTGCAAATAACCAGAAAACTGGTTTGAGATTCTATTTTAGTTTATTTTTTTATAGCCACAATCACACAGAAAATATCATGAGTTTGTAAGAGAAGTTCATCACCTGAAGAGTGAATGTCCAGTCTTCTCTGGATGTGTATAAATCTCTGTGCTGTGTTTTGTAGACTGACTTCACAGCTGTCATAAGAACATATGTGCATGACTTCATGACTTCATCGACACATTGCTTAGAACATTACATATGCAAATATTCAGTCAAAACATTTTTTTTCTAAATGAGCCAACTAATTTTGGATTTGACTTAGTTCAGCAGCAAGGCACATTTTAGGCAACATTTAACTAACTTAAAGAAAAATGTTGCTGATTTTCAACCACCTTTGTTGGTTATAGGTAAAAATTTCACTTTTTACAGCTTGGGCAGTCAAATTTGATTGAAAAGCCATCTTTCCAATTGTAGTGACCAATTTAATTATCGTGAACCACCATTTTTTGAAAAACCTCCTTCACCTCGATGGTTTAGTTTGCACTCAGCCAGTTGTGCATAGCTGGAAATTTGTCTAAACTAACACACATTAATACATTAAAACTGTTTCAATACAAACTGTTCATTGCATCATATAATCAGTGAGAATGCTGACAGTTTCTAAACTGGAGCCAAGGATAAGTATCCATGCCACAGTGCAGCAGATCACTCTATATCTGAGAGGTTTGTACTTCAGAAAGGTTACAGAATGAACCACTGCCAGGTAACGCTCAACACACATCAGAGACTGAAACAGAGGATGACCACTGATGGTGAGTCCTATTAAAAAATGTGTTAATGTCTTGAGACTTGGATCCCAAACACAAAAAACATGAATGCTGAACACAGCATTCAGACTGTGAACAATCTCATAAACAGAGAGATTGAGGGTGAACAACTCCACTTCCTGTTCCTTTGACAATGACCCTATATCTAGGAGTGCGTAGGAAGAGCAAACAACAGATTGAAAATGTCCAGAATGTCCATTAGCCCAAAGTAAAGAGTTGTGGAGTTTGAAGATGCTCCAGATGTGGTGACATTCACTGTAGAGTTACTCTCCTATGGATGGAACAAAAAACGTTTGGACCTAAATTCTCACAATTCTGAACACATACACTACCGTTAAATTTGGATCATTAAGACTGGTATATATTTTTTTTTAAAGAAGTCTCTTCTGCTCACTAAAGCTGCATTTATTTGATCAAAAATAAAGAAACAAACAGGAATCTTGCTAATGTTATTACAGTATAAATATTGTTTTCTATTTTAATATATTTTGAAATGTAATTTATTTCTTTGATGCAAAGCTGAATTTCCATCAGCATTTACTCCAGTATAAAGTGTCACATGAGCCTTAAGAAATCATTCTAATATGCTGATTTTATTATTTGGAATTATCAATGTTGAACAGTTGTGCTGCCAAATATTTTTTTTTTTGGAAACTGCGATACTTTTTTTTCAGGATTCTTTGATGGATAAAAAGTTTAAAAGAACAGCATTTTTTCAAAATATAAATCTTTTCTAACAATATACATCTTTGCTATCCAAAAACTTCTTATCAATTTAACAACCACATCCTTGTTGAATAAGAAAGAAAGATAAAAAATGTATTGACCCCAGACTTTTGAACTGTAGTGTATATTGTTAAAAAAGACTCCTATTTTAAATAAATTATCTTCTTTTTAACTTTTTTTCATCAAAGAATCCTGAAAAAAAGTATCACAGGTTCCAAAAAAATATTAAGCAGCACAACAATTTCAACACTGATAATAAATCAGCATATCACAATGATTTCTGAAAAATCATGTGACACTGAAGACTGGAGTAATGATGCTGAAAATTCAGCTTTGCATCACAGGAATAAATTCGATTTTAATGTATATTAAAATAAGCATGCTATGATATTTCCAATAGTTCCTTTTTTCTTTATTGATTAAATAAATGCAGCCTTGATGAGCATGTGAAAAACATTCAACATCGTTCTGATCCCAAACTTTTGACCCGTAGTGTACATTCAACCAAACTTTGCATGTAGTTTCAATGTTTTGTTGTGAAGGACTTTACACGAGCACAGTGTATTTATATAATATTTGCTTTCTGACTTATTGCCTAGTTTGTGTACACAAATCACTTACATAAAATCAATTTTTTATAAAATTTTCTGTCGTCAAGCGAGAGAAAAACAAATAAGCATAACATGTATTATATTCTCAGAAAAGGAACCCATTATTTATTTTAATATTTCAAAATAAACAAATGTCACATAATTCAGACTGTGTGAAAAAAAATAAAATACAGTTCAAATAGCCAGGACACTTACTGTAAGTATTAAATTCTTTCAAATCTGCTATCTTAATTATAATAGCATCTAGATCTCATATATAACAGTTTGTCACCTGAAGGGTGAGTGTCCAGTCTGTGCTGAGTTTTGTAGACTGATTTTACATCAAGAATGTAATGGTTACGGAAAGTTTCAGACCCCCTTAAATTTTTCACTCTTTGTTTATATTGCAGCCATTTGCTAAAATCATAAGTTAATTTTTTTTCCTCATTAATGTACACACATCACCCCATTTTGACAGAAAAACACAGAATTGTTGATTTTTGCAGATTTATTAAAAAAGATTAACTGAAATATCACATGGTCCTAAGTGACCCTTTGCTCAGTATTTAGTAGAAATCTTTTGATCTAATACATCCATGAGTCTTTTTGTGAAAGATGTAACAAGTTTTTCACACCTTGATTTGGGGATCCTCTGCCATTCCTCCTTGCCGATCCTCTCCAGTTCTGCCAGGTTGGATGGTAAACGTTGGTGGAGAGCCATTTTTAGGTCTCTCCAGAGAGCTCATTGGTGTTTAAGTCAGTGCTCTGGCTTGGCCATTCAAGAACAGTCACAGAGTTATTTGTGAAGCCACTCCTTCGTTATTTTAGCTGTGTGCTAGGGTCATTGTCTTTTTGGAAGGTAAACCTTCGGCCCAGTCTTAGGTCCTGAGCACTCTGGAGAAGGTTGTCGTCCAGGATATCCCTGTACTTGGCCCCATTCATCTTTCCCTTGATTGCAACCAGTCGTCCTGTCCCTGAAGCTGAAAAACATCCCCACAGCATGATGCTGCCTCCACCATGCTTCACTGTTGGGACTGTTTTGTACAGGTGATGAGCAGTGCCTGGTTTTTTTTAGAATTAAGGCCAAAAAGTTCTATCCTGGTCTCATCAGACCAGAGAATCTTATTTCTCCCCATCTTGGAGTCCTTCAGGTGTTTTTTTTAGCAAACTCCATGCGGGCTTTCGTGTGTTTTGCACTGAGGAGAGGCTTCCGTCGGGCTGCTCTGCCATAAAGCCCCGACTGGTGAGGGCTGCAGTGATGGTTGACTTTCTACAACTTTCTCCCATCTCCTGACTGCATCTCTGTAGCTCAGCCACAGTGATCTTTGGGTTCTCACCAAGGCTCTTCTCCCCCGATGGCTCTTCTCCCCCGATAGCTCAGTTGGCCGGACGGCCAGCTCTAGGAAGGGTTCTGTTCTTCCCAAACGTCTTCCATTTAAGGATTTTGTAGGCCACTGTGCTCTTAGGAACCTTAGGTGTAGCAGAAATTTTTTTGTAACCTTGGCCAGATCTGTGCCTTGCCACAAATCTGTCTCTGAGCTCTTCAGGCAGTTCCTTTGACCTCATGATTCTCATTTGCTCTGACATGCACTGTGAGCTGTAAGGTCTTATATAGACAGGTGTGTGGCTTTCCTAATCAAGTCCAATCAGTATAATCAAACACAGCTGGACTCAAATTAAGGTGTAGAACCATCTCAAGGATGATCAGAAGAAATGGACAGCACCTGAGTTAAATATATGAGTGTCACAGCAAAGGGTCTGAATACTTAGGACCATGTTAGTTTTTCAGGTTTTTTTTTTTAATAAATCTGCAAAAATGTCAACATTCTGTGTTTTTCTGTCAATATGGGAAGCTGTATGTACATTAATGAGGGGAAAAAATTAACAAATGATTTTAGCAAATGGCTGCAATATAACAAAGAGTGAAAAATTTAAGGGGGTCTGAATACTTTCCGTACCCACAGTATGTGCATGAATTAATCTGCTACATGTCACATAAATCACCAAGTATGCAAATATTGAAAGCAAACAAATGTAAGTCTCGGTTCACAAAGGCACGTTTACATTTTTGACCCTTATCTTCAATGTCGACAACAGCATGATTGTTATGATGTAATCTTATTTCTAAAAGAGTAAAAATACTAGAAGATAAAACAAGAGAATTTAAAAAGCAAGAAATTCAAACAAAATATAATCACCTAAAGAGTGAATGTCCAGTCTCTCTGGATGTGTATAAATCTCTGTGCTGTGTTTTGTAGACTCACTTCACAGCTGCCACAAGAATACATTTGTATTACTCCAAATATACTACACGCCATATAAACATCATATGCAAATAATAAAAGTAAAATGTGGTTCAAAATGACAGATAATATTATCTGTTTGTACACTGATATAGAAATAATTTCAAAACTTGCAAGCAATGCTAGACATTTTGAGAATCACTTCAAGGAAAGAAGTTTGACCACATTATGGCATTATGTTTACATTCCTTCAGGCTCAGTTATCTTGACTTGATATTGTAATTGTTCAGCAAGAAACAGGGTCGGAGGATTTGTGGGACCTGATGTTAGATCGTAAAAAAGGGCCGTACTGGTGCAAAAATGGTCATACAATTAATGATACATATAACCATGCCAAACGTGATGACTGGTTTATTTTTCAGACTAAGCATACTAAACATGCATAATATAATTTTTCATAGCTTTCAAAGATTGTATAGATTTATGAATGCATAGGATAAGAGTACATCTCAAATCCTTGTGTATTTCCAGCATGCTAGAATCATAGGCAGCCACCTATATATGGCTTGCAGATTTATCAGCTCTTTATCAAACTCTCAACTTCAGTATTGAGGCTTTAAAAATGTATGTAATGGATTGTCTAGTTTCGACAGGCCAAAGCACAATCTGCAAAAAAAAACAATACATGCAAATCCACAGTAAAAAAAAAAAAAAAAAAAAAAAAAAAAAACACCTGTTACGTAAATGTTTAGTTTGTCAATGAATATATTGACAAAATGTTTTTTTTAATTATTGGTCAATAATTATTAGCTCTGTCCAGTCTCTCTGGGTGTTTATAAATCTATATGCTCTGTTCTGTAGACAAGAAGAATATATGATTTCATCTCCTACACGTCACACAAAACACGCTGCGTCATTGGTGAACAAACTAGCAACCACTAACAACTATTTCAGATCGATTTTATTAGTATTCATAGTTTACCTTGATTTGAAAATGTTAATTTGTTGAAAAAAACTTTATTCTAATCAATTAAGTAGTACATTTTCATCTTTATGATGCACACAGATAAAATTGGTTGAGACTTCAGATTTATGTGGTGGAAATGTGAGGTTTGTGAGGTGTTCGCTGTTCAGCATAATGCTACTGTCATGGTACGTGGTTGTAGATAACGCACGACGAAGGAGTAACCAAAATAGACTTTAAGTCCACTTTAAAACAAAGAACAGGAGAGCAAAATAGCATCAACTCCTGTGTACCATTAAATCTACATTAATCCAGAACAAAGAACAGACAGAAACGGAAGGCTTATAAAGACAGGGAAACAAAGGAGCAAACAAGATGATTAATCAACACAGGTGAACAGAATGTACTAATCAGGGGGACTAATGGAAACTAGGTCAAAGAAACAGAACAGAACATAAACGCAACAGCTACGCTACTTGTACTCTTATTTTATGTTATTTATTTTGTTTGCATCTGACTTAACTGACATCCTCTAATTTACATTTGTATTGTGTGCCATTTTAGACTAATTTAATGTTACGTTATACAGTAGATCTTCAATCCATACTGCAACTTGACTAGTGAAAATCTTTATAAATATGAAACTGTCTTGCCCAGATGCCACTCACTGAACACTTGATGTTTTTTGTTTTTTTTAAATAATAAATTGTGTTACTATAATATAATGACAAGTTTATCTTTGTGGCTATTCTTAATATGGAAAGGGTGGCACTTGGTCACTGATAAAATGTTTTATTGGCAAACAACAGTAATTTGCATTTTCCATCCATAAATAAAATAAAAAATGTATCAGGGAAAAAAAAGAATAAATGAAAAATCACAATAGTGGGATTTATGGGGAGCACAGGTAGGAGAATTTTGCAGTCCGGTGCAGATAAAGAACAGGCTGAAGAAAACCCGCTAGAACAAAACAAATAAAACAAGCAGTAAAGGGTTGCTCCATATTCTGTTTGGTCAGAATAAAAAAGAATCCAGTGATAGTAAATGGCCAATATGTGATGGTCATGCTGACAGTAGTTAGTAGAATCATATAAAAAGCTCTTCTCTTTATTGGGTTTTTCTCATTTCTTTCTCTCCCTCTCTCTCCTGGTCCTGACTGCTTCAGAGCTCTGAGAACAGCCAAACAGCAGAATGACTGAATGGAGACAAAGAGTAAGAACTGAATCGAATGTATGCATACATAAATATAAAAGTTGAAAGATACTAAAATAAACATGCTGAACAAACAGGATCCAAGAGTGATTGTCCAGGCCACAGTGCAGCAGATCACTCTATATCTGAGAGGTTTGAACTTCAGAAAGGTTACTGGATGAAGCACTGCCAGGTAACGCTCAACACAGATCAGACACTGAAACACTGGACGGCCTGTGTTGCCTAGCCCTAATAAAAACCATGTTAATAGTGTAAAATTTAAAAACCAAGTTAAATCAAGTACAGTGAACAAAGAATTTAGGCAGAGACCAATCTCACAAACGGACAAATTGAGGTTAAAGAAGTCTGATGCAACTCCATTTCCTGTTCCTGTGATGATGAGCCATATAACATAGGAGTGTGTAGGAAAAGCAAAAAGGAAATTAATACCGTACACACAAATGTCTAGACTGTCCAGTATTCCAATGGAATGAGTTGTGGAGTTTGTAGATGTTTCAGGTTTGGTGAAGTTCATTGTAGAGTAACTCATCTTCTCCCTAGTTGTCTTCTCAGCACCAAGGGTCATAAAGCATAAATAATACTGTAATATTGTGATCTATTCAGGGACAAAAGGATTGAATGTTCAGTAATTAATGATTCAGTAATTAACTTTGTTAGATTTAAAAAAAAAAACGTAAAGTGTCCTTTACTAATTTTCAAATTTGACCAAATTTGAACCATTAAAATTTTTTGAAACAATATTTGAAAATAATGAATGCAACATAAAAAAGTGATACCAACTCAGGTTCACACAGAATAATCAAAATGAATTGAATGAAATGTAATGTCTTGTTGCAGTTTATGAAAAACTATTCTCAAGAAAGTGTCTTGTTTCGTCTGTTGTTTTATAATTCTAAAACTAACACAAAAATGATGCAAGCCAACAAAATAACATTTCAGGAATTTTAAAGATTGATCCTGTTCAAATAATCTGAGCATTTAATATTTTAATTACATTAACAATACTAAAATAAAATGAATATAGTACACTTATTCAATATAGTATAGTATTTTAAATATAGTACAATTCTAAGTTAATATAGAATTTAAAAGAGGAGTTTTTCACCTGTAGGGTGAATGTCCAGTCTCTTTGGATGTACTGTCTTTAAATCTCTGTGCTGTGTTTTGTAGACTGACTTCACAGCTGTCACAAGAATAAATGTGAATGACATAATCTGCTACATGTCACAAACAAATAACATGTAAATATTTACAATAGAAAAGAAAAGTCAATTACAGTAATGCAGAAAATGTACATTTTGATAACCACCATTGTGTTATGCATGCTGATAAAGTTTCTAAGGTAAAGGCAGTCTGTCAGATATTTAAAGATTTAAGAAATTATTACCAGAACAGTGAATATCAAGTCTTTCCGACCTTTAAAGAAACATACTGGCCAGAATAGGTGCCATTCATTAAATCTGACATTACATCATAACACAGCTGTATAGAGCACTTTTTCTTTCTCGTTTGAAATGCTTGATCTTAAAATTTGCATATCATGTTTTAAATGAGTGGCACCTTCTTTTTTTTTTTCCAGTGATGATTTATTTTTCAAAGATTTAAAAAAATATTGTATTTTTAACTTGTAAATAATAACTAAATTATTAGTTTTCGTGTCAGCCTCAGTATTAAACTTAAGGTCAGTTAAGTGTAAAAAATGTCCAATGAAATTGATTTGACAATATTGAATGCAATATTGAAATGTTTAGCAATTATTATTAATATTGAAAATAAAGCTTTTTTTAAGGAATGTTTTCCATATCTGTCACTTTACTTGATCTATCTCCTTTCAGAAAATACCTTAACCTCAGTTTTGACCTGTTTTTATATCTGATGTTATATGTGACGTGTAGCACATGAAGTCGAACACATATATTCTTGTGACAGCAGAAAAGTCAGGGATTTATCCATACTGAGAGACTGGACATTCAATCTTCAGGTGACACACTAAACTATTTAATTCAATTTCTGTTGATGTTTTTTTGACATAAATAATTACCAATGGTGTAACTGTGTTTATCTGTCAAGTGTAATTGTTTAGATACTGAGATAAAAAAGACTGAGCTCTATTTTTGGTTTATGAGCAGAAATAATTCATATGTTGATACTCTTTATAAATAGGCTACTGTTTTACAGTAGATCTATAGATAGATAGGCTATAAATTGTGTTAACCTGCAGCAAGAGTCCTTCACAAGCTGCACGCCTAGTGGATTGTAGGTAACTATCCACCTCATCCAAAAAACAACCTTTCTGTTTTCTGTTCCGTGTGTGAGAAACTGCTGCCATCAATTTTTGTGCGTGAATGAACTGTCCAAATTAATCAAACTGAATCGCAAACCATGTTAGACTGATTATATAAAAAGTGATTCATTAGCGAATTCTGCATCGCTCGTTCTGATTCTAAACAGCTAGTAGAAAACACACAACTTGATTCCTGGAATATAATCAGAAATTCATCTCAAGTCGGTATTCGTCAAACTCATGACACATAAGGATTGATCAGTAATATTTTACTGGTGCACAGCTGTTTTCCACTGGGCTTCGAGCAAAACGGGTCTAGCAACGCCCCTGGAAATATGACACAACATTTAATTTTACATATGATTGTAGGCTATGAAAGAAAATATTAACAAATTTCTAAAACCGTATTTTAAATAATTTTATATTTGCATGAAAGTGGGGACTCAACTTGAATCCTTTGGTTCATTTACATCTCTTTTCCATTAGGTCTAAATCACAGTTGCAGTAGACCAAATATTGTGAGCTGCTGAAGACAAACACAGAGGAGATGAATAACTCTACAGTGAACTTCAACAGACCTGAAACATCTACAGACTCTACAACTCATTCTGTCTGGTTATTAGAAAGTCTGAGAATTTGTTTGTTCAGCATTAATTTTAGGTGGGTCCTACACACTTCTCTGTTCTATGGCACATCATCACAGCAACGGGAAGTGGAGTTGCATCAGAATTCTTCATCCTCAATCTCTCTGTTTGTGAGACTGGAACCTGTCTGAATTGTGTGTTTTATTTTCTGTCAGTTTGCTTTCCAAGAAACTCAAATTTACCACTGTTTTTACTAGGACTAGTCTTCACTGGTCGTCCTCTGTTTCAGTGTCTGATCTGTGTTGAGCGTTACCTGGCAGTGGTTCATCCTCTAACCTTTCTGAAGTACAAACTTCTCAGATATAGAGTGTTCTGCTGCTCTGTGGCCTGGATAATTATTCTTGGCTCCTGTTTCTTTTGCTTATTTATTGATTTCAAGAACAACAGTCAACTACATTCACAATTCTTCTCGCTGCAGTTCCTGCTTGCCCTCTCTATCCAGTTGTTTTGTCTTGTGGCTGTTCTCAAAGCCCTGAAACAGTCAGGACCAGGAGAGAGAGGGAGAGAGGAGGAAAACCACATGAAGAGAAGAGCATTTCATATAATTCTAATAACTACTGTGAGCATGACTATCATATATCTGCCATTTGCTATCACAGGAATAATTACCATTCTAACAAACCAGTATAATTATATTCTTTGGATCCCTGGTTTGGTTTGTTATGTACTGGCTGGTTTTGTGCAGCCTGTTCTTTATCTGCACCGGGCTGGAAAACTCTCCTGCCTTTGTGTCTAATAAAAGCTGAGATGGTGATATTTTAATAAATGATATCATTATTTGACTGACTTTGTTACAGCTTTATTTGGTTGTTTTTAATCTGCTATATTTTGTCTGCCTATAGTTAATGTGATCTCATTAAAAAGTTGCGCTCGTATGTAAAATTATATTCTAGTAGTACACGTTTTATCATATGTTTTCACTGAATGATAGCACTGGCTATTGACAAACATGTATCTAAAATGCATTTTACATAGAAATGCTTATGAATCATTTGATTTTATCTGGAATTAATACATTGATTTTATTACATGTAATAAATATTAATAAAATATGTTATCGCATTAGTTTGTTGATACTAGTCTTTTTGTATCCGATAAAACACTGCTCCGGGTGTGTGTTCACGGTTTGTGTGTGTTCACTGCTGTGTGTGTGCACTTTGGATGGTTAAATGCAGAGCACTAATTCCGAGTAGGGGTCACCATACTTGGCCACATGTCACTTCACTTTTTTCACTTTTTTAAAAATATAAATGACGCAGTGATTAATGTGGATTTTGTTTTTTAGCTACACACATAGCTACACACCAAACATAGGCTTATAAATTAACATGTCTCAAGCCTGAGAAATGATGCATATAAAAGTAAAATACCCAACAAAAATATGCATATTCAATTATTGGTTAAGAACACTTGCTTAGGTGAATTAAGCGTGATTGGGACGGTTTTTGAATTTCCGCCTTGTGCAAGTCTTCTTGCCATAAATTAAAAATATTAAAAACATCAACAATTGATGATCCATCCTATGAGGAAACAATATTATATTATAATGAAATGATGCGTGACATACACTTTTATGTAAACTGAGCTAAAATCCTTTGGTGATTGGGACAGCACATCTTTTCATTGATTTAGGCTCATGTAAGCATATTTATTTCACAAGTTAGTTCATACTTTGATATAAGTTCATAGGCAAGAATTCCTTTTTCTGTTCATTATTATTAGGAGTCCATGTTTATTTCTCAATGTTTATAAATCAATTCACAATTCAGTACAACACATGCAATTAGCAATCTCTCAATGTAGAAAAAGTTACGGCTGTTTAAGTATTTTATTGAAAAATAAAAATAACTGACAGACAAGGAGCAACCATGCTTTACTAAAATAAGTTAAAACAATTATATTAAACTGATAAAAATAACTGATTTGACTTAATTTAGATAACAATACATATTTGAATAATAAAACATAAATTAATATATTATCGCAATTGCAGGTTTTATGAGTAACAGAGGCAGGAGAGTTTTCCAGTCCGGTGCAGATAAAGAACAGGCTGAACAAAACCCGCCAGTACATAAAAACTTAAACCTGTGTTCCAAAGCGCATGCATGTTCTGTTGTGTCAGAATGCTCAGAATTCCTGTGATAGTAAATGGGACATGCATAATAGTCATGCTCACAGTAGTTATTAGAATGATATATAAAAAGCTCTTCTTTTCATGTGGTTTTCCTCCTCTCTCTCCCTCCCTCTCTCTCCGGGTCCTGACTGCTTCAGAGCTCTGAGAACAGCCAAACAGCAGAACAACTGGATGGAGAAGAAGAGAAGGAACTGCTGCGAGAAGAACCATGTATATGCATGTACACTTAGTGATACTATAATGAATAGGCAGCACAAACAGGAGCCAAGAGTGATTATCCAGACCACAGTGCAGCAGATCACTTTATATCTGAGAGGTTTGTACTTTAGAAAGGTTACAGGATGAACCACTGCCAGGTAACGCTCAACACACATCAGACACTGAAACAGCGAACAACCAGTGAAGACAAATCCTTGTAAAACAAATGGTATTATTACAAGATTTGGAAAGCAAATTGATAGTATAGAGACCAAACTATTCAGACAATTAATAAACGCACAAACAGACAGATTGAAGTTGAAGAACTCTGATGCAACTCCTGATTCTGTTACGATGAGCCATATAACATAGGAGTGTGTAGGAAAACCAAACAGAAAACTGATGCTGTACACACCGATTTCCACATGGTCCATTAGCCCAATGAATTGAGTTGTGTAGTTTGTAGATGTTTCAGGTGAGGTGAAGTTCACTGTAGAGTTATTCATCTCTTCTGTGTTTGTCTTCTCAGTTGAGCAGCTTATAAACATATAAAATTGAAAGTGTCAAATGGAAATGGAAAATGGAATGTCAAATCTATGGAAAAAGAAGTGTAAATAAACTAGCCCATTCAGACTAAGTAAATCGAGTCCAATATGTAAAATTTAAATAAATAAATACATAAAAATACAGCATTAAATCCAAATAACCAAACCACACAATTATTAAATTTATTAAATGTTTTTTTTTTTTTTTTTTACAGGCATAAGTGTACTCATATCCAAATAATCCACAAATAGCATTTGTATGTGTGTGTGTGTGTATGCATGTATGTGTGTGTTTCAGTTGAATTTATTTCAATTAACCTGTTACTTCCTTTTAGTGAAACAAAAATAGCTCAATTTAATTTGACATAATAACACTGAATTTGACCCAAAACATCAGATAAACGCTATGACAATATTTATTTTTACTGTTAAGTGAAAAACAAGAAAATATTAAAAATTATTAAAAATGGTCACCTGAAGAGTGAATGTTGAGTCTCTCTGGATGTATATCTCTGTGCCGTGATTTGTAGACTGACTTCACAGCTGTCACAGAAAATATATGTGTACATGACATCTGTGACATCTGTAACATGTCACATAAAACACCATAAATGCAAATATTTAAAGTAAAAATGAAAAGGAGTTAAACACAACATAATCACACACAAACACTTTTCTTCTATCAATTGAATATCACTTGAACAGTGAATATCCAGTCTTTCTAAACAACCTTTCCAGGCTAGAGCAGGTGCCACTCATTAAACACCTGATATGTAAAAAAATAAAAATAAATAAAAGGCTTAGGCCTATTTACATTTCCATTAAGAACAGAAAGAGGGGTTATTCAGCTGTTTATGTCATCAGGTAATTAGGATATCAAGGCGTTGCTTGTAAGCATCTTGTTGTAAATTAATGATAATAAAAAGGGTTTAATTGTCATTCTGAGCTGTTTCGGTTATTACTGTATCAAAATGTCATATATCAGTTGGTCACAAAACACACCAAAGTCAATGACATCTGACATCAAAGACATTAAACTGTCATTATAGCTATGTATAGATACATATGTTCATAATGCTTGAGGTGGCAATTTTTAAATGCGTAGGCCTAATATTTGCCATGTTAAGCCACAGTTGCCACACAGTTAACAAAATAAACATTTAATTATTAATGCTGAGCAAGTCATGACACAAATTTTCAGCCAGTTACCTTATGTAACCACTTCAGCGGCTGCGGATATTTTGTTTTTTTTTTAGGAGACTAGCATATTGAATTAAAATCGGCCTACCCACATATTGGAGTATTATAAGAACGGATTGGAGCGGATTGGAGCTATATTATTGTTCTATGTAAAGGTGCTTTGACAATGGTATCGGTCGCTAACTTGCTCAAGGACTTCTCTCGTGGCCAATCACAACAGGCCTTGGACAGATGACCAGCAGAGCAGCGTAGGCTTATGGAAAGGGAGGGGTTGGCCCGAAACTGCTTGGGAACAATGAATCGTTTCGAAATTCATGGCAAAGACTAAAGTAATGTAAATGAAAAAATTATAAACGCAACACTTCTTTTTTTTCCCCCATTTTTCATGAGCTGAACTCACTGATCTAAGACTTTTCTATGTACACAAAAAGGCCTATTTCTCTCAAATATTTTTCACAAATCTGTCTAAATCTGGTTAGTGAGCACTTCTCCTTTGCCGAGATAATCCATCCACCTCACAGGTGTGGCAAATCAAGATGCTGATTAGACAGCATGATTATTACACAGGTGTGCTTTAGGCTGGCCACAATAAAAGGCCACTCTAAAATGTGCAGTTTTATCACACAGCACAATGCTACAGATGTCGCAAGTTTTGAGGGAGCATGCAATTGGCATGCTGAATGCAGGAATGGGCACAGAGAGCTGTTGCCCGTGAATTGAATGTTAATTTCTCTACCATAAGCTGTCTCCAAAGGCGTTTCAGAGAATTTGGGGACAAAGCCAGTAAATTACTAGCTTTTCAGTCTCGTCAATCAAATAATTCAAAAATAATTACTCATATTAAGGCCCCGTCTGGATCCATGGCATATACTCTACAGGATATTAATGACAGCTTTGTCCATTTTTACTCTAACCTATATACTTCAGAGTACCCTAATGATTCTGCAATTTTAGAGTCCTTCTTTAAAAAAATAAGTTTACCCACTATTAACTCAGACCATCACTCTGACCTGGGCAGACCCATAGATACAGTTGAAGTTACAGAGGCTATTGCGGCAATGCAGAGTAGTAAAGCTCCGGGACCTGATGATTTCCCGATAGAGTTTTATAAGAAGTTTGCAGCTTTACTGGGCCCACTTCTTATGGCAGTTTATAATGAATCTTTTAATAGAGGAACTCTCCCTTTAACGCTTATACAAGCTTCAATTTATCTTATCCCAAAGGAAGTCAAAGATCCCACTCATTGTGAATCATACCGGCCAATTTCACTTCTGAACGCAGATTTCAAAATTTTATCCAAAATTTTTGCGCTACGCATGGAATCCATTCTCCCTAATTTCAAATGACCAAACAGGATTTATTCAAGGCCGTAACCCCTTTAATAATTTGCGACGCTTATATAATATAATTTACACAAATTCTTCCTCAGGTGAACATGAAGCAGTGATCTCTCTCGACGCTGAAAAGGCGTTCGATAGAGTAGAGTGGGAATACCTTTTTACCACACTCAAACAGTTTGGTTTCCCTACAGACCTAGTTTCATGAGTTAGACTGTTATATACCTCCCCGGTTGCCTCAGTGTGCACAAACAATGTACACTTTGAGTATTTCTCCTTACAACGGGGCACCGGGCAAGGGTGCCCTCTCTCTCCCTTGTTATTTGCCATATCAATTGAACCCTTGGCTGCTGCGCTCCGTCAGTCTCCTAATTTCAAAGGTATTATACGACATGGTACGGAGCATAAAATTTAATTATATGCGGACAATGCAGTTCTGTTATATGTAACAAGCCCAAAACCTTCTCAATTCCTCAAATTATTTCACTCTTAAAAGAATTTGGCAATATTTCTGGCTATAAGCTTAACATGAGTAAAAGTGAGTTTTTCCCAATTACTCCGATCTCCTGTAGAGACTCCTCCTCTATTCCAATTAGAATAGTACATGAGGGCTTCAAATACTTGGGTGTACAAGTAACAAAGTCATTTTATAATTTGTTTAAGGCAAATTTTTGCCCACTTTTGGATCAATGTAAAAAAGATTTTGCGAGATGGTATTCTCTTCCCTTGTCTTTAGCAGGTCACAACAACCTAATCAAAATGTCTGTTCTTCCTCGGTTTCTGTATTTATTTTCAAATATTCCTATTTTTATCAGGAAAGTTTTCTTTACTAAATTAGATAGTTTAATTAACCTCCTTCCTGTGGGAGAATAAGACCTCTCGCATTAGGAAGACTTTCTTACAGAGATTAAAATGCAATGGAGGGATGGCGCTACCTAATTTTTTATTTTATTATTGGGCAAGTAACTTTCAGAAAATAATCTATTGGTTTTCTGATGTAGATTCTCCAAACACCCCTTTGTGGGTGCAAGGGGAACAATCTTGTACTAACTTCAAACTTAGCTCCCTAGTATGCTCTTCACTCCCCCTAATTTTGGTTTACAATCAGCTTCTATTCTAGGTCCCATTGTTTCTAACTGTCTATTCCCACCATCCTATATGGACTCTGCTTTTTGTGTCTGGGAAGAGAGGGGGATTAGGCTCCTAAAAGATCTATACTTAGATAATACTTTTTGCTCTTTTGAAGATCTTAGATGTAATTTTGCTTTACCTTTTTACTTTTTTAGATTACTACAGATTAGGAGTTTCAGCAAGAAGATATTTGTCTCTTACCCAAGAATACCACCTTCCTCTCCTATCGAGGCACTGCTTGATCTGAACCCTCATAGCAGGGGACTCATCTCAACCATATACTCTATTATAACATCTATAAACCCGCAGAACATTGATGATATTCGTAACGCCTTGAAAAGTGATTTGGGCAGAGAAATTGCAGACGGAGAGTGGGAAGATGCTTTAAAACAGGTGCACTCCTCCTCACCTTGTGCTAGGCATGGATTAATTCAATTTAAGGTTCTTCATAGGCTTCATTTTACTAACTCCAAATTAGCCAAGATTTATGCCAATGTTAGCCCTGCATGCAATAGATGTTGTCAATCTCCTGCCACAACTGCCCATATGTTCTGTTTGTGTCCTGTCCTGGATGAGTTTTGGAGGGGAATTTTTAAATCATATAGTCATATGTATAGTATTCAGATTGACTCTGATCCCTTAATGGGCATTTTTGGTGTTACGCCTGAGGGTATAGAACTCAGAAAAGACATCTGCTCTGTTATCGCCTTCACTACACTACTGGCGAGACGTTTAATATTGTTTCACTGGAAAAGGGCAGACCCTCCAACACATAGTAGCTGGATAAAAGAAGTAATGTCTTACATTCAGTTGGAAAAGATTAAATACATTGTTCGAGGTTCAAAACGTAAGTTTCAAAACATATGGTTCCCCTTTATATGATATTTTGAAGAGCTCCCCGGCCTCTGAGGTTGGAGTTACCTACCTTAATCTTTCCTTCTTTTTGCATCATCTCTCCATACTTTGCATTATTCGTACATATTCCCTTTTTATTTTATTTTTTATTTAGTTTATGCATTTATTTATCAGTGTGAATATAATGCTTTTATGCCTTTTCTTTCATAAATCTGTTACAGTTGAAACAACTTGTATTATTTTCCTCCATTATGTTCTCTGGACCAGTATTCTCAAAGTGTGTACTTATGTTTCTTATGAAAGTGTTCCCCTTCTTTATATATTTTTTTTTATTTTTTTTTTTTTTTTGTGTGTGTGTGTGTGTGTATGTGGGGGGGGGGGGGGGGGGGGGGGGGGGGGGGGGGGGGGGTGAGGGTGTAATGTAATTGTACATGTCAAAACTCAATAAAAAATATTTAAAAAAAAAAATAAATAATATATATTTAATATATATTATTATACACAGACACATATACCAAACCCACACACACACACACACACACAAAGAAAAACAAGTGATAGAATAGAAAAAATAGAAAGCTAGTTTTTGTTTGTTTTTTTGTTGTTGTTTTTTAAATAAAAAAAATAAAAAAAAAAAAGTTAAATATAGATAAGTAGAATTAAATAGAATAGAGAAAGGGTTTCAGTTAGAGGGTCAAATAAAGGTGGAACAGATGTGTTTTTAGTCGTTTCTTGAAGATGGTTAAGGACTCAGCTGCTCGGATTGATTTGGCAATAACAGAGCCCATTTTACACTTTTATTACTAAGAGGTATGTTTACACAGACTGCTGTATTTACACAGAAATTGAAATACAAAATAATTATACATTAATTATCAATTTATTAAAATATCACCTTGTAAAAGGCTCGAAGGCAGGAGAGTTTCCCAGAACGATGCAGATAAAGACCAGGATGAACAAAACCCGCCAGAACATAACAAATCAAACCAGTGATCCAAACTGCATAAATACTCTGGTTTGTTAGAATGGTAACTAATCCTGCGATAGAAAATGGGACATTTTCACAGTATTTATTAGAATAATTAGAAATGCTCTTCTCTTCATGTGGTTTTCCTCCTCTCTCGCTCTCCCTCTCTCTCCTGGTCCTGACTGCTTCAGAGCTCTGAGAACAGCCACAAGACAAAATAGCTGCATGGAGAGGACCAGCAAGAACTGCACCGATAAGACTAATGGTGTTTGACTAATACATAAGCAAAATAAACAGGACCAAAGAGTGATTATCCAGGCCACAGTACAGCAGATCACTCTATATCTGAGAGGTTTGTACTTCAGAAAGATTACAGGATGAACCACTGCCAGGTAACGCTCAACACAGATCAGACACTGAAACAGAGGACGACCAGTGAAGACTAATCCTAGTAAAAACAGTGGTAATACTGTGATACTTGGCAAGCAAATTGACACAATACAAAACATACAATTCAAAGAGTTACCAATCTCACAAACAGAAAGATTGAGGTTGAAGAACTCTGATGCAACTCCACTTCCTGTTCGTGTAACGATGAGCCATAGAACATAGGAGTGTGTAGGAATACCAAACAACAGATTGATGCTGAACACACAAAGTTTCAGACTGTCCACAAGGCCAATGGGCTGAATTGTGGAGTTTGATGTTTCAGGTGTGGTGAAGTTCACTGTAGAGTTATTCATCTCTTCTGTGTTTGTCTTCTAAGCTCAACAGCTCACACAAGTATTCCGCAGCTGGGATTTACAGAAGTGTACATGAGGTAATTCAGACTAAGTCAATTAACTCAACATTAATAATTCGAATGAATACATTTTAATATATACAGTTTATACAATCCATTCGGTAATTCTACAAAAAGGTCCTATTTGCAATCAAATAGCCAGAGCACATCATTATAAAATGACTTCAAAGTACGGCTTCATAAATGCAGTAATATTTCCTTTTGTAGCCTACATTCATATGCATAATCAAATGTAGTATCATATTTTTCCATGAGAAAATTTATTAAATTGTTACCTCTGTTCAATAAAACAAAAAAAGGCCAGTCTTTTTAAGTTAATACTTTTTTTACCAATAAATTTAACTAAAAAGGAGTTAATCACCTGAAGAGTGAATGTCCAGTCTCTCTGGATGTATATAAATCTCTGTCCTTTGTTTTGTAGACTGAATTCACTGCTGCCACAAGTATATACAGTATGTGCATGACTTAATTTGCCACACGTGACATAACACACCAGATATGAACATTTTTGTGTGAAATTTAAAGGGTTAAAAAATCCATGGCCAATTACGTCTTTGAAGCAGAAGCTACCACTGGAAAAGAGAATGTTCAGTCTCTCCAAACATTCTTTATTCTGAAACTGATCAACACAGGTGCCACTCATTCAACACATGATATGGAAATGTTATGACCAAGCACATCAAAATTAATGTGAAGAATACTCTACACATCTTTGTTATGATGGGATGTCAAATTGTATGCAAGGTGGAACTTTTATGAATATCACCTATGAAAAATCTGATACACAATATATGTTAAACACACTTAATAAAAAACTAATTAATAATAATAATAATAATACACACACATTCACACATTTTCCATGTTATAATATAAGTTAACAATATGTAAACTAAATTGAAATAGAAAACTACATGTAGTGTTATTAATCAATTGATAATTTAATTAGTTTTTACAGGTACAGAAGGTACAGAATTTAGTAAACTATTACAATAGGAAGTTTTATGGAAAACAGAGGCAGGAGAGTTTTCCAGATCGATGCAGATAAAGAACAGGCTGAACAAAACCAGCCAGCACATAACAAACCAAAGAAATGAACCAAAGTGCTTGAATATTGTGATTTAGAATGCTAAAGAATCCTGTGATTATATATGAAACATGTATGATAAACATGCTAACAGAAGTTATTAGAATGAGATGAAATGCTCTTCTCTTCATTGGGTTTTCCTCCTGTCTCTCTCTCATTCTCTCCCCTGGTCCTGCCTGCTTCAGAGCTCTGAGAACAGCCACAAGACAAAACAACTGAATGGAGAGGAGAAGAAGGAACTGCAGTGAGAAAGACCATGTATATACATAAAAGATATTTGAGATTGAACTAAACGTGCTGCACAAACAGGATACAAGACTGATTATCCAGACCACAGTGCAGCAGATCACTCTATATCTGAGAGGTTTGTACTTCAGAAAGGTTACAGGATGAACCACTGCCAGGTAACGCTCAACACACATGAGAAACTGAAACAGAGGACGACCAGCAAAGACTAGTCCTAGTAAAAATAGTGGTAACATGGTGATACTTGAAATAAAAAATGTAGCAATATAAAACAAACAATTCAGACAGATACCAATCTCACAAACAGAGAGACTGAGGATGAAGAACTCTGATGCAACTCCACTACCTGTTCCTGTGATGATGAGCCATATAACATAGCAGTGTGTAGGAAAACCAATTAAGAAATTGATGCTGTACACACAGATGTCCAGAGTTTCCAGTAGTCCAATGGACTGAACTGTGTACTTTGTAGATGTTTCAGGTGAGGTGAAGTTCACTGTAGAGTTATTCATCTCCTCTGTGTTTGTCTTCTCAGTTCAGCAGCTAAAAAAAAAAAACACATATAAAATCCATAAACAATCTATAAAGTTTTCAAATAAATCTGGAGTACACCATTAAAATAAGGTACAATTCAGTGAATTTTAAACTCATGTGAAATCTAATGCGCTATTGTATTTCCTTTGGATAGATTTAATTCCAATGTTAAATGAAACAAAATAGCTTACTAATGGTAAAAACAATACATTTACACACACACAAAATTAGATTATTACCTGATTCCAGTGAATGTCCAGGATGTATATAAATCTCTACTGTTTTGTAGACTGACTTAAAGCATTCACAATAATGCTCACAGCCTTATCTGCTACTCATCACTTAAAAACACAAGTTTTGATATGCAGATATATGTACAAAAAAGTTTCAAAAAGATTGACTAAATATTTGAATAAAAAACTCCTGTTGTATACAGAATATATTAACTTGAAAATGTATAAAACATTACTTTGCAAACATTTCTTCAATAACCATGTTTTTTAATGTGATAAAATTAGTAAAGATTCAGTCTTTATACATCCAACACCTGCCAGCAGGTGCAACTCATTCAACACCTGATATTCAAATAGTTAAACTGAGCATTAATAAATTATGACAAAGAAAACAAAACATATATCGGTTATGATAGGATGTCAACTTTGATGTATTATTCTCTGTGATAGCCCTCATTATATGGAAACGGTGACGCTAGGCCACTGATTTTATTGGAAAAAGCAACCACAAACTTGAAGCAAACATCTGTTAAGCACACTCAAAATAAACAGAATAAATCTATGCAAATGAATACAACAATCAAAAATACAGATTTATCTCTCTAAATAAACAGCCAATGACAGAGAGTGCCGAAATTGCGAAGGTGCACAAATGTAGCACACATTTGAAGTAGCATATATGCCACAAAAGGTAAATTTGCACAGGCATTTGACATTTTAAGAGATAATGTACTGCATATTAAAGAAGAATAGCTAAGTTTATGAAGGCTCGGATGTGTGATTTTGTTTTGAGCTATATTACATAAAAACCCAAACAAAAGTTTCATTTAGGGGGAGGAAAATCAGCTATGAAGACACAGAAGTGATTTATTTTCCCCATTCATTCTTTCATAATATATTACAAAAGCAGGCCTTATAGAGAGGAGAGTTTTCCAGCCCGGTGCAGATAAAGAACAGGCTGAACAACACCAGCCAGCATGAAACAAACCAAACCAGGGACCCATATGCATCAATACACTTTTCTGTGACAGTGGTAAAAAAAATCCTACAATACAATATTTCTTAAAATATTACAATGTAAAAGGCTCAAAGGCAGGTGAATTTCCCAGCACGATGCAGATAAAGAACAGGCTGAACAAAATTAGCCAGAACATAACAAATCAAACCAGTGAACCAAATTTCATCAATATATTGGTTTGTTAGAATGGTAACTAATCCCGCAATAGCAAACGGGACATATATGATAGTCGTGGCCACAGTGTTTATTAGAATAATTCGAAACGCTCTTCTCTTCATGTGGTTTTCCTCCTCTCTCTCTCTCCCTCGCTCTCCTGGTCCTGACTGTTTCAGAGCTCTGAGAACAGCCACAAGACAAAACAACTGGATGGAGAGGGTCAGCAAGAATTGCACTGATAAGAACTGCATGTTAATTTGACTGATATATAAGCACAAAAAGCAGGAGCCAAGAGTGATTGACCATGCAGCAGTGCAGCAGAACACTCTATATCTGAGAGGTTTGTACTTCAAAAAGGTTACAGGATGAACCACTGCCAGGTAACGCTCAACACAGATCAGACACTGAAACAGAGGACGACCAGTGAAGACTAGTCCTGCTAAAAACAGTGGTAATACTGTGATACTTGGCAAGCAAATTGACACAACAGTAAACATACAATCCAAACAGGTACCAATGTCACAAACAGACAGATTGAGGATGAAAAACTCTGATGCAACTCCACTTCCCGTTCCTGTGATGATGAGCCATAGAACATAGGACTGTGTAGGAATACCAAACAGGAAAGTGATAATATACACACAAATGCTCAGACTCTCCATAAGCCCAGTGTACTGAATTGTGGAGTTTGATGTTTCAGGTGTGGTGAAGTTCACTGTAGAGTTATTCATCCCCTCTTTGTTTGTCTTCTCAACTCAATAGCTCACAAACTTATACAGCAGCTGTGATTTACAAAGGTGTAAATGAGGTAATTCAGACACAACATTAATAATTTGAAGTAAAACATTTTTATATACAGTTTATACAATCCAGTTGGTAATTCTACAACATGTCCTATTTGCAATCACATAGCCAGAGCACATCATAATTAAATGGTTTCATAAATTCAGTAATATTTCCTGTTATAGACTACATTCAGATGCAAAATCAAATTATATATTTTTTCCTCATATTTTCCACTAGCAAATTTATTTAAATTGTTACTTCTGCTCAATAAAACAAACAGCTCAGTCTTTTTGAACTTAATACTATTTTCAACGTTAACAACAAGAAACTGAATCAAAAATGAGTCACCTGAAAAGTGAATGTCCAGTATCTCCTGATGTATGTAAATCTCTGTGCTGTGTTTTGTGGACTGACTTCACTGCTGCCACAAGAATATACAGTATGTGCATGACTTAATTCGCCACAAGTCACATAAAACATCAGATATGAAAATGTTGATGCTAAAAAATATTGGGTATCTTGGAAGGATCTCTCTCGCTCTCTCTCTCTCTCTCTCTCTCTCTCTCTCTCTCTCTCTCTCTCCCTCCATAAAAGTATAATAATAATAATAATAATAAAACTTAGAGGCCAATTACATCTGTTACCACTGGAAAAGTGAGTGTTTAGTCTCTCCAAATTTGCCACACGTGACATAATACACCAGATATGAAAATTTGTGTGTGAAATTAAAAGGGTTAAAAAATCCATGGCCAATTACGTCTTTGAAGCAGAAGCTACCACTGGAAAAGAGAATGTTCAGTCTCTCCAAACATTCTTTATTCTGAAACTGATCAACACAGGTGCTTTTTTGTTAGTTTTTTGTGCTTGTTTTTGCTTTTTTTTGTTTTGCTTGTCTTGTGCTGCGTTTTTGTTTGTTGTTGCAACTCATTCAACACAAGATATGGAAATGTTATGACCATGCATGTCAAAATGAAAGAGAAAAAATACTCTGCTCCTCTTTGTTATGTTGGGATGTAAATTTTAAGCAAGTTGGCACTCAGTCGTTGATGAATATCAATCATGAACATTCTGATAAACAGTTCTGATAAACAATCTGTCATCAGCTGTTTTTTAACAGTCACACTAACATGTTCTGAGCCACTTTACACTTCAAAAGTCACAAGTAGCAAAAATACCACACAAATGATACAATTACAGATTTTTTAATGTTACACATAAATTGTTCATACAGGAACAGTTGAAAGAAGCAATGAATCATATTCCAAAAAAAAAATTAAGTTATAACTTTCATCAATATGTAAAAAAAAAGTTAAAGGAGAAAACTAAATAGAGTGTCAAATTATTAATCAGCTGTACCGTACCACTCAAATTAGAAAACATTATTATAAGATAACAGTTGTGAATCGTGTTAAAGTAAGGCGTTAGTTGTGAACACTGGCTGGTTATGTACTTGCTCATATATTGATTTTGTATAGTTTTTAAACCAAAAAAAGTTACGGACTGCAGCTTTAAATAAAAAAATTCTGTATAGAACACAGAAAACTATATATCTGTGTTGTTAGAGAATGTCAAAATTGATGTAATAATCTCTGAGGTAACCATCATTAAAAGGTGACATTGGGCTATTGATGGAGCTAGATAAACAAACCACAAACTAAAAGCACCCACTCATTCTTCTTTGTTAAACATGCTCAAAATAAATATGTGTAAATAACTTCAACAATCAAAAATACAGCTGCATCTGAGAGCTGAAAAGTGGAAATAGCATATTTGCCACAAAAAGGTAAATTTGCACAGGCATTTTAAAACAATGTATGGCATAGATTAATGAAAAAAAAATTAAGAAGGCTCTGTATTACATAAAACGTCCGTATTACGTAAAAAGTTACGTATGTAACCATGGTTCCCCGATGGAACGAGACGCTGCGTCGGAAAACGCTAGGGGAACGCCTTCATCGATACCAAGCTCTGAATCAAATGTGAAATCAGTCGAATAGCTGAGCGGGACGTCACGGGCGGGTGACGTCATGGCCAGGAAGCTTTAAAAGCACGTGAGGAGCAGCCGGCGCTAGCTTCTTAGGAGTGAAGCACGCTCTAGTAGGGATGCCGGAAGTATGACCTTGCGAACGCAGTGTCCCGTTCAGGGAACCATGGTTACATACGTAACTGGAGACGTTCCCCTTCGGGAACCGAGCTGGCGTAGGAAACGCTAGGGGAACGGGATGTCCACGCCGCCAGACTTGCAAATCCCTGCCTAGTGTGGAAGAGCGCAGCTATGGCAAGAGAACAGAGGGGCTGGAGTGGATCGCAAATCTAGGTCATAGAACCTGACGAACGTGAGAGGCGTAGACCATCCTGCAGTGTTGCAGATGTCCTGCATAGGAACACGTGCCAGAAAGGCCTTGGAGGCCGCCACATTTCTTGTCGAGTGAGCCTTGACCCCCAGTGGTGAAGGGAGATCAGAGGACTCATAGGCAACAGTAATGGCATTAACTATCCACAGGCTGAGGGTCTGCTTGGAAGCAGGATGACCTCTCTTAGGGGGACCATAGCACACAAGCAGTGGGTTCGCCTTTCTCCACAGGGAAGCTCTGTGGACTATGCATCAAGTGATCGCAAGGACACATACATAAGCCTCTGTGGGAGGGGCCCCCTAAAGGAGGAGGACCCAAAAAGCCGAGTACGACCAGGCCGTGGGGTAGAGGAGGGGACCGTAGGAATACCCCGCCCGAAGGTACAAAAAAGCTTGGGCCAGACGGGCGCAAAGGCGAGATAGGAAGGAGCCACAGAAAGGGCCGGCAGATACCAACTCTCTGTAGAGAAGATTAGCTAAGAGAAACACAGTCTTAACGTAAAGAAGACAATCTGATATCTCCCGCTAGCTCAAAGGAGCCTACAGAGAGCTTATAACACCACCCCCCCCCCCAGCCCCGTGTCCGAAGGAGGGACACGAGATCGTACCCGAGGCCTCAGCCTAATCATCTGCGGAGGAACGTTGTAACAGGGGGCTCCTTGTCCACTGAGTGCCCATCAAGAGGGGATGGTAGGCCGCTATAGCGCACCATAGATCTTCAGGGTTGGAGTGGGTAAACCCGCGGAGAAGGAAACGGGCCTGCAAGAAAAGCCAGCACTGTACCAATCGGCAATTAATGGGTCAAGCAGCGGTTCTACGCACATTGAAGTGGAACGCCTCAACTTCAGACAGAGTACAGTTTTCTCGTGGAGGGAGCTCTGGATTGGAGTATGGTCTCAACAACCTCGGTTCAGAGACCAGAGGCTATGAGTTGTGCCCCCTCAGGGGCTACACCCACAGCTTCCACAACTCTGGGCGGGGGTGAAAGGTCATACCCTCCGCCTGTGAGAGGAGATCTCTCCTGACAGGGATCTCCCATGGAGAGCTGTCGAGAAGGGAAATTAGGTCCGAGAACCATACTCGGCTGGCCAGAATGGGGCTACTAGCAAAAGACGGACCCCATCCCGGCATACCCTCACCAGAACTCCCGGGAGCAGAGCAATTGGGTGAAAGGCGTACAGACGAAGCCTCGGCCAAGTCTGCACCATAGTGTCCAGTCCGAGAGGAGCTGGATGAGTCAGAGAGAACCAGAGGGGACATTGTGATGTCGTCTGAGTCGCAAACAAGTCCAACTGAGCCTGGCCAAAAACTCTCCATATCTGCTTCACCACCTTGGGGTGAAGCATCCATTCCCCAGGCCTCGGCCCCTGCCTCGACAGGATGTCTGCTCCCATATGAGATGCCCAGGAACGTGAACTGCTCTCAGCGAGATGAGTTTGCCATAGGTCCACACAAGGTTCTGGTGTGCCAGCCTGTAAAGGGGGCGCAAACGCAGACCTCCCTGGTGGTTGATATAAAAGACCACAGCTGTGTTGTCGGTGCGCACCAACACATGACGATCTCTTAGGTCTGGGAGAAAGTGTTTCAATGCTAAAAACACGGCCAACATCTCCAGGCATTTGATGTGCCACTTGAGATGGCGACCACTCCACAGACCACAGGCATGCGAAGCGGGTTTCCCCTCGGGGAGAACCCCTTGGTCTAGAGTCACCACTGTCGGGGTCTCATGTACAGCAGGCCAAGAAGTATCACGTTGGACGCAGCTGCCATCAAACACAGCAGTCTCTGAAACTGCTTGACAGAGAGTGACCGGCCTTCTCTGACTCCCACGACTGCAGTGAGGATCGACTCGATCCGAGCAGGAGACAAACGTGCCTGCATCGTGGTCGAATCCCACACCACGCCCAGATAAGTGGTCCTCTGTAACGGGGAAAGCACACTTTTCTTGGCGTTTAGTTTTAACCCAGTTTCAATAGAGCAGAAAAAACGACATCTCGATGCCGAACCGCCATCTGCTCTGATTGAGCTAAAATCAACAAATAGTCGATGTAATTGAGTATGCGGACGCCCTGGAGCCGCAGAGGAGCCAGAGCAGCATCCACACACTTCGTGAAAGTACGGGGTGAGAGTGCTAGGCCGAAAGGAAGAACACGATATTGGTACGCTTTGCCCCCGAATGCAAACCTCAGGAACTCCCTGTGATTGGGAAGGATGGATACATGGAAGTATGCATCTTTTAGATCTATCATGACTAACCAGTCCTCGAACCTGATCTGAGACATGACCTGTTTGACAGTGAGCATTTTGAACTTCAGACGCATGACTGAGTGGTTCAATAGCCGCAGATCTAAAATTGGACGCAACCCTCCATCCTTTATGAGGAGCTGGTACCCGGCTGGGGCTGCTCCTGGTATCTGTCGACAACGGAATCGACGGCGTCGCCTAACAGACCAGAAGGCACAAGCGGGGCATCCATAAGGCAGACCCTGTCCTTCTCTTTCTTAAAATGGGACAGGGTCAACCATAAATGCCTCTCCACTGCCACCAGAGCTGCCATGGACCGCCCAATAGCACGGGCGGTCTCCTTGGTGGCGCGAAGAGCTAAATCAGCGGTTCTCTTTAGTTCTAAGATATCATCTGCTTTAACTTGCTTGCCTTCATCTAGCTCTTTTAGCAGGTCAGCCTGGTACGCCTGCAACACCACCATAGTGTACAGACACGCACCAGCCTGACCCGCTGATGAGTACCCTTTGCCCACCAGCGCTGAAATCGTGCGCAGCGGCTTGGAGGGCAATGCCAGAGCCTTCAAGGACGATGCCGCACCGGGGGACAGATAGCTCGCAAGCGTCTGCTCTACCAGGGGCATCGCTCTGTAACCGCATTCACTCAACCCCGCCACATTTCCATAGTAATCAGAGGCGGGGACGAATAAGCGGGCCGAGAATGGTTTCTTCCCAGATCTCGACACCTCGGTGTGGAGATCGGGAAAAAACGGCAGGCTCCGGCGCAGAGGTAGTGACTTGGCCAGCGGAAAGCGTTCATCGAGTTTGCTTTTCTGCGGTTCAGTCTGTTTCTCTGCGGGCCACTCAATGTCCAGCTTGGCAACCGCACGAGTAACTACCTCCATTAGCTCCTCATATTGTGGGGATTGAGGGGGCGAATCCTCAACGCTCTCCATATCAACCTCCTCGGAGGAAGATCGGAGAAGCGCCGAGCCCGCTCTCCGGGGGGGAAGTAGCCGCAGAACGGGCTTCCGATCCCAGCGAGCGGGCAGTGGATCTGGCCGGGGAGGAAGAAGATAGGGACTCGCCCATCTCCATTCCCTCCACCAGATCCAGATGCGAACCCCACGAGCACAGCTGCCGCTCCGCCTCGGCGGAAGTGGGGCCAGCACCGTGAGGAACGCTGGTGAAGGCTCCCTCCTCAAAGAGAGCCTTCCGGGAGTGAAGCAAATGCAGTGGCAACTGCTCACAATGCGGACAGTCGGCCCTCTCGAGAGCCGACACCACGTGCTCCGCTCCCAAGCAGACCACGCACAAACTGTGTGTATCCCCGCTCGTGATGTAGCGTGGGCAGGGAGGAACACACAGTCTGCTTTCGCCCTTTTTTGTCTTTAGTTTAGACATCTTTTTTTCAGCTGGAGCTTATACTTTGAATGCTTGTGCAACTTTTTTGGACAGACAACAATGAATAAGACTCACAGAACATAAATCGTGACCGACACACACAGAGAGCTTTGCTAAATGACAGAAAGCTAGCGCCGGCTGCACCTCAAGTGCTTTTAAAGCTTCCTGGTCATGACGTCACCCGCCTCTGACGTTTCTCCCATCGATTCGACTGATTACAGATATGATTCAGAGCTTGGTATCGCTGAAGGCGTTCCCCTAGCATTTTCCGACGGAACCTTAAATTACAAAAACAAAACCTTAATTTAGAGGGGAAAATCAGCTACAAGGACACACAAGTGATTTATTTTCCCATTAATTAATAATATATAACAATAACAATAAGGTCTTACAAGAGACAGGAGAGTTTTCCAGCCCGGTGCAGATAAAGAACAGGCTGAACAAAACAAGCCAGCAGCACGTTTAAAAAAAACAAACCAGGGATCCCAGTTTCAATAGGGCCTTTTGCACCGCTTTAGTTCCAGAACTAAACGCACGTTACTAAAGTACTGGGACGATTTTGCGCTAACTATTTCCCAGAACCATTTAAAGGGTTGCATTCGCACCAACAGTGTATACTAAGAAGTGACGTAAGCCGGTCGACTGCGTCGTCATTTGTGTGCGGCGTTCAACAACAGAAACAAAGAAAACTACGTTAAAAACAGGAGGATGGAGGACGCTGTGATCGGCGCTGTGTTTTTGTTGTGTCTCGCGGGATTCACAATAATGGACATAGAAAGTCAACGTATACGTAAAGCGATTAAAAGAACAGAAAGGAGGACTTAGAATCTCCAATGACAACTGGCAGTGCTACATTATTGAGGCTGATAAAAGTACAAAACGTAGCGAAACGTTTCGGAAAATGCCATTTATAAAAGCTTCTACATAAGTTGACAAAATTTTACAGTATGTTCTACACTGCGTTTTAAATCATGGCGGGTGAGGGCGTTTCTGTACGCGTTTGGCCAATCAATGTCTACTTACGTCACGATTAGTACCAGTAGTGCTGGTTAGACCCTGCTCTGGAGTAGGAGCTAATTTGGTTCTCAAAAAAGGCAGTCCAGTACTAAAACGCTAAAAAGTGGGTAGTTCCACAATTAGTTCTGGTACTATGAAAAGGTTCCCACGGTGCGAAAGGCCCTTATAAGCTTTTTGTGACAATAGTAAAGAATCCTGCAATACATATGGAATAATATGTGATAACCATGGTCACGGTTGTTAAGAGAATGAAATAAAATGCTCTTCTCTTCATGTGGTTTTCCTCCCCTTTTTCTCTCCCTCTCTCTCCTGGTTCTGACTGCTTCAGAGCCCTGAGAACAGCCACAAGACAAAACAACTGAATGAAGAAAAAGATGAGGAACTGAACTGACAAGAACCAAAAATGTACAATGTCGTGTGAGAGTACAGTAAACATGCAGCACAAACAAGAGCCAAGAAAAATTATCCAGGCTGCAATGCAGCAGGTCACTCTGTATCGGAGAGGTTTGAACTTCAGAAAAGTTACAGGATGAACCACTGCCAGGTAACGCTCACAGTTCAGAAACTGAAAAAGAGGACGGCCACTAACGATTAGTCCTACTAAAAATAGCTTAAAATCCACTATAAATGAAAACCATTCTGACAGTACAAAGCTCAAACAATTCCCGGCAAAACTCTGCAATCTTGGCATCCAATGTTCAAGAATAAACACTTTTATCAGAATAGTAAAAAAAATCCTGCAATACAAATGGGAGAACATAACCATGGTCACGGTAGTTAATAGAATGAGATGAAATGCTCTTCTCTTTATGTGGTTTTCCTCCTCTCTGTCTCTCCCTCTCTCCTGGTTCTGACTGCTTTGGAGCTCTGAGAACAGTTACAAGACAAAGCAACTGGACAGAGAGGAAGAGTAGGAACTGCATGAATGAGAACCATGATTATTATTGCTACTAATAACAGTTTTAATGGCAAAGCATTTAAAACCAAAGTGATAGTAAAGAGATTAAACTGTTCAGAGAGAAACCCATCTCTGAAATAGAGAGATTGAGCATGAAGAACTCTGAAGCAACTCCACTTCCTGTTCCTGTGATGATGAGCCATATAACATAGGAGTAGGTTAGGAACACCAACAGGAAATTGATGCTGTATATACAGATTTCCAGACTTTCCATTAGCCCAAAGGACTGAGTTGTGAAGTTTGTAGTTTGTTTGTAGATGACTGCATGGTTCAAAAGTCATTACTATTTATTTGCACAGCCCTTTTTCCTCTCCAGAATACAATTATCTATTGTTTTTCCTTGAATTAAGTTCATTTAAATTGAACTGACCAGATACTAAATAACTATTAGATTACAAACTACATGTAAATGTGGTCCAAATCCGGTGCAGCCGACTTTGTGAAGGACTGTGGCAAAAGGTTTGGAATCGACATTTATGCAGTCTTAAATTAGGCCTATAGTTATTTTTCTAGCTAACTGTTATACCTCTTATTTATTAATAATGGTTTCGGAGCAAAGTAAAGTTATAAACTCACCAGCAAACGTTGACAGAAATGTGTGCGCTACATCCGTGCAGACAGAGCCCGCATTGCTCAGTTAGGCCTAACAGCCAGCTCAGCTCCTCTCAACATGTGTTCCGAATGACAGGGTCCCTACGCAGTGTTCACTGTTCCTAAGCACAAAATATCTGTTGAAAGCTTTGTTGACAATTAGCTCATTTGGAACTACCTGGAACATCACCAAAGAAAGGCAATGACGGAGTCACACAGATATAACATAAAAATAAATATTGTAATTTAGATTTAGATAGGCACTCAATGAAGATGCAAAAACTCAAGGTCCTTTATTTAAATTCACCAACATAAACGCAGTAGATCACAGGAGAAATACTTCTACACTACTATCAGACAGTGACCTTCAATACCAGACCCCGACTAAGGAGAAACTGAAGACTTAAATAGAGCAACCAAACAAGAACTAAACAAGCAGCACCTGAACAGAGTACTCAATCAATTAGTAGCTATATGAACTAAACAGGCAATGAACAAATGGGAGCATAAACTAATTAACAAATTAGAAAACTGCTCACAGTACTAAAATAAAAAAACAAGACAAGAAAACAGATCAAAAACAGAACCAAACAAGCACACACAAACTCAGAATGTGACAGTACACCCCCCTCCCGGAAGGCGCAACCTCGCGCCATACAATTCACCGGGGTGGAGGGTGGGCACCTGGAATCGTGTGGTAGGTAACGACAGATGACCCGGGTGGTACGGCAGGGCTGGGAAGCCTCCAGGGAGCCACTATTTGCATAGAGCGCCAGGGAGGAGTTGGAGGCTCAGGAGGCCAGGGAGGTGCCAGTAGGCTGGAAAGCCCTCCAGGGTGGCGCTCCTTGCATGAAGCGCTATGGTGGAGCTGGTAGCTCAGGGGTCCGGGAAGATGCTAACAGTCCAGGGAGCCAAGTTGGTGCCAGTAGCTCAAGGAGCCAGGGAGGTGCTTAATGACTGTATCGCAGAAGATGAGGGCATCAGAACAGGGAACGGTCCCCGTGAAAGTAATGAGGAGGCTAGTGATAGCCATAGTGACCGCAACCAGTGAGCAGGGTGAGCTTGAGATCCAATCAGCCTCCGTGGCTGAGACGAGGGACTTAGAAGCAAGGGAGAGACTGACGGCCTCCGTGGCTGAGATGCAGAAACTGGGACCATTTGATTCAGGAACAGTCACGTTGGCCATCAGGGTATACCCCCACCACAAAATTTTCTTTGTGGAAATTACGGATATGTGTGCAGTCCAAACACGCATAATAGCCATTGCTGTTATAGTCAGAGCCAAGGTAATTTCGGTTTCAACGATCGCAGGTTCCGCAAGCACAATGACCACTGAGCAGGACTCTGGGACATGAACAGGAACTGTGCTGAGCTCTGGGGAGGAAGTGAACTTGGGATTCTGATCAGGGGCTGTAGCCTGTACTGGACTCTGGTCAGGGACTGGAGCTGATGTGTGAGTGGCCCAGACACACACAAATGCTAGTGCCATTATGGACAGTCCAATGCTCTCCTGGCTGAGTTCTGGGGCTGGAGCAGACTCTGGAGTTCTTTCTGGAGCAGACTCGGGCTGGAGCCAACACTGGAGCAGACACTGGGGCTGAAGCCGACACTGGAGCGGACTCTGGGGCAGGAGCCGACACTGGAGTGGACTCTGGGGCTGGAGTCATGGAGGACCGTCTCCTTTTCCTACTTTGGGCTGAGGTTTTAACAGTCTCGGGACTGGGCTGACACTCTGCAGTAAATTTGTGGGCTGGAGTGGACTCTGGAGGGGACTTACGGGCTGAAGTGGACTCAGGCCTTGGGATGTTTGCTGATTGTGCTGACATCAGCAGTGGATCCGCCACACTGGATGCTAGTCCCTTCCACCCGAAGATGGATTTGGTGGCAGGCATGATGGCTGAAGTCTCTAGTTTGTTGGCTATGATGTGACAAGGCATGATGGACAATGTGGAATTGCAGGGTTCCTCATCAGCAATTCCCATTGAAAATGGGGAGCCACTCAATAATAGGGCATAGTCCAAGTATTGAGCTAGGGTCCAGGTCGAGTTACCCTCTGGCATCAGCCAGCTAAAATTAGAGTCCAGGCCACTCCAAAAACAATCCATAAGTTGAACTTCATCCCACGTAGACATATGGCAGTACTTGAGGAACACCTATACATAAGACTCCATTGGACATCCATCTTGATAAATGGAGAGTAGTTTCTCTTCTACACTGCTCACTTCTATTAGGTAATCCATACCTTACAATTCTTTGATGGTATGGTATTCTGTCACAGATGTAGTACAGAGATAGGCACTCAGAGAAGATGCAAAAATCCAAGGACCTTTATTTAAATTGACCAACATAAATGTAGTAGATCACAGGAGAAATACTTCTACTCTACTATTAGACAATAACCTTCGATGCCAGACCCAGACAAAGGAGAAACTGAAGACTTAGGCCCTGTCCACACGAACACGGTTATTTTTATAACCGCAGCTTTTTCTACGCGGTTAGGCCATTCGTACACACACAAACGCAGCACCAGTTCACTGAAACCAAACATTTTTGAAAACGCCTGCCAGGGTGAAGATTTTCAAAAACTCCGGTTGCAATGTTTTCGTGTAGACAGTGATAACGTCTCAGTTACGTATGTAACCCTCGTTCCGTGAAGGAGGGAATGGAGACGTCATGTCGGAGGACCGACGAATTGGGATCTCGCTTAGAGGGACCAATCTACTTTGAGTGTAAACTAAACGAGCCAATGCACATTGGCATGCGATTATTGCATCCAGCTGCTGCTGATCACAGCATGAGTATAAGTAGGCAGCAGATGCAGCGCATATTCAGGTTTTCTCTGAGGAGCCGAGCCGGTGACCCGGCCGTTCAGCAGTGGTACAGGAGCTGTGGCGAAGGGACGCGACGTCTCCGTCCCCTCCTTCAGGGAACGAGGGTTACATACGTAACCGAGACATTCCCTTTCAGTCGGTCACTCTGGACGTCACGTCGAAGGACCGACGAATTGGGATCCTACCATAAGGCCACAGCTTCCGCCCTTTCCAGTGTCCTGTGTAAGCCATCTACGCCCCTATTTTGGCGTAGGCCCGGGCTTGCCAAGAGGACCAGCTACTGATCTATGGCACTACCAACTGAGTAGGACTGGATTAAACACTGCGTGGGAAACGCACAACGTTCTACCGTGGAACAGGGACGTTACGGAAAGCTCGAAACCTTACCGAAGGAGTTCGGAAGAATAACACATATGGACAACCGTGTGCATATGGAAGATTAGAGATGATTGTAACTCTCTTGGAAAATAGCAGGAAGTCTGCCGGGGAAACACAGGCACTGAGGCTATACCGTGGATTTTTCACATATGGGATCCACTTAGGTCTCTACATATGGAACCCAGCCTTCTACCGGTTCTCGAGGATTCAGCGAGTGAAGGCCTGGCGCCGGACGCTCCGCAACGTCTGGCTGCCGAGGGGACGGAGGAACTCAACAGGGTTTACTATATGGACTCTTTGGGAGTGGTTTTGCAAGCCGACCCGAAACCGGGGCCTATCAGTGCTTCTACCCGTTTGAGGTGAAAACACAGGAGGAAACCGGCTCCACACGAAGACTATAGAATCTAACGAACGTGTTAGGGGTCGCCCAGCCAGATACAGATATCCGCCAGCGAGGCGCCACAAGCCAGCGCCCAAGAGGATGCAACACCTCTAGTTCAGTGAGCTCGCAACCTGAACGGGCAGAGCACACCCTGTGCCTGATAAACCAGGGTGATGGCATCCACTATCCAGTGGGCCATCCTCTGCTTTGAGACGGCCTTCCCCTTCTGCCGGCCTCTGTAAAAGACAAAGAGCTGGTCTGAGGTCCTAAAGCTTTGCGTCCGGTCAATGTAGCACCTTAAGGCTCGGACGGGACAGCAAAACTAGAGCTGGGTCTGCCTCCTCCGAGGGCAGACCACCTTGTCGGTTGATGTACGAAACGGTTGCGCTGGTTGTATGTTCCTTCATGTGGTATATTAAAACAGTCCTTTCCCCCTCATTGGAAAAGCATGGTGTTGACTCAGAATGGCCAACATAAAATTATTCCTGCCGCTCGACAGAGCAACATACGCATAAAAACTGAGCCGTATTGGGTCGGACTGTCCGTACGGTATCTGTAACTGGACAAACGACCCAACGGAATGGAGGTGTCATTTCCCAACATTTTTTATTACCTATAATGAGCAAGAGACAGCTTAGGCTACTACAAGCCTATAAGAGACGGCTTGTGAAAGTAAACATTTGTAGTTTTGTTTTGCTTAATTTTAATAAAATGATAAAGACTTGAGTAAAAGCCTGTCATACTTTCTTATTGATATATTAAAAAGATTTTTAACATTGACAAAACAGGTAACATTAAGGTCCACTGAAGTGCCTTGAAATGCGCAGCATTATTCTGTGTGGTGTGTGCTGCGGTTGCCTAATCATTTTCACAAATACATGCCTTAAAATAAAGATAACATTAAAATATGTATATAAAATACCAAAAAAAAAAACATGGTTATTGGTTACTATATTTAAGCCATGGTAAAAACAACATGTTTTGCTACACTAACCATAGTTTAAACATGGTATTTGTAGTAAAACTGTGGTTATAGGCTACAATTGGTAATAAAAATGGCAAAAAAAAAACCTTGGTTAGCACTATACTTTTACTATATAATGACATTGCTAATTTCATAAGGGATTGTGTATAATAAATGTTTTAATAGATTGACATCACAAAATATCAGGGAGTGAGATTTATTTGATTGCGATGCGAAGGAGGGTTACTGTAAGCCCCATCAGAACTGGGTTGCGGTGAAGGGGGACGGGACTAACGACAGATCACTGCAGTGTATCAGTCATATACATCGTCAGATCAGGTTGTTTAACTTATTAGAGGTACAGAACGCAACGCAGCAACTTTTCGACATTGCACCAAGCAAAAATCAACCAAAATCATCACAAAAAGTAAAGATCAAGCGCCTAACAAGGTCTCTGCACGTTAATTCGAATGGTTTGTTTTCCCCCACGGCATAAACGGTTATGACGTTTTTGTGGGCGTGTCACAAGGATATGTGCATGAATTCATCTGCTAAATGTCACTTCATACGCAAATACTAAAAGTAAATAAAAATGTGCTAACAATACAATGTTTCAAGTACATCAAAAAGACAGCGTTTTTGTTTGTTTTTAACTGAAAGGTCAAACCCCAAATAGAATCCAAATCTTTTCATTTCACTTTGGAACAGTAAATATAAAGCCTTCACAAACATTGTGCTACATCTAACATGGACTTTTGCAGGTGTCACTGGTATTAAAATTTTTAGAATGTTAATAAAGACAAGATATGTACATATACATGACAAGTACATGACAAGATATATTTTCCCCAGACTTTTTAGTGTAACAGGGTTGCAATAAATTTATTTACACAGGAATCATATTCATCAGAAATGTATCACATGCTCAGTGCATTTCTGCTCTCTCACACATTAAAAGCTATCAATAATTTACAGTAAATCAACCGCAACTAAAATATAATCAAAAACAAGTAAAATATCACGACTGCCAATTTTATGCCAAACAGATGCAGGAGAGTTTTCCAGCTCGGTGCAGATAAAGAACAGGCTGAACAAAACCAGCCAACAAAAAACAAGAACCAAATTGTCGGAGTATAGTCTGCTGTCAGAATGATGTAGAAGCCAGTGATTGTTATTGGGAGATATAGGATTACCATGTTTATAGTAGTTATTAGAATAATATTAAATGCTCTTCTCTTCATGTGGTTTTCCTCCTCTCTCTCTCTTTCTCTCTCCTGGTCCTGACTGCTTCAGAGCTCTGAGAACAGCCACAAGACAAAACAACTGAATGGAGAGGACCAGTATAATCTGCATTGAAAAGAGCCATGTGTGTATATTTCTGTATTGCGAGAATAAGGTAAACATGCAACACAAACAGGAACCAAGTATACTGATCCAGGCCACAGTGCAGCAGATCACTCTATATCTGAGAGGTTTGTACTTCAGAAAGGTTACAGGATGAACTACTGCCAGGTAACGCTCAACACACATCAGACACTGAAACAGAGGACGACCAGTGATGGAGAGTCCTATTAAAAACATTTCAAATTTTGAGAAACTTGCAAACCAAATTGACAGTACAAAGATCAAACTGTTCAGACAGATGCCAAGCTCACAAACAGAGAGATTGAGGTTGAAGAACTCTGATGCAACTCCACTTCCTGTTATGATGAGCCATATAACATAGGAGTGTATAGGAATACTAAACAAGAGATTGATGCAGTACACAGACATTTCCAGAATATCCATTAGCCGAATGGAGTGAATAGTATAGTTTGTTGGTGTTTCAGGTGTGGTGAAGGTCACTGTAGAATTATTCATCTTCTCTGTGTCTTTTGAGTTCAGCAGATCACTCTCAACTATGATCGGTGGGGAAAAAGGAAGTGTAGATGAACCAATATGTAGTTCCACTAAATTTCCAATTTAAGCATGAAGAACCAGAGCTAAAACATGTGATTTGACAATATTAAATTAACAGTGACATTTTGCATATTGTTGCAGTTTAAAACAAGAAACTGAATTAAAAAGAAGCGTTCATCACCTGAAGAGTGAATGTCCAGTCTCTCTGGATGTATATACATTTCTGAGCTGTGTTTTGCAGACTGAATTCACTGCTGTCACAAGAATATATGTGCATGATTTCATCTGCTACGTGTCACATGAAACTCCAGATATGCAAATATTTAAGTTATAAAATGGTCAGTAAATAAATGGCCACCTTTTGCATTGAATTGAATTTGCTATCTTGCATGTTTAGAACTATACAGGACTATCTTTATTATTATTTTAATTTAGTTGATTCGACTTTAAATTTGCACTCCCAATTACACAACATTTATCAGCTGACCTTAACATAAAAACTGAGACTTGTACCAGCTAAATATTGGTATTGTCATGAATCCGGTCAGAACTTCGTATGCTTGCCACCAGTAGGTCACCCTTCATTCAGGGACCCTCGCGCACTACACAAACTGTTGCATGTCATCCCAGACTGATTATCCCATCATCCATTGCACTGATTGTACACAGCAATGATTTCACACAGCTGTAACCAATCACACGTTCACTATATAACACTCACTCTGATCCCTTTCAAACTGCCGAGTATTGTATGCGCATATCGCTAGTTGTGATAGCTACGTTACGGAGCCTGCTTTAGTGTCGTAGTCGTAGTCGTAGTCGTAGTCGTAGTCGTAGTCGTAGTCGTAGTCGTAGTCGAGCGTAGGTATCGTAGTCGTAGTTAGCCTCGCTAGCCTGTTTTCTCGGTTTCTTATCTTTGCCTATGTACCTGGATTTATCCCTCTAGTCTCACCCTGTTGATACTGTTCGCCGATTGTTGATCCACGCTAGCCCTAGGATTATTTGTGTCTTGCCCTCCATATACCTGTTGCCGTTGTCTGACCCTTGCCTGTCTCTAACCATGTCTTTTAATAAAGCTTTGCACTTGGATCCGCATGTCTCACGTCTCAGTCACTCTGTGACAGGTATGTTGTTTATACAGTGGAAAAATCAAACTGTCCATCAAATCTTTGAGGAAACTGTTTATATGTTTGACACTGGCCAGCACACCTGCAATTCAGACAACACCGAATATGCAAATTGTATACCAAGCATTTAAAAATGAGAGAGAAAAATCAATTTAACCATCTGTGTTATGACAGGGTGTCAAGTTTAATACAACAATCTCAGTGGAAAGCTTCTATTAAAACCATACAGTGGGTCTTGTGGGTTTCAAGTAAATTACTGCACCTACAATGACAAAAACAGACCTTAGACCTTTTTATAAAATAACAAATCCATCTTCCCCATAACTCCTACAGTATGACTAATAACAATAATGGCATTATGTATCACACAGCTCAACAGAAGTATCCTAATTGAAAAAGAGTTTGCCACCTGTAGAGTGAATGCTCAGTCTCAGTGCCTCAGACTTCGCAGCTGTCACAAGTAATTGTGCATGATTTTATAGTCTCACCATAATACAGTACATCAGCAATGCAAAAATGAGGGGAAATAATGTGTTTTATGGTACTCAGTCTTTGTGGTACCATTTAATGGTACTCAAATTCAAAAGCCAATAGTAATGCTCTCAGATGCATTCAAGCCACAGATGCAAAAATACATCCACAGGTACAACTTATTACTTTTATGCAAACACTCATTCGAACCTAAGCATGCAGAGGACAATACATTAGTAGTCCATTGCCTTAAGCACTTGGTCACCTTGTCGCCCTAAATATATGAAAATACTGTACTTTTAAATCAAGTTTTATATGAAATTGCCCATCAAGTTGAAATTCCAACTTGGAAACTTGAAAACTATTGTTTGTGCAAGAAATGGCACATTCATCTTGGTTTTCTGACTTGCATACTTGAAAGCAGTCATCGTGACCTCATTACCAGCAACGTCCGAGCTAAATAGCAATACCAAATCTAGCAATAGCTTTGATCCATGTCACAATTTTAACAACTGATTAGTCAAAACAGTCATAAGTGCCGGTCAATCTTCAAAACATCGCTTTCTATTCTCATAATGTAGTCAGTGTGTACTGAAGCACACAAATTAACAATTTAACAATGCTAGAAGACTTGAAAACAAACAATTCCATGAAAATAAATGAGCAAAGAGTTCACAGAGAAAAAGAGCCCACAGACAGAGAGACTGAGGATGAAGAAATGTGATGCAGTTTGAAGATCACAGGTGCTTACAGATCAATCATGAAATTGAAAGTGGGTTTCATGTTAATTACTTTAAGTAAATCCTTTTTATACAATAAAAATAAATTTTTTATACAATAACCAATCCATCTAAACTCCCCATAACCCCTATAGTATGACTGACAACAGCAATGGAATTGCTCAGCACAACAGGAGAAAATGATCTGAATTAAGTTTGTCACCTGAATTATGAATGTTCGGTCTCAGTGTTCAGACTTCACAGCTGTCACATGTTTTTGTGCATGATTTTATATGCTAAACATCACACAGTACTTAAGCTATTGCAAACATTAAGTGGAAATAATGCATTTTAAAGGCCATGTTGCTCAACTTCAGAAGCCAAAAGAAATGCATTCAAGCCACAGATGTGTGAATGCTCAACAAAGGTCAGATACCTAAACAGAGGACGACCAGTGACGGGTAGCCTAATAGACACCATTTCATTATGATGAGACTTGAAAATCAAACTGACAGTGATCAAACTATTCAGACAGATACAAATCTCACATAGAGAGAGATTGATATTGAAAAACTGATGTAACTCCACTTCCTGTTCCTGTGAAGATGAGCCATATAATATAGGAGTTTATAGGAAAAGCAGAAAGGAAAAGCTGCCCACAAAAATGGCCAGTATATTAATTAGAGGAATAATTTGTGAATGCTGCAGATAAAGTAAAGTTCATTGTCTTCAAGGTCCATGTCTTCTTTGTTCAAAATGTATAATTAGCTAATATAATGAAATAATGGAAGAGAGAAATGTAAATGTACTCAGGAAATTGCATTGAAGAAGCCAAGACAAACTGAATCAAGGTGCAAATCATCTTCCATAGGACCCAGTCTCCAAATGTAAAAAGCTCATAATTTAAATCTACATTACCTGAGTCGTCCTATATTAAATTACTGGGAATGAAATAATTTACACATAATTAGAAAATAAAAATACATAAATTTAGCCTGCAGTCAAAAATACTGTATATTACCCTACATTATATAGTCATTCTCTGGAATGAGAAACTGTCTGGTGAAATAACACAATTCAGAACCATTTTACTCAAAAGCTAATTAATCAAACGTGCCAATAACACTTAATCTCCGAATAGGGATAATCACATGATGTGGTGATATTCCACAAAAAGTAGAGTTTGTCACCTGACTTGTGAATGCCCAGTCTTTCTGGGTGTAAATGAGAGAATCTGAGCGTTTGTGTAGTTCACTTTACAGCGCAAGGAGATATGTGCCCCTGACCACAAAACAGTACATAGGGTATAGATTGTGAAATGAGGATTTTTCCGATCATGAGTGAATCTTTCCATTGGTGTATTGTTTGTTAGGATATGACAATATTTGACCGAGATACAACTATATGAATATCTGGAATCTGAGGGTGCAAAAAAAAATCAAAATCAAAATCAAATATTTAGAAAAATCATTTAAAGTTGTCCAAATTAAGTCCTTAGCAATGCATATTACTAATCAAAAACTAAGTTTTGATATATTTACGGTAGGAAATTTAACAAAATATCTTCATGGAACATGATATGTACTTAATACCCTAATGATTTTTGGCAAAAAAGAAAAACGGACATTTTGACCCATACAATGTATAATTGGCTTGCGCGAAAATACACCAGGCAAAAACTGGACCCATGCTCAGAAAAACTCAAACTGTGTCTCATGTTTACCAGGAGATCTTTAGATATTCGGGAACTATACTTTTAAAATAAAGGTTCTATAAGGGGTTTTCACACGCCATTACCTAGAAGAACCATTTTAAGTTCCTCAAATAAAATTTCATGGACCAGTTCTTAAAATAACCACTTTTTCTTAATTGAAGAACCATTTTAATAATCTAAGAACATTTTCTACTAAAAAGAAGTTTGGCATTGAACATTCCGTGTTAAAGTTTCTTCATGAAAATGTAAAAAAAAAAAAAAAAGTCCAAACTTGGTTTCTTGTTTTTTTAACCTTAAATGACATCCTGGCCCTTGTTACCATGTAGTCAAATTAGACAGAACTTAGCTCATCTGATGTGTTGATATATAGTGACAATTAAAATCCCCATGAAACCTCTAATGACTGATCATTTGCTTCTTGAAAAGCCCACGTTTCTCTTCCTGCCAGTGAGATCCAGGGCCAGACTCACAAAACATTAAGTATAAAATTAATTATTAACAATTAACCCAACACAAAAGGGAAAAAACGAATAATGAAAAACAGTACGTTTCTCATTTAAGCGGTTGATCATTGCAGAGATCAGCGCACACACGGATGTCATTTGTCCAGCATCGTTGCATGTATCTCTGTTGGTAAAAAAAGTGGGTGTGCAGAGATCAAGTCGCGGACTAATACTGCCAAAAATGAAAGCATCCCACCTGTACGGAACGCAAAGGCCACCAATGGCAAGGAACTAAAAAAACCGTGAACCAGAAATGGAAAAAAAATTGGGGAGATAGAAACCGAGGCTTGTTTGGCGGTAGGGAGAGGAGGGGGGTGGGGTAGGGGGGCTGTCAGAGTGTGCAGAGGATTCTATGGTCGCATGGTCTTGTGCCAATGGCGACAAGGGAGATGGGATAGTGTGGCTGTGGTCTATACCAGTGTAAGCGCATGGGTCTTGTACTCTTTAGATTTAAACTGACAGAGGGTGTCTGCCTCCGGCAAGGCGGGTAGGTTGTTCTCGGTGGGGGACCACTAAAAAAGGAAAAAGGAAATTACTGGCCTGCACAGTTGATTTGATGTCCAGGTAATCTGCGGCATTAGCAAAGGGACAGAGTTTTGATGAACACAGCAGAATTATGTACGGCCTATTAATGGTAAGAGCTTGCACTCAAGTATCTGAGAGTCTAAACCTTAAGGGGGCCGTGCAAGTAATTCTCCGATTTTAAAAATGTCTCGCGGTGTTAATAGGGAGGCCGAGTGCAGACGTATTGTGACAGGAACAAGCTAATAATGGTCATACCTCCTTGTTCTAATGAGAACTCTAGGTGCTGCATTTTGGACCAGTTGGGGTTTGTTTAAGCACACAGGGCAAACATCCAATGAAGTATTACAATAATCTAACCTTGAGGTCATGAACACATGAATACATTTTTCTGCATTTGAGATTGAGAGCATAAGTCACAATTTAGATATATTTTTTTAAGATGGAAAAATGTGGTTTTACAAATGCTAGGAACATGGCTTTCAAAGGAAAGATAAAAAAATATGTGTGCTATCAAATAGCACACCTAGGTTTCTAACTGATGACGAAGAATTGACAGAGCAGCCATTGACGGTTAGAGATCACAGGGCTCCACATTAAAGGGGTCATGAACTGAGAAATCAAATTTCCCTTGATGTTTTGACATTTAAAATGTAATTGTACTATAAAAACATCTTGTAAGTTCCATAACTCAAAGCTTCCTTGTATGTCTAATAATATCTTATATTGGAGCCAATCTGCCAAAACGACAGGTTGTGGAATGTACCACTTTATGATGTAATAGAATGGCTAAACAACACCTCCTCAGAAAAAGAACAGTGTCTGTTTCTATAGCACTACCTGTTAAGCCCCGCCCATCGATTCATGCATGTAGTAGGTAAATAATAATGAGAGTCAAATGCAGGACTACGTAGAAACCAAACGATAAATATGGATCCAAAGACCAGATGCTGTGCAGTGCCAAGTTGTGGCCTTCCTTCTGACCCCAACATTAGTAAAGGGTGGATGAAGTTTATTCTTAATTAAATTATGATGTTTTTTCTTTTTTATGGATGTAAAAATCTTGATATTATTAAAAAAAAAATGTTCATGACCCCTTTAAGGCTTGTCTGGGACAAGTACATTTTTAAAAGGGCAAGTGAGAGAGAATTGTATTTGCCCAACCAGACAAGAAGACTGATTAAAACATGAATATCAAAAATATCTAGGGAAGCACTGAAACTTGGCTTTATTTGGCCTCATTTGGTCTTATATCGCTAGAAAACATGTTTAATACCAACTGACCAGAAACGTAAGAGGAGCCTCAGCATCACTGCAGCATGGCTATGTTAGTGAATAATACAAATAAAAATCTCTATGCTGAAAAATACATCTTGCCATTTATTTTTGAATCCTGTAAGCAGGCCTATAAAGCCTACATTTACAATAAAAAAAGTTCTGAATGATGAACTTTTATTTTTTTATCAAGTATACTGTAAAATCTAATTAGTTGGGCTTACATAAAAAAAGCATGCAAACCGATTGCCTTGAAAAAACGAAGTAAAGTGAAATAGGAATAGTATGTTGTACTGCACAAATGCTTAGTAGTATAGTTTACTTACCACGAGGGAGCTCTAGTAACGTAAAAACGGAACTGTAGGCGGTACTTGAATCCTGTCATTTAGGTTTAACTAATGAACTAGTAAGCTACTCACGGAATCCCAGAGTGCATTGCGGCGATGAATGTGAAATATCCAGTTGATTGGGAGACAGTTGGTTGATTTTATTTAGCCAATTTTATTTGCTGTCTTGTGTCAGTAGTTGCACAAAAAAAGAGCAAATAAAATGGTTATTGTTTATATTGTTTCGTCTTGTTTTGGGTGGCGTCTCCAGATCATTGGTGCTGACAATAGGGTTCCTGCTTTTTTTTTCATACTTCAAATAAGCTCATCTGCATTTGAATCCTCTCGCCTTTGTTCCTGAATTCACCGAGCATAACATTTAGGTTGTTCAGGGGCTTTTTTTTTTTGCCCTGTTATCTCTGAGTGAGAGGACATTAGCAAGTATTATGAGGAACAGATGATTTTTTTTTTGCAGTTTGATGCAGGAAAAAGAACAAGCTCTATAAATCCATCCAGAAAATAACCAATTGAAGCAATAAACCACAGAGACGAAAAACGCCTCAGTGATAAAATGAATGCTGAGATTTTATAGGGGACAAATATGAACACAACAGCAATAGTGGTTATTAGAATGTGATTAAATGCTTATTTTCATTTGGTTTTCCTTCTCTTTCTCTTTTGATGCTTATTGCACAAAGCCAATTTCAGGTTTTACCCAAACAAGTTTGAGTTTAGTTTGATCAAACTCTGAGTTTTCTGGCTCAAGAACTTATGCTACATGGCTTTACTTATAATTATTTATAATTCATATAAATTCCATATTAAATTATTAAATGAACAGGTCATATTGATTCACTTTAATTTTAATTTTTAATATTTTGTAAAGTAATCCAGTAGATAAAACTTTGTAAAATTATACTTACACTTTTGAATACTTGTAAGTTTGTCTTTTTAAGCTCTTTGTGAAACTATATAAATTAAATTCAAGTGATTCATATATTTTCTTTCTGCTGCCGCAATTGCTGGCGGCTACAGCGGGTATTTCTGCCTTTTATAAAGGCATATTAATTTCAGTATTTTAAATAAACGACATACCATTAATCTTAAGCAGAAGTGTGGATATGCGAGAACGGCGGCTAGCAAGAAGTGAATTACGAAACCGATACTCTCTTATGCTGTGTTATTGTCTTTTCCGTTTGCTGCACGCACATCAGGGATTAATTTTTTTTTTCCATAACTAGGGATCAACGCCTTGTATTCAAGAGAAGAAACATTTTTACTAAAGCTGACCGAACACAGGGTTGGATTTGAGTTTGGTTTTGTAGAGCACGTAAACTTACTTATTTTGTTCGCCGCTCTGAATTCAATGCCATCATACAGACTCAGCAAAAAGGCACATATAAATAATCATAATTTCGGAAAAATACACAGTGACTGCGCAGTAATGTACTCCTCACTCGCCTACTTTATTGAGTAGCTCATATCATTCATATATTGAGTGCGTTGTAAAAAAAAAAAATCAAAATTACAAATCCTAAAGTTACTAAATCAGATTAACAATTTCATCTCCAAGTGTTCAATATTTTCCATCTTAAAACATATGTTTCTTCATAAAATACATATATCTTTCTGCTTGTCTTGTTGTAATTGGTTATTCAAGCGACTTTTACCATGAAGCTCTTAAAGAGGCAGGGTACAATTTTGTACTTGAAATAAATTGCATTTAATTTTTTATTTAAATATCTTGTACTTTTGGTGTTCAATAAGATTTTCAGATATTCAAATCAGCTCAAAAAACAATCAACTTATCCAGTAATTCAGAAATATAAGTAAAATACAACAATTTCCTCTTTTATGATGATGAACAGAGGCAGAAGTGTTTTCGAGCCCGCTGTAAATAAACCATGGGTTGCACAAAACCAACCAGTATATAACAAAGGAAAGCAGGACACCAAAAGTCAAGAAAACTATTTTGAGTTAGAATGACAAAGAATCCCGTGACAATAAATGGGGCATATTGGTTGATCATGATCACTGTTGTTATCAGAATAAGATAAAATGCTCTTCTCTTCATGTGGTTTTTCTCCTCTCTCTTTCTCTCTCCTGGTCCTGATTGTTTCAGAGCTCTGAGAACAGCCACAAGACAAAACAACTGAGTGAAGAAGAAGAGAAGGAACTGCACGAACAAGAACCATACATGTACAATGATGTATGAGACTATAGTAAACAAGCAGCACAAGCAGGATCCAAGAATAATTATCCAGGCCACAGTGCAGCAAATCATTCTATATCTGAGAGGTTTGTACTTCAGAAAGGTTACAGGATGCACCACTGCCAGGTAACGCTCAACACATATCAGACAATGAAACAGAGGACGACCAGTGATCCCTAGCCCTTGTAAAAAATATGTTACTATTATGACGTTTGAAAAGAAACGTGCCAGTATGCCAAACATTGCATTGAAGTTGTTACCAATCTCACAAACTGACAGATTGAGGTTGAAGAACTCTGATGCAACTCCATTTCCAGTTCCTGTAATGATGAGCCATGTAATTGTGGAGTGTATAGGAAGGCCACACAGGAATCCTATGCAGAATGCCCACATTTCCAGACTTTTCATTAGCCCAAAGGAATGAGTTGTGGAATTTGAATATGCTTCAGGTGTGGTGAAGTTCACTGTAGAGTTGCTCATCCTCTCAACCAAATAGGAAATTGATGCTGAAGACACAGATTCTTCGTCTGTCCACTAACCCAAAGGGGAAAAAACGATGATTCTTTTCATACATTAATTCCACAAAATTCCAAAATGAAAACATTCCAGAATTGTATGTTTTACAATTTTATTGCAGGTCACTTTAATACAGCACTGAGAGTCATTCTGTAAAAACCAAATAGCATAAGAGAAACACAATCCAATAAATGACTTCAGAACATGAACAAGTTATATTTTTCCAACTTTCATATATGTTTACATGGATAATCAAATTATTTCTATTATATTTTCCTTAAATGTCTTGCACATTCATTTTTTTAATATATCACTTAAAACAAATAGATTTCAACCCTCTTTAATTTAAAGGGGTGGTTGATTGTGATTTAACTTTTTTAACTTTAGTTAGTGTGTAAAGATGCTGTTTGAACATAAACAACATCTACAAAGTTACGATGCTGAAATTTCAATGCAAACGGAGATATTGTCTTTTAAAATTATGGCAGTTTAATGTCTACAAAAATGGCTTGTAGGCACTACAACGAGCTACTTCCCGGTGTTTTGTCGCATTGTGTACCCTGTCCGATTTTGATACCTCCCATTAAAACAGTAGGTAGTACAATTCAACAACGAAAAATGCTACCTGTCAAATTATGGTTTCTTTATGTCTACACCTACCCCAACCCTAAACCTACCCTTACAGTACTGCAAATACAGTATTTATGTGTTGTTCAGGGTTGTGGCTAGAAGGGATACAGCTATGGCCGAAAACCAACAATAAATTATTTTTTCTACCTATAACATTATGTTTTGTTAAAGTCTACACTTGTCCCAACCCTAAACCTACCCTTACAGTAACGCAGATACAGTAATTATTGTTGTTCAGCGTGAGAAATAGGATGCAATATTGATGTGCGCATGCGCAGTAAACCCTGGTAGGCCATCTGACGGGTAGGATAACATGTCAGGACCACAGGAGTGGGTGAAAATCACAAAACATGACATTTCACTGATAAACCCGCCCCCGGGAACGTGCAACGAAGGGGGCGAGGCCATGTTGCTCTGCTTTAGAGAAGAGGAAGAGTTGTCGTCCAAACTAGGGGTGCACGAAAAATCTATTCATATATGAATCACGATCTGTCTTCTAACGGATTCTAATGGAATCACAAGTTTCAAAATCAATGTTCTTAAAGCAGCAGTTCTTAACACTGTTCTTCGCATCCCCCTGCTCTGCACACGCACTGCTCTCTCACTCTCTCTCTCTCTCTCTCTCTTAATAGATCATTATTCATCAGCTCCATCAGTGAACTGTGTTCCAATTATACACTGTATAGACAGATAGATATTTTTCACATAGCTACGAGAAGCGTTACACATGGACGTGCACACGGTTGCCGTGGTAGTGAGCAAAACTTGCTGGCAAACACTTCTTTCTGTTACAAAAATCAGAGCGTTCATCGGAGAAGGGACAGAGCGTAGAAAAAAGGTAAATTAAGTTAAAAAATATATACATATATTTACCGAGCATTAACACAAGTTAGACTGCATCTCATAAACACAATCAAGCCTAGACAAAAAAACCCGGTAAACCACCCCTTTAATAACTAAACCATATTATATGCTCAAGAATCTTATACAGTACATCATAATGTCGGCAAAAAATTGCATGTTACTGAAGTGAAAACAACAAAATTAATCAAATGTTCACTCACCTGAAGAGTGAGTGTCCAGTCTCTATGGATGTACTGTGTTTTGTGGACTGACTTCACAGCTGTCACAAGAATATAAGTGCACTATTTCATCTGATACACGTCACATAAAACATCAGATATGCAAATATTAAAAGTAAAAAGTTAACTTGAAAAACACATTTGAGGAAACGGAAACGGAAAAACAAAAGAGCATTTTCATGTTGACAATGATGTGTTGAACACTTACAACACTTTATTTAATATCATGCAGTAAATTATCATTTTGACAAACATAATGTGAGATAATGCACAGTATAAAAACAGGGAAGAGCAAGAAAACTGACTTTATTATCTAATGAATAACACATCCCTTTGGAGAAGAATGAAATATTATGCTCTATAAACATGTTTTCATGTTTTATGTTGTTTTGTAATTTATTTTGACATGACTGGCTTATTTTGATCTCACACTGAAAGTGTTCACCAAGCAACATTTGAATACCATTTATCAGCTGACACTTAACTTCAATACTAGGCTGGCAAAAATTATTGCTGTCATATAGTCTTTTTGTAATTTAAAACATCTTCTCAAAGAAACTTCATATAATCTTAAAATGGTCTGCACAGGTGCAACACATTTATCACTTGCTATGCAAATTTCTTTAGGGGAATTAAAGCGGATAATTGATGCGATATGTCAGTAATTTTTTCTCTTTGGAGTGTTACAAGCTCTTGGTGCATAAAGGAGATCTGTAAAGTTGCAAAGACTAAAGTCTCAAATCCAAAGAGATATTCTTTGTAAAAGTTAAGAGTCAACCACGCCTACCTAAAACGGCTCATTCTAACACGCCCCGACCGCGAGTGGATGATAGGAAATCGCACGATGGTGGAAAAATTTGCATAATACGACAAAATGTTGACGCAAAGGAAAGAAGGGTAACTTTTATTCCGCTGTGCTATTGCTGGCCGCGCCCATGTCGTGAGGGCTGTGTTGTTCATTGTGAAGAGCGAAACTACTTTGTTTGCGCCTTCAAACAATGGACACGACTAGAATACAGTGGTAGGTGTATTACACAACTGTTCCAGAACATTCAAACCCAATATTAGAGGTCGTGCAGCACATTTTAGGCGAGGACTGTTCCGGATCCGGGGAGAGTAGAACTACAATGCCGGCTGTTCGGACGCACGGACGTAAGTACTTTTTTATATGAAAGAGTTTTATATTCATCTTTTTATATTTTAAAGGAGTTTTGTGAGACAGGTAGCTCAGCACTGTTGTTGTCATTCTGCGATCACCAAATGCAGACATGGTTGAGGTCCACATGGATGCAAGCAAAAATGCCTCGATTGAAGAGAGATAATACTGGGTTGTCATGTTTTCGTGAGCCTTCTGACAGATCCGCTCCGCGGGCGAACAATGACAAGGAATCATAACAGCGTATGTAGGACTCGTGAACATTTCCGGACCGCTTGAAGTATTCAGGCACAGGCTGTATAAGCACGGATAGCTGGCCACGACAGTAAACGCCTGGGCTTTTGCAGGACACGAGTGAACCTTTGTAAAAATCGAGCGTTTCAGAAAGGCGGGGCTAGAGGAGAAACAATAATGTACAGTCTGTGGAAAATAATAAGTTTTTTTAACCTTAAACCACATAAAAACATTCCATTACAACGCACGCGAGTAAGAACACAAATAATGGGTATTTTTGCAGATCATATGACCCCTTTAAGTAGGGCTTGCCCCTAAAGTCGAATACTCGTTAGCGAACAAGAAGAGGCTTGGTCGACGACAAAATTCTTTTATTCTGCAACATGTCGCTAGTGTGGGGAAAAAAAACAATATTCCACAGGCGAAGGTCCGCAGTTGTGTGACAGACAGATTGGTGCGTCCAGAATTGAGGCTATGGGGTATGCGCAGTACATCCGGCGGACATTCAAAAACGCTCACCTATCATTCATCGACCTCAAATATGGCTTATCATCTGAAATATGTAAGTATTAGCAACTTTACATGGCCGCTCAATCTAATGTTAACCAAGAGAGATGTGCACTATTCAGTGTCTGTGCAGAGTGTGGAAGCTGAACAGTAGCGCGCTTACTGCATGACAGATGGAGGCACCGGTGCGCTCACTTGCTCTTAAAATACTGGTCATTTTCATAATAATGATTTAAATGGTTTATTAATAAACGTGCGTTTAGTCGACTAATGCTTAAAATGAACGACTACTAGTCGACCAGAAAAATCCTTAGTCGAGGACAGCCCTATTATTACGTTGCAACAGAGAGTGGGAGCCATGATTTGCACAAGAACGAGGGCACTAGAAGTAATGCAATGGGATTTCAATTTCAAAGAAATATTCTATTCCCTAAATGGAAAAAAAGAAATGGAGCTGTTTATTGGAAAAACAAATAGCAACTATATAAAAAACAACAACAAAGGGGGATCTCTCGAACACTAAATTGCATAGGCTGACATTTTTGAGGTCATAAGAACCGTAAAAAAAACCCTGTTACTTACTAATTCTTATACTGCGAACAGCTGCAAAACAAAACAACTGGATGGAGAGGAAGAGGAGGAATTGCAGTGAGAAGAACCATATATAAATATCAAACAAGACTATAATGTAGATGAAGACCAAACGTGATCCAAGAGTGATTATCCAGGCCAGACAGTGATGTTTATATCTGTCGAAAACTCTGTTAATTAATGTGAGATTTACAAACCAAATACAATTATCAATTAAATAGAACAAAGAAATAAAGACTGTCATTTCACAAACAGAGAGATTGAGGATGAAGAACTCTGATGCAAATCTACTTCCTTTTCCTGTGATGATATAACACATGAGTGTGTAGGAAGACCAACCAGGAAACTGATGCTTTAGCTACAGATTTCCAGACAATTCATCAGCCCAATGGAGTTGAGTTGCTTGACGTTCACTGCAGAGTTATTAATCTTCTCAGCTCAGGAAGTCACAAATTATTTATAAATGATGATGCAGATGTGGTCTAGAAGTGCAGGTAATTTTAATTCACTTTGCCAGTCACTTTAATACCCCACTGTGAGTCTTTCTGCAGTACACAAAATCCGAATAAACCAAATAAGAGAAACTGATATTAAATAACTTAAACATTAAATAATTATATAAAATAAAACATAAGTGACTCATACATCGCTTTTAAAATATATCACTTAAAACAAGTATATTTAAACCCTCTATTTATTAATTAAACCATATTATGGGCTTTTAAACTTTAAATTGCAGCAAAAACAAATGTTGACTATTATTCAACTGAAAACAACTAAATTAATGTCACCTGAAGAGTGAATGTTGAGTCTGTATGGATGTATATCTCTGTGCTGTTTTTGTAAACTGACTTCACAGCTGTCACATAAATATATATGCATGATTTCATCTGACACACATCACATAAAATACCAGATAGCAAATATTACAAGTAAAAATGTATTTTGAAAAAGACAGTCTTCTCAAAGTAGTTCTATATAGAAAATTATATGTTGAATGCTTACAACACTTTTTCATGCTGTAAATGAAAATTGACAACCATAAAATGTGAGAATGCACTGAATACAATCAGAGAACACAAAGTGACTTACTGAATAGTCATTTTCGTTGGTGAAGAATACAATATTTTGCTCTATACCCATATTTTCATACGTTATATTTTGTAATTTCATCAAACATGACTGACTTGTTTTGAATTAAGATTGAAATTTTCCACCAAGCAACATTCAAATAACATTTATCAACTGACAAAAACAGTAATCTCAAGCAATCCTCATAAATGTAAATCTGGCCTGCACAGTTGCAACACATTTATCTAACTTAATTTAATTAACTATGCAAATGTTATTAGTAGTATTAAAGGATACAGTAAACATGTGCAGGATTTCAAGTTCAAAGAATCAATCACTTCCATTAAATGGAAAAAATAAAGTACAGTTTCTTTATCGAAAAACAACAACAAAAACAAAACAATTATTACATAAAGCAAATATAGTTCATTGTGAATCTCATTACCATGTTTTGATGTCATGAAAGGACAGAAAAATTAATTTGAAAGCTAAAAATTAATATATATACAGTGGGTACGGAAAGTATTCAGACCCCCTTAAATTTTTCACTCTTTGTTATATTGCAGCCATTTGCTAAAATCATTTAAGTTAATTTTTTTTCCTCATTTATGTACACACAGCACCCCATATTGACAGAAAAACACAGAATTGTTGACATTTTTTATTAAAAAAGAAAAACTGAAATATCACATGGTCCTAAGTATTCAGACCCTTTGCTGTGACACTCATATATTTAACTCAGGTGCTGTCCATTTCTTCTGATCATCCTTGAGATGGTTCTAAACCTTCATTTGAGTCCAGCTGTGTTTGATTTATACTGATTGGACTTGATTAGGAAAGCCTCATACCTGTCTATATAAGACCTTACAACTCACAGTGCATGTCAGAGCAAATGAGAATCATGAGGTCCAAGGCGACTGCCTGAAGAGCTCAGAGACAGAATGGTGGCAAGGCACAGATCTGGCCAAGGTTACAAAAAAATTTCTGCTGAACTTAAGGTTCCTAAGAGCACAGTGACCTCCATAATCCTTAAATGGAAGACGTTTGGGACGACCAGAACCCTTCCTAGAGCTGGCCGTCCGGTAAAACTGAGCTATCGGGGGAGAAGAGAATTTGTGAGAGAGGTAAAGAAGAACCCAAATTTCACTGTGTCTGAGCTCCAGAGATGCAGTCAGGAGAAGGGAGAAAGTTGTAGAAAGTCAACCATCACTGCATCCCTCCCCCAGTCTGGGCTTTATGGCAGAGTGGCCCGATGGAAGCCGCTCCTCAGTGCAAGACACATGAAAGCCCGCATGGAGTTTGCTAACAAAACACCGCAGGTCTCCAAGAGGGTGAGAAATAAGATTCTCTGGTCTGATGAGACCAAGATTTAACTTTTTGGCCTTAATTCTAAGCGTATGTGTGGAGAAAACCAGGCACTACTCATCATCACCTGTCTAATACCGTCCCAACAGTGAAGCATGGTGGTGGCATCATCATGCTGTGGGGGTGTTTTTCAGCTGCAGGGACAGGACGACTGGTTGCAATCTAGGGAAAGATGAATGCGGTCAAGTACGGGGATATCCTGGACGAAACCTTCTCCAGAGTGCTCAGGACCTCAGACTGGGCCGAAGGTTTACCTTCCAACAATACAATGACCCTAAGCACACAGCTAAATTAACGAAGGAGTGGCTTCACAACAACTATGTGATTGTTCTTGAATGGCCCAGCCAGAGCCTTGACTTAAATCCAATTGAGCATCTCTGGAGAGACCTGAAAATGGCTGTTCACCAACGTTTACCATCCAACCTGACGAACTGGAGAGGATCTGCAAGGAGGAATGGCAGAGGATCCCCAAATCAAGGTGTGAAAACTTGTTGCATCTTTCCCAAAAAATATAATCCCAGTTGACCAGTCTAAAAACCTCAGTCTCTTAACAACCTTTATATCACCTGGCCTTCACAGCTGCACCACATTTACCACCTACATTGTATTATTCCTTTTTTTATGATTATTTATTAAAAAATGTGTGTAATTGACATTAGGTGGGTTTATTTTAGACATGTATTGAAATTATTTTACAAAGCAAAATTAATACATTTTATCAACTGACCATTTTTATAGAACATGAACCACAGATATCACACTAAAAAATGCCTGGTTAAATAGAACCCAAGCGCTGGGTAAAAAGGACAAACCTCTATTGTTTGTGTTTTACTCCATCTGTTTGGTTTTTGGGGGTCAAACAACCCAACCGCTGGGTTTGTCCTTTTTTTAACCCAGCATTTTTTTAGATGTCAATGTAGTGAGAGCTTCGTGACTGCCACAATTGCACAATAAATATATGCAATGACCCAGAAAGACAATATTATAAAAATATGAGTCTTGACAAAATGAAGTTCGCCTTATGGGTTACAACACGGAACAGAAAAATAGTCACCTAAAGCATTCGCGTAGAAAATTACATGTTGAACCACAACACCTAATTGCATTAATGCCAAAATGGCAGTGCTGCATTAGTCAATAAAGCAATTTTATGGCAAAAAATAAGCCAGAAAAATTACAACTACATTTAGTCGAATAGAGTTAATTTGATGCCAAATGATGAACGCATTTATCACAGTAAATCAAATGAAGTGGTGAATCTCTCTAAATCAGAACACTAATGACTCTTAACCTTAAAAGGGTTTAAAATCTGCCTATTTTTATTATTTTGCAACTGTTCTCGCAAGTCCCCTTGTAATGTTCTCAAGATTTTTTACCATTAAAAAAAAAACTACTTTAAGCTATTTTCGGTCCTGTTTTTAACCCCAATCTCTCATAAACGCTCCGTTTTGAATAGGTGTGGCAGATCGCATGTTTTAGAAGGTACCCGCCCACTGCTATGATTGGCTAATAGTTGTGTATGTTTGACAGTCTGCATCCTTCACAGATGGACGCTGCTGTTATTTAGGTTAAAAACGCATAAATACTCAATACATATCAAACGATTTGTTTAACAGACAAAGCAATAGTGACAACGTAATAAAAATAATTACTCACACTTGTGTTGCGATATTACTGTCGGATCCAATATAGACGGCACAGCATCGTATTTTAGTTTCAATCTTTCTGAAAAAAATAAAGAAGGTCCTATTATGCTTTTTCACTTTTTTAATTTTAGTCGGTGTGTAGTGTGTATGTTTGGGCATTAAAAAGATCTAGAAATTTACAAATCTCAAAGTCCACTCCAAATTGAGATATTTCGTTTTTTAAAAATCCCTATTCAAGAACTACAACGAACGACTCGTTAGGACTAACAACGCATATTTTCCGGGATTTGTGAACACAAAGCGTCCATTGGATATCTTCAAATAATTCCCGCCTACAGAAATTCTAATGGTTGGGGGTTGGGGAGGGGCGAGGTTGTGGTTAGAACGTTTGGTTGAGTGAGTGCATCAGACGAGATGATGAAGAAGTGCTGCTGCAGAGTTAGTGAGTCAGAGAAAACCGAGAAGAAGAGCTTCTGTGCTGTAGCTTCAAATTATCAACATGTCTAGAACAATTCTTACAAGTAACAACACAATGTAGCTGGGCACCGCGGACAGATGCCGAACAGTGCCTACAATTATAGAAAATAATGTATTAAAATTTTAAAGACGTGGCGCGACTCGACGCTGCGCTTCTCATCCGGTGCGCGACCGCCTGAAAAGCTGTTTTTTTTTCACCTCTGTGCCCAAACGTCTTTGTTTGGGCTTCCAAAAGCGGATTATGTCAGGAAACAGTGGTTGCAATTTATTTTTTAACTCTGTTCCTGAGCATTAAAACCCCAATTTGCTATTGTGGGCTGCACATTTTACTGAGAACAGCTTCCACAATACGAGGGAGTACAGTGCCTGCCGGATTCGCCCAAAAGTTTTCGTTGAAAGACGGAGCAAGGAGCATTGCAGTACTGAAACACCGTCTAAGCTGTTCGCCAATCACAACGCACTGGGACAGCTAACCAATCACAACACATTTTGTTTTTCGGAAGGCGGACCTTCATCAAAGCCGGAACTAATCGAGCCGTTTGTGCCAGCCTGGAGAGAAATGTATTGTAATAATGTAAATTATGTGAAAAATAATGCGATCCATTGAGATCCATTATTTTCCTACGATTTAAATTGACCATGCTCCCTCCCGTTATGTCACTTCCGGTTTGGGGGGGTTTTTTAGATGCAGAAGTAAAAAAAAATTCACAGAAATGGACCCCAGTAGCGTATTTATAAGTGTATTTTTTAAAATTTAATTCCTACATTATTTCTTATATACGTTGACTCACTGGGGGCTCTAACCTGCAATGTGTTCTTTAAGTCCAATGAAATAAACACAGAATAGAGCTAATCTAAAAGCAGCATGAAACAGTCTAGGATTTTATGCATAAATAAATAAATAACTGAGGTGGAGAATATCTCTAAACAAGCAAAACACTAGATGATAGCTAACTTACAAAATTATTACTATTTTTTTTTATGGAAAATACGTCACCATTGAACTTGGCAAAATTAAAACATTTAATGTTTTAAGGGCTACGAAAGCAGGAGAGCTTTCCAGCATGGTGCAGATAAAGAGCAGGCTGAACAAAACCAGCCAGAACAAAACAAAACAAACCAAAAGAAAAAATGTTCGCCATAAACGTTTGTGTAAGAATGAATGAGAATCCTGAGATAATTAATGGCATATATATAATAGTCATAGTCACAACAGTTATCAGAATGAGATGAAACGCTCTTCTCTTCGTGTGGTTTTCCTCTTCTCTCTCTCTCCCTCTCTCTCCTGGTCTTGACTGCTTCAGAGCTCTGAGAACAGCCACAAGACAAAACAACTGGATGGAGAAGAAGAGAAGGAGCTGAATCGAGTATAGGAATATGTTAATATTAAATTTAACATCTGCAGTAAACATGCAACACAAACAGGATCCAAGAATAATTATCCAGGCTGCGGTGCAGCAGATCACTCTATATCTCAGAGGTTTGAACTTCAGAAAGATTACAGGATGAACCACTGCCAGGTAACGCTCAACACACATCAAACAATGAAACAGAGCACGACCAGTGATGAATAGTCCTAATAAAAAATATGTTAATCTTATTAGATGTGAAAACTCAGTATAATAATTAACAACAGAGAACAAAGAGTTCAAACAGACACCAATCTCAGAAACAGAGAGATTGAGGATGAAGAAATCTGATCAGACCAAACAAAACATTGAGGCTGAATATACAGTATAAATGTCCATGTTGGTCATCACCCCAAGTAAATGAGTTACTGAGTTTGTAGATGCTTCAGGTGTGGTGAGGTTCACTGTAGAGTTATTCATCTCCTCTGTGCTTGTCCACAAAAACTCATAAAAATTTTGCAACCTTGATCTGTGGGGGCAAAGTGTAGGGTGATGTCAGCATTCTCAATGTAGTTTCAGTGTAGTGTTTCAATAATATTGTGAATTTACTTGATCTTCTCATGTATAATATATAATAATATATAGATATATATATATAGCCTGCCTAGAGGATTATGTAAATGTATATATCAGAAACATATATATATATATTATATATCAGAAACACAAAGATCATAAAGTATCATCATGTATGACATCTTCATGATCTGTCCAAAAATACTGAAACTTGCAAAATATACTAACTGATTTCAAGTTTAGCTGCTGTCCCAGTTTAACAAAAGAGCTAAAATGGGCCAATTCTTTCAAGCACAACTTTTGAGACTGCAGTATTGCAATATGCACTGCCTGGGCAAATAAAGTCAGCGTCTACATTTGAATAAGCAAATACATGTTGTATATGTGTTTTTATTTCTCAAACAGCCATGTCAGAAGACATGCCCATGGACCGCCTTTAGCTTTGATAACATTGCACATTCATTGTAGCATTGTTTCAACAACCTTATGCAACGTCACAACATTTTGTTTCATCAAGAATTGCATGAATTTTTTGCCAAGATCTTGTACTAACAATAGGAGAGTCGAACCACTCTGTAAACTCAACTCCAGCACATCCTAAACACTTTTAATAGGGTTAAGGTCATGACTTGGTGGTGGCCATGTCATACATGAAATGATTCCTCATGCTCTCTGAACCACTATTTCACAATTTGGGTCCAATAAATGTTGACATCATCTATCTATCTATCCATCTATCTATCATCTATCTATCTGTGTAAAATGCTAGACTTCACAATCATTTTCTCTCAAAACACAGAGTCTCCAGTTCACACATACTGGTCATTAACATTGACAATATTAACAAGACTTGCTCATCAATTCAATTTCACAATGTAACATGAAGGAATAGTCTCTTGAAAGTCTCCACACCACGAATGCACAGATGGACTGGTGTAAAATGAGCACATCCAGTAATGTAAGTTAGGCTACAAAAGGATAAAATAAAGTTTATAAAACGGATAGTTCCGGTCCTTCATTCTGATTGGTTGAGCCCCGTTCGAAGCTGTTGTAAATTACTCTACAAACATACACCTTTGTTTACGTCTGTGTGTTGCTCGCCAACCACTTTGTTGCAACCACAATGGTTTCTGAGAAACTACATTGTTTGGCGGAAGAATAAGGAAAAGACATTTGAAAGTTAAAACAAACTGAACTTTTTCCAACCCAGTGCAGATAAAGACCAGGATGAACAAAACCAGCCAGCACAGTACAAATAAAACTAAAAGAAAAAAAGTTCCTTAATATAATGTTGTGTCAGAATGAAAGAGAATCCTGAGAGTAAACGGCACATAAATAATAGACATGCTTACAGTAGGAAACAAGGAAGTGAAAATCAAAAAAAAAAAAAGTTTTACATTTACAGCCAGGCGATTTTTAATGCAAGTCACTTTAATGCATCCAAATGACATAAGAAAAATGCAAACCAATATAAATCTATTAATCTAAACAACAAAAAAAGTTGAATATTATTAAGCCGAAAGCAAGAAAATTCATTTAAAGTTTGTCTGCTGAAAAGTGAATGTCCAGTCTCTCTAAATGTGTGTGAATTTCTATGCTTTGTTTTGTAGACTGATTTCACAGCTACCACAATAATATAAGTGCATGAATTCATCTGCTACACATCACATTAACATCAAATATGAAAACATTAACAATAAAAAAAATAACATGGAGCTGTTTGTTGGAAAAACAAGTAAATAGAGCTGACAGTGAATCTCTTATAAGACCTCAAAGACATAGCTCACACTAATATGTTTTGTATTTGGGGTGGGGGGGCAAAGAAAGACATTTGAAAAATAGAATGTTTTATGAAAAGAAAAGTCACAAAAGTTTTCCCAACTGGTGCAGATAAAGAACAGGTTGAACAACACCAGCCAACACATTACAAATAATACTAAAATAAAAAAGTTCCTTAATGTAATGTTGTGTTAGAATGAAAGGGAATCCTGTTATAATAAATGGCACATATATAATAACTATGCTCACAGTAGTTATTAGAATCTCACTCTCTCTCTCCTGGTCCTGACTGTTTCAGAGCTCTGAGAACAGCCACAAGACAAAACAACTGAAAGGAGATGAAGAAAAGGTACTGCAGTGAAAAGAAACATACATAAACATAAAAGCCTAAGCTAACCATGCAGCCTAAGCAGAAGCCAAGAGTGATTATCCAGGCCGCGAGGAGAAGGAGAAGGAGAAAAGGCATAGAGGAGAAACAATAATGTACAGTATGTGGAAAATAATGTGTTTTTTTAACCATAAACCGAATAAACACATTTCATTACACCAAATACACAAAATAATGTTATTCTTAGCAACATCATATGACCCCTTTAAGGGGTCTAAAAATCTAAATTGCTTATTGATAAAATGATAAAAATGCATTGATATGAATATCTTAATGATACAAAAGATACATAAATATTTTTAAGTTTTTTTAGCTGAAAATACATAGTGATTTGTACGTTTTAAACATTGAAATATGTCTAAATTGTACATTTTGTGCTTGTAAATATTATGTATTAATACCTACGCATAAACGTGAGACCAGGCTGGTTCACCAAGCAACATTTAAACATTTATCAACTGACCCTTAACTTTAATAGGCTCACAAAAAAATTACTTTTATTATATATAATAACCTTAGTTTATTGTAGGCTGAAAACGCAAGTCATCTTAAACAGCTTTCATAAATCTAAAACCCCCCTGCACAGGTGCAACACATTTAACACCTGCTATGCAAATGTATAAACATTTTTCAAATGTATATACATTTGCATTGAAAGTTTTGTCTGATATTCTATTAATAATAACAGCCAAGTATTTACTCTTATAGCCACGTACAGAAAATATTACATTTATAAGAGTTGTTTATCATAGGGTGTGTATAAATCTCTCTGCCACATTTGTCACAATCACAGTGGCAATCCTCAATATGAAAAAAGTGACACTGGATTCTTGATGAAGCTTTCATTGGATAAACAATCCATAAACTATAGCAACCACTTATAATAACCATATCTGATAAACATACTGTAATCAGAATAAACTTAATCTTTATGGGGAAAAAACAATCAAACGTACAACTATAAGTCAGCATGGTTGTGTACCTCTTTAAATAAACAGCGAATGGCAGAGTCACACTAACATTTTCTGAACCAATTCCCACTGTAAATACAACACAGAAGCCACATGTGAAGCCTTATTCAATATACTAGCACATGCTTGTGTCATTAATACTAATATAATTCATTTGAAAAAACAATATAATTTACAACTCTCCCCTCAATAAATAAATGTTAAAAAAAAAAAAAGTTGTAGTCATTTAACTTCTAAAAACTAAACAACTGAATGCTTTATTGAAAACAGAGAGTTTTCCAACTCGCTTCAGAAAAAGAACAGGCTGAACAAAACCAGCCAATACATAACAAAAAAACCCAAAACTAAAAGGTTCCTCAAAATAACGTTGAGTCAGAATGAAATACAATCCTGAGATAGTAAATGGCATATATATAATAGCCATGCTCACAGTATTTATGAGAATCAGATAAAACGCTCTTCTCTTCATGTGGTTTTCCTCCTCTCTCTCTTTCTTTCTCTCTCCGGGTCCTGACTGCTTCAGAGCCCTGAGAACAGGCACAAGACAAAACAACTGGATGAGGAAGAAGAGGAGAAACTGCAGTGTGAAGCAGCATACATAAACATAAAAGTTACATGAGACTAAAGTAAACAAGCAGACCAAACAGGAGCCAAGAATAATTGTCCAGACCTCAGTACAGCAGATCACTCTATATCTGAGAGGTTTGAACTTCAGAAAGGTTACAGGATGAAGCACTGCCAGGTAACGCTCAACACAGATCAGACACTGAAACAGAGGACGACCAGTGATGCCTAGCCCTAATGTAAAATATTTGACTGTCTTGAGACTTGAAAACCAGCGATCAAGTACATAGAGAAAAATGTTCAGACTATTGACCATATCACAAACAGAGAGATTGAGGTTGAAGAACTCGGATGCAACTCCACTTCCTGTTCCTGTGAAGATGAGCCATATAACATAGAAGTGTGTAGGAAAACCAAACAAGAAATTGAAGCTGTGTAGAAATAAATCCAAAATTTTCAGTGGCCCAATGTGAGTTGAGAATGTAGATGTTTCAGGTAAGATGTTCACTGTACAGTTCATCTCCTCCATGTTGGTATCTCCGCTCAAAATCTGACAGAAAATGTAAGTGTTCTAAGGAAATAAAACACAAAAAACTATGTACATTAACCTAAATGTTTTGATTTGCCATGCTCTTAAACAATATATATTCTATGAATATAGTTTCAAGGAAATATGTAACATACGATATAATTTGTGAAGTAACTTCAAGTTTTATGGAAATGCTGGGTGCATAAATGTCTGGATCCTAAGAGGATCAGATCAATGTTTAAGAGAAACAAATCAACATCATAAAGTAAAATATTGTGAAAGATATCTTTGTGATCTGCTTAAAAAGTGCTGAGATTTTCAAAGCATCTGATTTCATCAAAAGACTATTTAGCTGCTGTCCCATTTTGACAGAAGAGACTAGTTAAATGGGACACATTCCTTTCAAGCGCACCATGCAAGATGTAAAATGCTACATGATACTTATCTCTGAAAAACACACAATCTTAGGTTTACACAGAATGCTCAAAATAAGTCAAATTAAGTTGTAATACACAATGGGCCATTCTTTGGAACGGGTCCTATTATATCTGTCTTTTCATCATTATAATAACAAACTTCACATAATTCAGACTATGTGAAAGATCAAAAGTCAAAGATGTTAGATTTGAAGGTAAATTTAAAATATATAATATGATAAAGCCCCAATTTAAATCCAATTTACCAAAGCGTTCAAATAAAATACTTTAAAGTAAGATATAGTTTACTTATACAGTCTACATTCTTAGAGAAAATAGTTCATAAGAAGAGTTTTATCACCTGAAGAGTCAATGTTCAGTCTCTCTGGATGTGCATAAATCTGTGCTGTTTTGTAGACTGACTTCATGACTGTCACAGATGTGTATGACTTCATCTGCCTCATAACATGAAATATCACAAATATGTCATACATCATATTAAACATTTGAATGGACTGCCACTGACTGACATGATTTTAAAATCGTTCTCTCTAAATTGCTCCTAATCTGCCACTCCAAATTAATTGGTAGACTGCACATTCTAACCTTTAGAAATGCGATCACATGTATTGTTGGTAAAAGGAAGATATAATTAAAATTTTACTATAACTGTCTTGCTGTTCTTCTGTTGGAGATTGTTGTTATAAACCACAGCAATGATGCATTACCTCATTAACCAGATGAACGGTCTATCAAAATTAATTTTAGACTTGCTCATACTGTCAAAAAATTCCAGAACGGTATGCAGAGAAAACTGTCTTATGCACATTACATCATATAATAGGTGAGAACTAGCCCTAGACACTTCTTTTTCCATGCATCATTTTATTATATCCATGTGCGTGTTTACAGACAAATCATTGAAATCACACCTTAAGTTATCTGTCTTGTCTTGTCTGCATTCAAGAAGGGCGATGCGAATGAGTCATGACAAATGAATATACTTACATTTTCTGAAAAAAGAAGCTATTTGATTGCAGTGGAAAGATAGAAAACAAGACTTAGTAATTTAAGATCAAAAATCTAAGCAACTTAATATTTTATTGAAAGCGAAGACAGGTGAGTTTTCCAACCTGGTTTAGATAAAGAACAGGCTGAACAAAACCAGCCAAAATAAAACAAAACAATCCAACAGTAAAGATTTTCTCAATATACTCTTGTGTTACAATAAAAAACAATCATGAGATCATAAATGGCGCAGAGATAATGCTCATGCTAATAGTCGTTATTAGAATTAGATAAAACGCTCTTCTCTTCATGTGGTTTTCCTCCTCCCTCTCTCTCTTAGTCCTGACTGCTTCAGAGCTCTGAGAACAGCCACAAGCCAAAACAACTGGATGAAGAGGAAGAGGAGGAACTGCAGCGAGAACCACCGTGTATAAATATAAAACAAGCCTAAAGAAAAGATGCAGCCTAAACTGGAGCCAAGAGTGATTATCCAGATCGCAGTGCAGCAGATCACTCTATAGCTGAGAGGTTTGTACTTCAGAAAGGTTACAGGATGAAGCACTGCCAGGTAACACTCAACACAGACACTGAAACAGACACTGAAATCAGACACTGAAACAGAGGACGACCAGTGATGCAGTCCTAATGAAAACCATGCAATACTTATGAAACATGAAAGCCCAGTGCAATCATAAATTACAGTCAACAAAGAGTTCAGACAGATACCAATCTCACAAACAGAGAGATTGAGGTTAAAGAATCCTGATGCAACTCCATTTTCTGATCCTGTGACAATGAGCCATATAACATAGGAGTGTGCAGGAAAACCAAACAGGAAATTGATGCAGTGTACACCGAATTTCACATTTTCCCATAGCTCACTGGATTGAGTTGCAGAGTTTGTAAAAACTACAGATGAGGTGAAGTTCACTGTAGAGTTATTCATTTTCTCCTTGTCTGTCTTCTTTGGCCAGAAGATAACCAAACATATGTGTAAAGCTGAAATATTGTGATCTATAAGAGCAAAATGAAAGGGAGTGCATTAAAATAGGCACATCTGGTTAGGGGGATCAACAAGCTAAAAACATCAGTCTTCTTAAACAGCTTTCATAAATCTGGCCTGCAAAGGTGCAACACATTTAACACTGCTATGCCCAGTTTAAAATTATAATTTTTTAATATATATATATATATATATATATATATATATATATATATAGTCTATATATATTATTATATTATATCCATTTATGTGATAGAATTAAACAATAAATCAAGAAAGAAATAAAAGTTTGAACACACTTTAGTGTTTTTATTTCTTCAGAATCACTATATTGTATTGTCAGTAGACAGACAAACAATGGTATATACTGAATATAAATCTGTACACTTCCGTTAATCTGTTCATAAATTAAATTCTGAATCGATTATAGCCTGGAAAGCGAGCAAATAGAGCTTTCATATAACGCTAATCACTGAAAAGCTGTCACTCACTTCAATTTATCGTAATCTCATGATTCCGTGATATGAAGCTCTCAGAAATGCAAATAATAGCTTATTTACATCTTGTCTATGTGTGGCATTTCAGTGAATTCTGTCTGTGTCACCCTGTATCTATTTATATATGTCTTTATTAATATCTTAATATATCATTATATCCTATAATAACCATTAGCACGCACGAACATTAGCACACAAGCTTCGCTCCTCCCGACCGCAGATGCAGGTTTACAAGCCACCTTTTCCTGCGTTTTTCAGTCAATTTCTTGACTTTTTCCCCCTTCTGAACAAAAAACATTTTCATAACGATTAAAGTTTGTGGTTTCTCGTTTGGTGATCGTGAGCAGCAATAAACAATGCAAACACAGGCATTGAGTTTTTGTTAGTGTATTTCTCTGGAGAAAATCACTTCGGCCCTCAGATGCCATTTCACGCGGTATCAGAACACGTGATTGCAAACAACCTATTGGCAAGAGTATGCTTGGAAAATCAATAGGCGATATTTTATAACACCATGATTATATTCCAGATATAATCATTTATTTTCAGCATGTTGGAGAAGCTGCGGTGAACTTAAAGCCCATTATACTCATATATTTTATACTTGCAAAATAATAAAAAAATATTTTTGACAGAAGTAATTCAGGTAATAGAAGAAATGTTTAAGAAATCAAATATAATAAAGGTACAAAATATAGTTTTGGGTATAGAACCTACGCTACTTAGTAAAGATGAGTTATATTTATTTAGAATACTGAGAATTACAGCTTTTAAAACAATAACAACATTTTGGAGAAGGCAAGAATCCCCAGTTTTAAATGATTGGTTAGATTTACTCTCTAAGGAGAGGATAACATGTGAAATTAAGAGTAAAGTATACATTTTGAAAAGATATGGGCACCTTTAAAATCAAAGTATACATTATAAAATAAAGGAATACATATACTAATTACCTCTATATAATTCTACCTCCCTTTTAATTTATTCATTAATTATTTTTATTTAATTAATATTATAATTAATTAGTCTTAATATTATTTGAATTACTTATTAGGAATTAGGTGTCATTATAAGAGTTTAATATGAATATGTGGAGGCTTTTTTCTCTATATATTTTATATGAAAAAGTGTTAGGTATGGATGGTTATTGTTTAATATTTCTTCTTATTATTATTATTATTATTTTTTTTATTATGCGTTGGTGATGGGTATTATCACAAAATAAAGAAAAGTGAGGGAAGAGAAAGTAGAAGGAAAAATTAGGAATAATAATTGGTAAAAAAATATGATGTCTTTAAAGGAAATGTTAATTTGTATAACTGTATTAAATGTGCTTGAACGAAAGAGGGGGGGGGGGGGGGGGGGGGGGGGCAGAATAAGTATTTAAAAAAAGGTTGTCTTGTTTACACTGGATACAGAACACAGATGTGTGTTAACTTTACGACATTGTCTACACGCTTGAGTCTAATTGGACAAACGGAAGATGGAAGACGTTCGTCTGATGCATTTTGAACAGCTCATTTGTTTCTCTGAACATGCTTCTGAATGAATAGAGGATTGCCAGTGGTAGCGATTTCTAATGAAAAATGTGATAATGTTGTGATTATTCTGTTTGGGATCCAAGTGTCAAGTAGACCCTACTGAAAAATAAATATACTTAATTGTATTTAAAATATATTTATTTCATGATAAGTATACTAAAAATAGATTGACATGTCTATACTAACTGAAAATACATTCTAAATGTAGTTATTTCATGCTTTCATCTAGCACAAACTTGCACTACAAATTCATTTGTAAAATACTATACTTTTTACAAATGCATTTGGGGAAGGATGAAACATATATTTATCTTTAAGAAAGTACACTGGCAAGGTTCTTAATTCCATTTACAACATGTTTGAAACTTGTTCAAAGTGATTTTCACACATACATACTCATATAAACTAACTGGACGGAACCTTTGAAAGAGGACGCCACTTCATAACCCCAATGACATGTCCATGCTCACTCAGCCCAACAACTAGTTTCGATAAGGGATTAATGAAGCAACGCATCTTAAGATCCTGTAGCTGTATGAAGGCCATATAATGTATGTCTGTGGGAATTGTTTGTATTGTATGTTGTCATATCATTTAAGTAAACAAGGCCGCTGTATGAGTTCTCACCTAAGACTATGGCACAAGAGACAATATCACATTCTGTGTATTGATATTTGTTTGTTCCTTCACCCCTTACAAGTGTCTTAAGCATTTCAATAATTTGATTTTAACATCGGCCTAAATATAGGCTACAGTATGTTCAGTGAAGGGGGCTTGATAAGTCAGTCTCTCCTCACCTTATACTTTCATGAGCTCTGAAATTCACCAACAATCGGTTTTGCTGTACTTTTGCTAAACATCTGAACTCTGTAGAGTGCACACTATTGGGAATCTGAAGTTTGGTTTTCTGAAGAAACCTTTAGAGTCTAGAAACTCATTCCAGCTAAAGACACAAGTCTCACCATGTATTTCAAATCTGAGAATGATTAAATTATTTTAGTGAGCGTGTATTTTTATTTTTCTTTGTAACATGAGAATTCTTTTGGGCAAACCAAAGAAAATGTGAGGTATATGAAACATCCAGTATGTTTCTGCTAGCAGGTGCTGTAAGGGCAGAGTTTCCAAACACAACTTTTGCCTACAGCACAAATGTAACCATGGTGGCTTTGCAAATAAAACAATTTAATTTGTTTATTATTGAAGTAATACTTTGGTCATTTATTTTAGTTGAATCCTCTATTGACTTGTTATGATTAAATGTACAATATAATAAACCGTATTTGAGTTCTACTTTGTGAGGATAAAAATAGTTATAGAAAAAATAAATGTGTGAGTTGCAAATTAATTATAATACTAATTCATAATGATTGCAGTACTTTGTATAGTAGAACTTTATACTTTTAAATAATTTAACCACACGTCAAATAGTGTTTTTGCAATTTTGCATGGTGCAAAGCAGCTTTACATTATCATATGTGACCCTGGACCAAAAAACCAGTAGCACTGATATATATGCAATAACCAAATATACACTGTATGGGTCAAAATGATTTTTTATTTTTGCCAAAAATCATTAGGATATTAAGTAAAGATCATGTTCCATGAATAATATTTTGTAAATTTCCTACCGTAAAAAATGAATTTTTGATTAGTAATATGCATTGATAAGGACTTCATTTGGACAACTTTAAAGGCGATTTTCTCAATATTTACATTTTTTTGCACCCTCAGATTCTAGATTTTCATAGTTGTATCTCGCTCAAATATTGTCCTATCCTAACAAACCATACATCAATGGAAAGCTTATTTATTCAGCATTTAGATGATGTATAAATCTCAATTTTAAAAAAAAATTACCCTTATGACTGGTTTTGTGGTCCAAGGTCACATGAGGAAAATAGTCAAAATGTAAAAATATGTTAAACAAACATATAGTCAATAAATTGAATGGTGACAGAAATTCAAGAACTTGACAGAAGTTATTACTTTAGTATATTCCGAAATACACCCAATGAACCTGTACCAACACACTTTTTTCATTAATGGTTCTTTAATGTCCCGTATGGACAATGTTGCACTTGAAAATGTGGACTTCAGCTCTTTGGGCTGTCAAGCTATTATGCATTTATTAAACAAATTATTAAAATGATCCTGACCTGCCCTCAAAACTACACAAAAAGTTAAAATGTCAAATAAATTCAGAGACGTTAACTACATGAAAAGTAATTAAATGTATTAAAACAAATTCAATTCATACTTCACAAATAAATCAGCAGCGTACTGCGAGACCATCAAACCACCAAAAGATTTCCTTGCATTTTACATTAACATTTGTGCAGTGCATTGAGAGTTGAAGCGTGCAGAGACAAGGGGCTGAGATGTTACGGATGGTTTTATTCCTTTCGCATGCACTGAAACATAAGCAGTACGTTCACATTCTTCCACCAACTAATGGAACTGTCTGTGTTTTAGTGCATGTACAAGAATAAAACTAATAGTATGCCGGTTTATCCAATTGTTTCCTGTATCGTTAATGACAGATCATGTCAGGTAAAAGGGAAGCAAAACATTCTGCAGATGATATTTAATTTAACAGCTTCAATTTTAACGCAATTTCGTGTTCTATACAGGTCGTTTCACGTTTATTTCCAAGCAGCGCTTACTGCGCTGCTTGGAATTAAGACTTTTCTGCAATTCGCAGTCTTTAAGTCCATATAATTTGTGCTGTCATTGATGGGAAAAAAACTGTTTACTTATAGTAGTATTTCCACCTCTTTCTTTCTCTCTCCTGCTCCTGACTGCTTCAGAGCTCTGAGAGCAACTGAAGGATGAGGACTAATATCATCTGCATCAACGTGTGCCATGTATGTATATGTCTGTATTGCGAGAGTATAGTAAGCATGCAACACAAACAGGAACCAAGTATACTGATGCAGGCCGCAGTGCAGCAGATCACTCTGTATCTGAGAGGTTTGTACTTCAGAAAGGTTACAGGATGAACCACTGCCAGGTAACGCTCAACACAGATCAGACACTGAAACAGAGGACGACCAGTGATGGAGAGTCCTATTAAAAATCATTATCATCAAAACTTGAGAAACTTGCAAACCAAATTGACAGTACAAAGACCAATCTGTTCAGATGGATACCAATCTAACAAACTGAGAAATTTATGTTGAAGGACTGTTGCAACTCCACTTTCTGTTCATGTGATGATGAGCCAGATCACATAGAAGTGTATAGGAAGACCAAACAAGAGATTGATGCTGTACACACTGATTTCCAGATAGTCCATGAGCCCATGAGTTGAGGAGTTTGTATAGATGCTTCAGGTGAGGTGAAGTTCATCTCTTTGTTTCCAAGTTTTTGTCTTGAATTTAGTTTGCTGTCTTGCATGTATATAATTGACTATCATTTGTTTTGTTTTCTTCAGATTTTACCAAGTTTATTTGACTTTAAAATAGTTTTTTTACACATTTTACACATTTATCAACTGACCTTAGGAAAAGGAAAAAAAATACTGAAATGAATTTTTTTTTAATACAGTCCAAAAATCAAATAGTCTAAAGATCTTTTAAAAATTGTCTATATTTCTGACGCCAAAAGCACAATACCTAGCATTTAAAAATGAGAGAGAGAAAAAAAACTTTAATCATCTATGTTATGATAGTATGTCATTAATACAACAATCTCAGTGGAAAGCTTCTATAAAGAAACGGTGACACTGGGTCATTGACAAAACCGGCCTATCCTACACGTAATATATTTAATTACAGTATCAAAAGTTATCAATAAGTAAGATTTAGTAACTGAAGTTAAATATTACAATTGCAGATTTATGAAATTTAATCATTTACTACAATTTATTGACTACAATGTACAATATCACAACTGCAAATTTTATGAGGCACAAAGGAGAGTTTTCCAGTGCGGTGCAGATAAAGAAGAGGCTGTACAAAACCAGCCAGAATAAAACAAGTCACACCAGTGAACCAGACTGTTGGAGAACTGTCCGCGGTAAAAAGGATAGAGAGTCCAGTGACTGCAAATGGGAAAAATAGGATAAACATGGTCACTGTGGTTATTAGAATAAGAAAAAGTGCCCTTCTTTTCATGGGGTCCACCTCTCTTTTTCTCCTTCTCTCTCCTGGTCCTGGCTGCTTCAGAGCTCTGAGAACAGCCACAAGACAAAACAACTGGATGGAAATGACCAGTGTAAGCTCCACTGTCAAGAACCATGCATGTGCATGATTGTTTTTTGAGGCTAAATTGCACATGCAGACCAAACAGGAACCAAGATTAATAATCCAGACCGCAGTGCAGTAGATCACTCTATATCTGAGAGGTTTGTACTTCAGAAAGGTTACAGGATGAACCACTGCCAGGTAACGCTCAACACACATCAGACACTGAAACAGAGGACGACCAGTGAATGTAAATCCAGCTAAAAACAGATCTAATATTTCAAAACATGAAAACCACCTTGACAGTATAAAGAACAAACTATTCAGACAGATACCAATCTCACAAACAGAGAGATTGAGGTTGAAGAACTCTAATGCAACTCCACTTCTTGTTCCAATAATGAGCCATATAACATAGCAGTGTGTAGGAAAACTAAACAAATTGATGCTGTACACAAAGATTTCCAGACTGTCTATAAGCCCCCAGGACTGAATTGTGGAGTTTGTAGACGTTTCAGGTGAGGTGAATTTCACTGTAGAGTTATGCATCTCCTCTGTGTTTGGCTTCTCAGCAGCTCACAAAGCATAATAGCGAATGTAGCCACAATCTATGGAAAAAGAAAAGTAAAAATGATATTTACGTACTATAAATAGTCGATGAATAAATAATGCAACAAAGCCTCCTTTTCAGTTCCAAATAACCATTATTAAATATCTGTGCGGTGTTTTGTAGACTGACTTCACAGCTGTCACATGAATATGTGTACATGACTTCAGCTGCTACACGTCACAAAAACTACACGTCAAAACAAACATCCAAATATTTATTTTCCTTTTTTTTTCTTTTCTCCCCTTTCAAGTAAAAAATGTTGGCAAAGAGGTATAGCAGTTAACTCATCTACGTGACGTTAAATTGCTTTTTTCGAATAGTATATGGATTATTATCTTCGTGTAAAAGTCAAAGCCTAATATATGATATTGCCGGCTATATATAAGGTAGAGAAAGTAGTCAATATCGCCATTAACAGCTCTGTTAACATAGCACTGCGCTGCTGAGAAAACGTGATACACAGAGCACATAACTATAAAATCTACAAAAAGTTATGAACAGTAAGTAGTACAATATTAATACTAATATATTCGAGCATTAATTCATTTATATAAGAATTATCATTGTATATCTTATTTCTGTTGAATGAATTTCAATTAAATTGTTACTTCTTTTCAATGAAATAAAAGAGGTCAGTTTTATTTTACTCAATAAAGCATTAAACTTGCCCTCAATCCCTTGAACATTGTTAGATTAAAAAAAAATGTCACTGTTGCATATTAATGGGGGTAGAAATTTTAATAAGTTTAAAGATAAGTTTTAAGCAGTTCATCACCTGAAGAGTGAATGTCCAGTCTCTCTGGATGTATATAAAGCTCTGTGCTGTGTGACTGACTTCACAGCTGTAACAAGAATATATGTGCATGATTTCATCTGTTACACGTCACATGCTGTAAGAATTAGATATGTAAATATTTAAGATACAAAAAAAAATTTCAACTGACCCTTACTGACACTGGCTGGGTTGTGTTACATTACATTTTATTACATTGATACAAAGTCAATTCAAGGTGTAAATTTGCGAGTATGTGTTTATGGAAAATCAAATTTGTAGGGGGAAAAAAAAATCAATGATCACCCAAAACCATCTTTAAAAATTATCACTGAAAATGTTCAGTCTTCCCAAACAAGCACAGGTGCCACTCATTCAACACCTGATATGCAAATTGTAAAACAGTGCATTTAAAAATGACAGAGGAAAATTACACTTAAACATCTGTGTTATGATAGCATGTCAATTTACTGCAATAATCTCTGTGGCACCTATTAAAATGGAAAAGGTGACACTGGGACACTGATGATGTGTTTGGTGGATAAACAATCTACAAACTATAGCAACCACTTATAATAACCATATCTGGTAAACACACAGAATAAACGTAATCTTTATGCAAAAAGAACAATCAAATGTAAAACTATAAGCCAACTAATATTTTCTGAGCCACTTTAAACTGCAAAGACGCAAAAGCTGAATCTATATCTACATAATCTATATTAATCTGCTTAAATATGACAATTGAAAATATTATTGCAAATGGAGACAGAAGAGTTTTCCTGTACAGTGCAAATAAAGAACAGGGTTCACAAAACCAGCCAGTATATAACAAATAAAAGCAATAAACCAAAGTGGATGCATGAACTCATTTATCATAATTGTAAAGAATCCTATGATTATATATGGGCCATATATGATAGCCATGCTTGCAGTAGTTACTAGAATTAGATAAAAGGCTCTTCTCTTCATGTGGTTTTCCTCACCTCTCTCTCTCCCGGTCCTGGCTGCTTCAGAGCTCTGAGAACAGCCACAAGACAAAACAACTGGATGAAGAAGAGGAGAAGGAACTGCACGGACAAGAACCATACGTGTACAATGATGTATGAGACCAAGAATAGTTATCCAGGCCACAGTGCAGCAGATCACTCTATATCTGAGAGGTTTGTACTTCAGAAAGGTTACAGGATGAACCACTGCCAGGTAACGCTCAACACAGATCAGACACTGAAACAGAGGATGACCAGTGACGGCAAGTCCCACAAAAATAGTTTCAGTGTTGAGAGATGTAAAAACCAATATGATAATGCATATACAACACAATTTAGACAGACACCAATCTCACAAACAGAGAGATTGAGGCTGAAGAATTCCGGTGCAACTCCATTTGCTGTTCCTGTGATGATGAGCCATATAATATAAGAGTGTGTAGGAAGACCAAATAGGAAACCTATGCTGTACGCACAAATGTTCAGACTGTCCAGTATCCCAATAGACTGAGTTGTGGAGTTTGTAGATGCTTCAGGTGAGGTGAAGTTCACTGTAGGGTTATTCATCTCCTCTGTGATTGACTTCTCAATTCAGCAGCTCACAAGTGAACCTGTTGGCTGTTGGCTGTTGGCTGTATGCTCTTAAAGCTTCCACTGTAGAAAAAAATATTCCATCACAATATACAAAACAATGAACACTGCAGCAATATTACAGTAATCCAGTAAAAGAATACAGTAAAGTCCAGGCGGAAGCAAGATGGTGGAAATTATGTTTGTTTAAAACAAGAGAAAGTGAACCAAGATAAGAGACATGGATGCCGTCTCGGTTTGGGTTAGCTTGACTGGATGATTGGTCTCCAGTCTGAAATCTCAATAGCTAAACCATTAAACTTTTCAATAGATAAAGAACTCAAATACTACCATTTTCAGATATTGATACTTACTGGCGATAAAAACAAGAAATCTAATTAAAAAGAAGAGTTTATCACCTGAAGAGTTAATGTCCAGTATCTGAATTATATAGGCCTGAATTTATCTGAATTTATATAGGCCTGATTCTCTGTGCTGTGTTTTGTAGACTGACTTCACAGCTGTCCCAAGAATATGATGTCATCTGCTACACGTCACATACTGTAAAATTAGACATGTAAATATTTACAATACAAAAAAATTACACAACTTATCAACTGACCCTTATCGTCTGACACTGGCTTGGTTGTTATACTGCACATTATATTTTATTTGAAAGCTTTTCCAATGTATTTTTATTATCCAAAGTCACTTAAACTGCATTCAAGGTGTATATTTGCTAGTATGTGTTACCTGGAAATCAAATTTGTATGGAGAACATATAACCGTGAAAATGAATGTTCAGTCCTCCTAAACCAGCACAGGTGTCACTCATTCAACACCTGGTATGCAAATTTTAAATGGTGTTAAATTGTAAAACAGTGCGTTTAAAAATGGCAGAAAAAAACAATACTTAAAACATCTATGTTAACATATGATAGGATGTCAGGTTTTTTCAATAACCTCTGTGGCAACCATTAATATGGAAATGATCATTGATGATGTGTTTTAGTGGCTCTTTAAACTGTATCAACCACTTATAACCATATTTCAAGTTCAAGTTTCAATTTAAATTTATTTATAAAGCACATTTAAAACAACCTTGGTTGACCAAAGTGCTGTACAAATTTGCGTAAGTCCATCACCCAAATTAAAATAGACATTTACAAAACATTGAAAGCACAGGAATACAAATAGGTTTGAAAAGACTTTTAAACTCATTAACTGTTCTAATAGATTATGGCAATTTGTTCCACAACTTGGGTCCAGCTACTGCAAAAACTCTATCACCCCTGCAATGCAGGCTAGATCTGGTTACCTGTAGAAGATGAGTAGTCTGTGATCTAAGAGATAGGACAGGGTTGTATTTAATAATCAGCTCTCAAAGGTATTGAGGAGCGAGATTGTTTAACGCTTTGTGTAAGTACAAACAATTTTTGAGTTCTTTGCGATAATGAATAGGTAGCCAGTGCAGAGAACTTCAAATATGCATGATGTGGTACCAAGTGCGACTGTTTGTGCGCAGACGGGCAACTGCGTTTTGAACCAATTTAAGTCTATGAATGGATGAGACATATTTGATAAACACACAGAATCTTTATGGAAAAAGAATAATCAAATGTACAGCTATAAGTCAGTGTGTGGTTGTGTAGCTCTCTAAATAATCAGCGAATGACAGATTCACACTAATATTTTCTGAGCCACTTTGTACACTGCAAAAACACAAAAGCCACATCTATATCTATATTAATCTACTAAAATATCATAGATGAAAATATCATGGCAAACAGAGACAGAAGAGTTTTCCAGCACGGTGCAGATAAAGAGCAGGGTTCACAAAACCTCCCAGTGTATAACAAATAAAGCCAATAAACCAAAAAAGTGTATTCTTAAACTCTTTTGTTATAATGGTAAGAAATCCTATGATTATATATGGGATACATATGATAGCCATACTTGCAGTAGTTATTAGAATGAGATAAAAGGCTCTTCTCTTCATGTGGTTTTCCTCACCTCTCTCTCTCCCTCTCTCACCCGGTCCTGGCTGCTTCAGAGCTCTGAGAACAGCCACAATACAAAACAACTGGATGAAGAAGAGGAGAAGGAACTGCACGAACAAGAACCATACATGTACAATGATGTATGAGACTATAGTAAACAAGCAGCACAAGCAGGAGCCAGGAATAGTTATCCAGGGCAACGTGGCACGCATGATTTCACTATGAGTTAGGAGAGGTTTGTACTTCAGAAAAATTACAGGATGAACCACTGCCAAGTAACGCTCAACACACATCAGACACTGAAACAGAGGACGACCCGTGATGATAAGTCCTGCAAAAAAATGTTTTAGTGGTGAGAGATGTAAAAACCAATATGATAATGCATATAAAAAACAATTTAGACAGACACCAATCTCACAAACAGAGAGATTGAGGCTGAAGAATTCTGGTGCAACTCCACTTGCTGTTCCTGTGACGATGAGCCATATAATATAGGAGTGTGTAGGAAGACCAAACAGGAAATTGATGCTGTACATACAAATGTCCAGACTGTACAGTTATCCCCCAATAGAATTAGTTGGGCAGTTTGTAGCGCTTCAGGTGAGGTGGAAGTTCACTGTGGATAATTCGCCGCTGTGTTGAGTCTCAATGCAGCAGCTCACACGCAAATCTGCATGCTTCTGAAAGTTTCCACTGCGGAAAAAATACCATACAAGGTCATAAACCAATAATGCGCAGCAATATTAAAGTAATACAGTTATAAAATAATACAGTAAAGTCGAATGCCGGATGGACAGAAGATGGTGGGGAAACATAAATAAAAAATAAAAAAAAAACAAGACAAAAAAATTATGTTTGTATGAAACAAGATAAAGCAAACCTGGATGAGAGACGCAAATGCCGTTTCAGTTTGGGTTAGAGTGGATGAGTGGTCTCCAGTCTGAAATTCTGGAATACAATGAGTAATAATAATTATTAATAAATACCTGACCACTAGGTGATGATACTGACCAATCAATATTTCAGAATGCAGTATAAGAAAAAATGGCAGCTCAGTACATTCACATGTCTAATATTTCATTAAATTTCCTGTTTAAACCTGAGCACAACCTTTATAAATGATTTTAGAATTTTATTCAATAGCATTTAATTAATGGCTTCTGTTAAATAGAACGTTTAATTTTCTCAATAGCCAAACTTTTCAATATATAAAGCCCTCTATCACTACAATTATTAGATATTGATACTTACTGGGGATAAAAACAAGAAATCCAATTAAAAAGAAGAGTTTATCACCTGAAGAGTGAATGTCCAGTCTCTCTGAATGTATATAGCCCTAATTCTCTGTGCTGTGTTTAGACTGACTTCACAGCTGTTCCAAAATATATGTGCTTGAATTCATTTGCTGCACGTCACATAAAACACCAGATATGAAAATGTAAATACAAGGTTTAAACATATGTTGCATTAGATGCGTATAGATATTTCCTTTAAACATGATCAATTGTAATGCAAAATACTTTGTGGCAACCCTCTGTGTGGAAAAGGTGACACTGGGTTATTGATGAGTGTGTATTGGATAAACAAACAATTAACTACTTACAACAACCACATACAGTATGATAAATACACTCAGAATAAACTTCATCTGTGTGTAAAAAATAGGAAAATGCACTGCAAAAAAGGCTTATCTAACTTAGTAGTATATCTTGTTTCTAGACAAAATTTATAAAAATTCTTAAATTATGGATTGCTGTAGTGATAAGCACAATCTACCAATATGCAAAAAGGAATGATGGATGGACCATGCAACAATAAACAGTCTTAAAGTAATTGTAATAAATTATATTACTATTTTAAAAGTTTGATATATTACGGTAGGAAATTTACAAAATGTATTAATGGAACATGATCTCTTAATTAGTGTTGGCATAAAAGAAAAATCTATCATTTTGACACATTCAATGCATTTTTGGCTATTGCTACAAATATACCTGTGCTACTTATGACTGGTTTTGTGGTCCAGGGTCACATATACACACAAATGTTCAGACTGTCCAGTATCCCCAATGGACTGAGTTGTGGAGTATGTGCATGTTTTAGGTGTGGTGACGTTCATTGTAGTGTTATTCATCTCCTCTATGTCTTCTCAATTTAGCAGCTCACAAGTTAACCTGCATACGCTTTCAAAGCTTCCACTATGGGAAAATAAATCTCAAATCAAAAATCAAAGTTTATTTATAGAGCACTTTTTTAAAGCAACAATTGTTTACCAAAGTACTGTTCAAGCATAATCAAAATAAAACACTATTACTCATAACAAAAATAACAGACATTAACACTAACCAAATACATAAAACAGCTCTCATACCGAGTTAAATGCCAGAGTTTAAAACAAGTTTAAGACTGGATTTAAAAGCAGTAAGGGTTGGGCCTGCCTAACATATAGAGGCAAGTTATTCCAACGTTTTGGGGCTGCAACAGCAAAAGCTCGTTCACCATCTGCTTTTCAGCCTTGTTCGAGATACAACCAAGAGTAAATGGTCAGTGGACCTAAATGCTCTTGATGAATCATGCGGCTGTATTAAATCAGAAAGGTAATGACCACTGCAGCAATATTACAGTAATCCAGTAGAAGAATACAGTAAAGTCAAAGAGACATTACATTTATATGAAACAAGAGACACCGAAACCGCATGAGAGACGTGAACGTAGTGCCCGTTATCAGGATGAGTGTCCTATTCAATGTCCCCTAAACAATGTAGCGAATCAGCTCATGGGGAAATATGAATAATTAATCATAATTAGTTCTAATTAATTATAAATATTTAGATCCGCTGTAGATATTTACTTGACCTCTCAGGGTCAACTGTCTGTCAATTCTAAGAACGTTAATTTCCTGGTTAAAGGAAATAAACTTCTTACTGTACAATTCTATAAGTTCGTAACGTAAATCTGCATGATCAGTGACTCCTGTTATCAGTAAACAATGAACACATCAAGTGTGATACAAGTAAGACTGATTAACTACAGAAAACTGAATAGTTCCAAACATTAAGACCTAAACACTTAACTGTTCGAACATACACATACAAACACACCCACACACAATACACACAACACTACAAAAGTTGGTTATGAAAGGGTTTTGAAGCTGCTTAAGTCAGTAAAGAGGAGATGAAAATAAGAATCGGAGTTAGTTGAAGTAATATTTCAAACACATCTTTGTAAAAAAGGTGCAAATGATACCTAATGTACCAATTAATAAGACTAAGTTTGAATACTTGAACGTCTCATCTGTCTGAAAGAAAGGCTTGATGCAATCTGAAAGTCCCAGTGATCTTTGCTAAGTCGGTTGATGGAAAAGAAACAGTTTTGAGTCAGAGAATCTTGATTAATGGAGAGGTCGAGGCCGAAGCCTGGCACGTACTTAAGGATGTCCTGGAGCATTGTAGCTCACATTTTCATCTTCTCAGAATTCAACCAAACCACCGACTCTGGGCGGGTCACTGAATGTGAGGCCTTTAAAGTCTGCGAAGATTCACGCCTCTCAAGAGGGGCTTTTCCAATGAAAAAGATGGAAATCCCAAGTGGGAGGAGTGGGGGCTCAATTGCTGGAGGGTTTACGACCCTTTGTTCTCTAAGAATGGTATTTCGCATATGTAATTTGCTTGGGTGTTGATGAAAGATTACTAAAGGTTCTTAAACACTAATATGTTGCATATATAAACATATAATATACACTCTCAATTAGATCATACGAATACGAATTCATAGAGAACCAAACTTATGGTATATGTAAGTACAGGAAGGAGGGTCTATCATAAGCATGCAAAAATAGTCTACAATATCAAACAGATAATATAACAAGCCAGCCAAATATACACAATGACCGGAAGGTATGTGTGTGCAGCAAAAGAAAAGATTTCTATGAATTACATGTAGAAGAAGAGTTTTCACTGTGCACTGTGGATTTCCTATGGAAATTGTAGTGAGAGGGGGGGCTCTCAACATGCCATTAGGTCGTAAAATCTATCTGGTCTAGCAGAGGTTGCTCAGGGTTGCATGGTAACAGGTCCCGGGGAATCGTTCACAAACATTGGCAAACCAGTATGTTGATGGCGTGACGGGGGTCTGTGAAAAAACTTTGGGGTTTGTTAATCTAATGAATAATTGATTTGTTAAATCAAATGAAAAATGGTGTGTCTGATTGGTCCAGACGCATAAAAACAATCTTAAAACATCTGAAACTTGTCAGCAGGTTCTAAGCACTGAATACTTGATTTGCAAACTGTTAGAGTGAGCATATAATAATATTATACTTTAAACATCTGTGTTATGATAAGTAGTAATGCAAAAATCTTTGTGGCAGCCCTCAGTGTGGAAAAGGTGACAGTGGTCATTGATGGAGTGTTTTATTGGATAAACAAACAATTAACTTAAAAAAGGCAAACACAAATAAATAAATATAGTAAAATAAGACAAATAAAATTAAAATTTAGTTAAATAAGACAAGGTTTTATAGGGGACAATAGCAGGAAAGTTTTCCATTCCGGAGCAGATAAAGAACAGGCTGAACAAAGCCAGCCAGCACATAACAAACCAAAGCAGGAAACCAAACTCCCTGATTATTTTGTTTTGTTAGATTGTTAAATAATGCTGAAATAATAACTGGCACATACAGGATAACCATGTTCACAGTAGTTATTAGAATAACACAAAAAGCTCTTCTTTTCATGTGGCTTCATGTGGCTCTCTCCCTCTCTCTCCTGGTCCTGAGCTTCAGAGCTCTGAGAACAGCCACAAGACAAAACAACTTAATAGAGAGATAGAGTACAAACTGCAGCATTAAGAACCACCCATGTGCATTAATGCTGAATGAAACTAAAATAAACACACAGCACAAACAAGAACCAAGAGTGATTATCCAGACCACAGTGCAGCAGATCACTCTATATCTGAGAGGTTTGTACTTCAGAAAGGTTACAGGATGAACCACTGCCAGGTAACGTTCAACACAGATAAGACACTGAAACAGAGAACGACCAGTGATGGAGAGTCCTATTAAAAACATTTGTAATGTCAAAAGACTTGAAAACCAAATCGAAAGTACAAAGAACAAGCAGTTCAGAGAGTTACCAATCTCAGAAACAGAGTGATTGAGGTTGAAGAACTCTGATGCAACTCCACTTCCTGTTCCAGTGATGATGAGCCATATAATATAAGAGTGTGTAGGAAGACCAAACAGAAAACCTATGCTGTACGCACAAATATTAAGACTTTCCACAAGCCCAATGGAATGAGTTGTGGAGTTTGTAGACGTTTCAGGTGAGGTGAAGTTCACTGTAGAGTTATTCATCTCTGGGATTGTCTTCTTAATTCAGCAGCTCATAAACTAATAATTTTGCAACAAGAAGAGAGAAGTTTAAATTAACCAGATCTGTTAAAAATACGTCCAGTCCATAATTCTACAACATTCCCAGCGCACTTATACAAAATTTGTACTTGGAAAGGATGTGAACTGAAATGTGTGTTGGCAGTGTGTGTACACAACCACCCTGTAATGATAAAAAATCCCTCCCTTCTTTTTTTTTTTAAATCCCCATAAATCTAAGCGTGTCCAAGACCAAGCCTGTTTACAGATCTTAAACTGTGATGTAATTTACACGCCCGCCAGACTGTTGATAGCACATGCAGTAGTAGCGAGACCCCGCCCTGAGTGAGGCGCACCAAAATACGCCATGCTTATCTGCAGAAAACCGTTTAGTCAGAAAGTTAAAATGATAGGCTTTAACACGCATGATTTCAGCGACAGATACAGGCTCATCAAACACCAAACAACAGCGGCCATTCAGCTCATTTCGATTTAAAGATACATGCGGCATTCCTACCACGAAAAAAGCGTGTTTACGGGCATTCACTCAACAAAGGCTATTTTCAAACTCTGGATTTAATAAATGCTTTTTAGGGGATTTTTTGACGCTGAATTCGTGGACACCTGAGAACTTCTATCAACATTTTGTTAAAAAGGGCCTTATAGGTGCCCGTTAATCTTATATGACCAAAGCAACGTGCATTAAATGGTGTAAACATATACAGTTTGTCACCTAATTTTGTACAGTGTGCATTACATTGCCTACGTTCATTGCAAAGCCCATTTTCCATAAGATTTCTTTAGAATGGTTTACTATAAATTACAATAAAAGTTCTGGTCAGTGACAGCAAGTATAAGAGACATTTAAACAGTTAACGAAGCATTAAACTTATTATCAGTAAACACGGTGCTAAGATAGAACAAGAAACTGAACCAAAAAAATAGAAGAGTTGTCACCTGAAGAGTGTGAAGTTGGTTGTTCTGGAGGATTATAAATGTCTGTGCTTGTGTTGTAGACTGAAGTTCACAACTGCTAAAGGCAATAATATGGTATGACTTCATCGGCTACACGTACATACTTAGAAAACATCCAGTAGCAAATATTTTAAAAGCAAAGAAACCATGTAAATATACATGAAATGGACAACTCACCAAGCACCTATTTGATAATTTTATCAAGTCACAATGAACTCGCACTTTTTTTATTTTCATAAGATACAATGCAATGAGTCAGGGTTCAGTCTGCCAAAACAATATTATCAATCTGCCATGCACTGGCCACACATGTGCACTCACTGGGCATCTGATATGACAATGTTTAGACAAACATTTACAAATAATGAGATGGAAAATGAGGCTTGGTAATAAAAAAAAAAAAAAGGTAATAGCACAACTCATAGATTAATAGTGATCAATGAAGGTTTTCACGCACCATGCTGTGACTATTTGAATCAGTTTTGAATATTATCATGCGTCTTTCTTTTGCTTAGGCATTTTCAGCAAGGGAAGTGCCATTGAGGACCAAAACGAACGCATCGTAGGTAATAGAACAGGAAACAAGGCAGAAGCGTTTAGAGTCACTGTGTTATTGGAATGGGATAAATCGCTCTTTTCATCTTGTTTTCTTTCTTTCTTTTTACTCCAGATCTCTATCATGGTCCTGACGCGCTCAGACTTGAGAACAAGCCACAGACAAAATCACACTGGATGGAAAAGAAGAGCAGGAATTGCAGCGAAAAGAACCACATATATACAATGTTGTGTGAGACTATAGTACACATGAAACACAACCAGGATCCAGGGATAATTATCCAGGCCACAGTGCAGCAGATCACACTATAGCTGAGAGATTTGAACTTCAGAAACGTTACACGTTACCACTGCCAGGTAACACTCAACACACATCAGACACTGAAACAGAGGACGACCAGTGATGATTAGTCCTGTTAAAAACTGTTTTAAATATAAGAGGACTGAAAACCAAATGACAGTAGTGATCAAACTATTCAGACAGTTATCTCAGAAACAGAGATTGAGGATAAAGATATCCTAACAAACCAGAACTTTAGGGATTAACGAGTTTCACTTAATTCATTAATTTGTAAAATATCATGTTTTGCATTTGTTACTTGTTCAATGAAACAAAAAGAGCTCGGTGTCATTTATCTCAATAGCTAAAACCTCTGAACTGCTATGGACATTTTCACTTATTATTGAGGATAAAAACAAGAAAAAACATATAAAACACATAAAACATAAAACATGTAAATGTTTTAAATAAAAGAATTTCAGAAAGACAATCAAACAGTCTGAGTACATTTCTGAACAGAAAAATATACTGCACTATATGGAACATGTTTATGTGAAAGCTTGTCATTCAAATTGATCACTTGACTATTATTTCTGCAAAGTGAACATTCAATCTTTATACATCTAAACCTGTCAGCACAGGAGACACTTATTTATCATGTGATATACACAATTTAGACTGAAAAAAGGAGCAAGAGAGAGAAATAAATCTAAAACAAAATGTGGAAAAGGTGACACTGGCCATTAAGAATTTTATTGAATAAACAGACTGGTATCAAACACATAACATATATCCAATAAGGAGATTCCTAAGATGGCGCCGACGCTGATGGCTCATATTATTATTACTGGGTCTAAGTACTTTAAACACAAACTAAGAAATAATTGTGAATTTGTGATGATTTTACATCAAACTTAACAGTTAAAGGGACCAGTAGGAACATCAATTCAGACACTTAAAGTTTAACACTCTGGGGTCCAACAGGGTCTTTTGGGGCCTGGAAAATTTTTTTGACATGCCCTGACATTATGTCGCTTTTTCAGCGTGTTACAAAACAATGTGAAATGTCATAAAGTGTAATAACACTGGTAATTCAGCACAAACTGTGATACAATAATATGTGAGCAGCATGATGTCGTGATCCCCGCTGATCGTCGTTTTTTGAGAAAACAGGTGATGTGTGCTTAGTGAAAACAAAATGTCCCCCCCCCTAAAGTAACCCTCGCCCCAATAAGGCCATAAAAACACATACAGAGAAATTTGTTCACAATACTTTTGGAACTGGATCTTGGAAGTATAGAGTAGTTTTTGCTTCACAATTATGTGAAAATCATCTTATCACTCATTTACAGAAAAAAATATAGTGATTTAAATTTCTAAGACACTTTTGTGTAGAAAGGTTAGTGCGAGAATGGTCATGCATAATGCGTGATCACACCTGAGCAGACCAACAGGCCCACATAATGAGCTGCCATAAGATAGCCTTTCAGTCAGGTGTGTGTGACAGAGGGAATTGCTACAATAAAGAATGTGAGGAAAAAAGAAATGTGTATATATTTTTTGTTTGTAGTTTTTTTTTATAATACATATAACTATCACATAAAATAACTAATGGGAGTGTGTGCATCACATGGTCTCAGCTGTGGTTCGGGTCCTTTAAACACGTGGAGGGGAAGCCTTGTTCGGTCTCAGGGCCCGGTGATGGGCCACCCTTGTCGCTGACGTAACGCTAGCGAAGGAAGCGTCCCCTCACGGGTGGGGGAGGGGTCATGAGTGGTCGCTCGGCCTGGGTCTAGGCAGGGGCGGATTGGCCATCTGGCAATTCTGACAAATGCCAGAGGGGCCGGACCATTTTGTTTAATGTGGGCCAGTCAGATTTTTTCTAAATATATATAAATAAAATTGTTTTAACGGGACAACAGCGCATAGGACGGGTTTTTATCGCTTGCACAATTTATCTATGGTTATAGTAATAATAATGTTAATAATAAATAAGGAAAGGCGGTGCAGAAAAAACTTGAGAAAGGAAAAAAAATAGGGCTGAAGTCGGATGCGGCTAAATGCGTTTAAAATTAACTGAACCTTTCTTTTTCTTTTCAAAAGGTTTAAATTTGGCTGCTGCAGCGGAGGACAGTTAGTGCCGCAGAGGTAAGAAGAAAACAGAAAATACAGCTAGCACAAGCCATTTTCACACAACTTCTGCCAGTTAGCTCCTGTTTTTTTTATTTTGACAGTAGCCTACATTGTATTAAACAGATGTAAGCTTAGCGTAGAACCCCAGTAAATTTTAAATGTCATTGCTTTGTGATAATTGGTTAACTTAAGTGTTAACAAGCCTGTTACTGAACTGAATGACTGAAATATCAGCAGATAAAGTGGGATTAAGGGTAAAAACTGATGTAGGCTACTTGCAATATAGTCTAACACATCAAAAACCAATAGCAATAGCCATAGTACTATAGACATTTATAGTGAACTTTACCTTGAATATGTAGATAGTCATATATTAAAATAAAACACTGAGCATGCATACATTACATACGTTTACAGTATGCAATTAATCCTTAGGTAGGGTGGACTGCAGAGTTAAGTTTCATGGAGGTAGGAAGACACAATGAGAGAGACACACCCTGATACAGATGCTGCCAGTTTCTTAATAATGTGGCTCTAATTAACTATTAATTAACTCTTAGGATAGGAGGAACCTGTGCCTGTGTCACACACACAGAGAAGAAGAAGAGAGAGAGGATCCACTACACACATACTTTACACTCACACACAAATGCACATTCAGCACATACTAGCAACACTTCAGCATATTTTAATTCACAAATAATTGTATATCAAAAAGGATTTACTGCTGCTATTATTTATCGTTTTTGCTATATATTCTATTCCCTTTTTTGCTATTATTACTTGTTTGTATTCATGTGTATTCCAATGTTGAGAGCAGTCAGTGAGAAAATATTTTGCTGTAATGTTTACATCCTATACCAGGGTTCCTCAATTAGTTTTCACCGAGGGCCGAATTCTGCCAACAATACCAAGCCAAGGGCCACTGATATTATATATAATTGTTATTATTACATTTATTATATTATTGTTGCTTTTGTTAAAATAGTCACGAGATGGTCACAAGATAAATATTCTGATTTTTCTCCCCAGTAGGCTGTTTTATTCAAACAATTATGAACATTTTTGCATTTAGATACAGAAGAACTTTGCCTGTTGAATATTAAAAACAAATGAACAAACAAAAAAAATCTGGATCTCCATGTCTGCCATGCAAATCAACTGTTCCTGCTCATCTCCAGATTTGATCTCTTCTCTCCACTTTCCCTAATTGCAGATTCATTTATTAGATCTTTCAGCATTAATATTTTTATACTTTGATTTTTTTGGGGGGGATCAAACCGTAACTCTGTGTGTTCAAACTAGACACGACGTGCCGTGATAAAAAGTATCTTTTCCATGTAGTTTTTGTCCTAACCACCCGCGACAGCGACACATGACAATAAGCGACATGGGATTTTAGGAACGTTTTTTATTTTTTGCGACGTCGCGGCAGGAACAACATACAAAATATGACAGCGATAATCTCAGGTAATGATTATATGCTTCATTCAATGTTAAAAGGGTCTAATGTGAGTTTTGAATATTATTTTGCCTTATCTTTATAGCCATAGTGAAAGCAACAATAGATATATTTTACCTCAGATCTTGAAAATAAATTAAAGCAAACTTGTACGTTAAAACTGTGAACTCACTGCGAACAACACATGTATTCCATAACAAAGATGGTATCAGTCACTCACTCACTCAAAACTGTCCAGTCCATTCACATCTGAATCATATATTTTCCGTGTCCACTTTTCTTTTCTACACACTCTCCATGTTTTTGCTGTCACATCGTATCTACACTGGGCACAACAAAGCATTGCAAATCATTTTAACTTTGTGTCAGTACGTCATAAATAGAATGAGTCAGCAGTTTACTGTCGGGGATTTGTCGCGCCGCGCCGCATCCAGTGTAGACAGCATCACTGATTATAATGGGTTATATTGTATTTTGTTGCGTCGCGCCGCGTCGCTCGCGTCCGGTGTAGACACGATGTAAGTTAATGTAGCGTTTTGAAGCTATTGCGTTTGAATGTTCATGCACATTATTTGAAATTAGCCGCAGTGCCAAAACAATGGTCTCTCACGGGACGGATGGGACCCCTGGGCCCCCTATGAGGAACCTGTCCTATACTGTGTTCATTAAATAGGATGTGGCTGGAATCAGTACAGCAAGAGACCCCTGGTCTTCAATACCAGTGCGGTGAAGGAAGGATGCTACGGAGCTAGCCAGAGACCAGGGAGGGAGGTTGTGTAGAGGTAGGAAAAACCCAACAGACGGACAGTGACAACAAAGAACAACATACTGTAGAGAATGATAGTAACAGCAGACAAATGGCATAAACAGACAGCACACAGACTCTACAACATCCTCAGAATCTTTTTCTTTTGTTTTTACTGTATGTGTAATTTTTTTTATAAACGTGTGTTCTTTAAAAAGTAGAAAGCATTGTTTGCCATTAAATGTTTAAATATCTGATACATACAGTACTGCTTTATTTCACCATCTGTACACAAATGTAAGTAATGAATGTGTGTGTCCGTGGGTGGGGCAATGTGGTAATGTGGGCTGGTGTGGCTACAGTGCCAGGGCTGGATTTTTGTCCCAGTCCGCCCCTGGCCCACGGTCTGTGGAGTGGTTGCCATCTCACATGGCACATCAACTGCCTGGAGAAGCTGGCCGTGTTTCTAGCACTGAAACACTTTCTCCCAGACCTAAGAGATCGCCATGTGCTGGTGCGCACCGACAACACAGTGGTGGTCTCTTACATCAACCACCAAGGAGATCCCCTTTACGGCTGGTGCTCCAGATCTTGTTGTTGGTCCCAGGGAACTTCTCTCGCTGAGAGCAGTTTACATTTCTGGGCATCTCAATTTGGGAGCAGACATCTTGTCGAGGCAGGGGCCGAGGCCCGGGAAATGGAGGATTCACCCCGATGTGGTGAAGCAGATTTGGAGTATTTTTGGCCAGGCTCAGGTAAACTTGCTTGTGACTCAGAAGACATCGCACTGTCCCCTCTGGTTCTCTCTTACTCATCCAGCTCCACTGGGGCTGGATGCCATGGTACAGCCGTGGCCGAGGCTTCGTCTGTACACCTTCCCCTGCGATTGCTCTGCTCCCGGGAGTTCTGAAGAGAGTGTGCCGGGACGGGGGCCGTCTTCTGCTAGTAGCCCCGTTCTGGCTGCCCCGAGTATGGTTCTCGGACTTGGTGTCCATCCTCGACGGCTCCCCACTGGAGATCCCATCAGGAGGGTTCTCTTCACAGGCGGGGGGGGCATGATCTCACCCCGCCAAGAGCTTGTAATAGAGGTCTGTGCGGGACTGTTTTATAGTCCCGCTCCCGCTATATATTCACTCTTAGTTCACCCGAATAATTTCTGCCCGACCTGACTGTCCCGCCTTAATGTAGATTTGTCTCCAGAACTCACATTTACATTTCCGCTACTGAAAGAAAGAGAGATAGGCTGACAAATAAAAGTGGTCTGCACAAAATTGTATGTTATTTTATTCGTCTCGTCAAGAGTCTTGAATTTATTGACTTTGACTTGAATTTATATGAATTATCTTAAGACACAAAATTTGTTTAATATTTTATGCAACGCAGTAGGAAAAAAAGTGTCAGAGAAAGTAAAAATGTTGTACAAAAATTTTATTATTTTTATTGGTCTTGTCAGGATACAATCCGTTTAACATTGACAACACAATAGGGAAAAAGTGTGGCATAGAGAAAAAAAAACAAGTGTAGGTTGTACAAAAATAGCCTATTAGCTATTTTTATTCGTCTTGTCAAAATACTAAATCCGTTTGACATTTTTCTGTTAACACAGTAGGAAAAGTGTTGCAGAGAAAAATAAATAAATACGACATCTTTAATTTAAAATTATAGGCTAAGCAAAATATAAACAAAACCGAGTTGAACGTCCTTCAAGGACAGCGCATCCACACTTTGCTCCATCCTTATTCTGCTCTGGCACTCATCGACAACCTGCCTGTTCTGTCTGAGGGCCATATATTTACTACAGGTACAGCCTGCTCTAAGCATCGTTATGCACATGCTGCGCACAGACCACGCAAAAAAAACACGTGACGTTTAAAGCATGCGTGCAGCGCGTGCATCCTGAGCGCAAGCTGTACCGGTGGTCAATAAAAATAAAGCGCAGATATGCTGTTCTAAATGGACGTCGGGAACGGGATATTGTTAGACCGCCCACTCCTGTTCAAATTACACCAGAGTTACCGACAGCGTTTTATTCGGGAATTTAATCCCGCGGCACAAAAAATCCGGTCGGGTCCCGCAGGAGAGCCATGGGAATGCAGACCTCTAATGCGGGAAGCTTCTCTCAAACCGAGGTTGTTGAGACCATCCTCCTATCTAGAGCTCCCTCAATGAGGAAACTGTAGGCCTTGAAGTGGAAGCTTTTCACTTCTTGGTGCGGAGACCACTGGCTTGACCCAGTTAACTGCCCAGTTGGTACATTGCTGGAGTTCCTTCAGGCCCGTTTCTCCGCAGGATTGACCTACTCCACCCCGAAGGTCTACGTGGTAGCCATTGCGGCCTACCACGCCCCTCTTGGTGGCCAGTCAGTGGGCAGACACCCTCTGGTCACACGTTTCCTCCATGGTGCGCTGAGGCCTCCGGTCTCGTGTCCCCCCATGGGACCTGGCTGTGGTGTTAGAAGCTCTCTGTAGGCCTCCCTTCGAGCTTATTGAGGAGATTTCTGATCACCATCTCACTATAAAGACTACCTTCCTTCTGCCGATTTCTTCTCTTAAGAGAGTTGGGGATCTGCAGGCCCTTTCTGTGGCCCCTTCCTATTTAGACTTTGCGCCAGGTCTGGCCAAAGCGTTCATTTACCCTCGAGCGGGTTATGTTCCTAAGGTCCCCACCTCTGCGCCACGGCCTGTCGTACTTCAGGCTTATTGTCCTCCTGCCTTTTGGGAGTCAGACCAGCAGAATTTTAATTGTATGTGTCCGGTGCGAGCACTGTACGCAGACGTCCACAGGAACTTTGTTACGAAGAACCATGTATGTGCATTAATATTATATAACATTAATGTGATCATACAGGCCAAACAGGAGCCAAGAATAAATATCCAGGCCACAGTGCAGCAGATCACTTTATATCTGAGAGGTTTGTACTTCAGACATGTTACAGGATGAACCACTGCCAGGTAACGCTCAACACACATCAGACACTAAACCAGAGGACAGCTAGCAATGACAATTCCTTGTAAAAACAGTGCTAATGGAGCAAGCTGTAAAAAACAGTTTGACAGGTATCAGGTATCAATCACTGACCGAGAGTTTGACGGTGAAGTACTCTGATGCAACTCCATTTCTTGTTCCTGTCATGATGAGCCATATTATATAGGAGTGTGTAGGAAGACCAAACAAAACATTGATGCAGAACATACAAACTTCTACATTGCTCATTATCCAGCTGTAAGGAGTTGTGTCGTTTGTGGAAGCTTTTGGTGTGGTGGAGTTCATTTTCCTCCTCGTCTGTCTGAGCATTATAAAAGTGTGGGGTTATTCAGACTGCAGTTCAACATAAGAAAGACAAATGTTCACACCAATATTACATGACTTGTGTACAGGCAATTTTCATGCTGATCTTTTGATCTATTTCTATTTTTTGATCTAAGCTGAGCACAGAAGCTCATATAATATTGCTAATATTATAGAATTACATTGTTTGTAGAATTAACAAATGTACTGCATTATTCAACCTGCAATTCAACATAAACCAAATAAGAAAGTAGACTGAATATGCAATTTATGTGACTAGCCTGTTTACAGTTTGACAGCAGTTACTTCAATAATTAGCTGCAAAAAACGTGGAACACAGAATCTATTTAAGACTTCAAAATGTTGCCAAATAGTGAAAGTAATATATGATTAAAACTTTTTTTTTTTTACATTTCATAATTTAGGAAAAAAAAGGGTTTGTAATAATTACAGAGAAGCCTTATGCAAAGTTTTATGATAAATAATGTAGTCATTATTTTATGTTTGACAATCCATCTAATATGACAATAACTTCTTTAATAAGACTCATAACCAAATTGACATTGTTATATATGTTTCAGCAGCATAAAATAAAAATGTATCCAAATTAAAAGATGATTTATTACCTGAAGAGTGAAAGGTCAGTCTCTCTGGATATGTATACATCTTTGTGCTGTGTTTTGTAGACTGAATCATGACTGTTACAAGATGTTAAAAGTCTACGTGGAAAACTTTATGGTTAAAGTGGTACTATATTTACATCAATGCAAAAGATAGTCATCTTTATGATACGATACATACAAAAAAACTGTTGATAATTGAACACCTGATATGCAAACTTAGACTGAACATTTAGAAAGAATGAGAGAGAAAATTACACAAAATCATATATCAACTGATTTATTGGAAAAAATATCAATCACTTTTGACAAACAAATAAACTAAATTGACTTATACAGAAATAAAGGTTCTCCAGTAATAAAATCAAAATGTGAAATAAGGTTTAGCAAAATATCACTACAGCAGGTTTAATGAGGAACAGAGGCAGGATTTTTTTCCAGCGCGGTGCAGATAAAGAACAGGCTGAACAAAACTAGCCAGCATATAAAAAATCAAAGCAGTGAGCCAAAGCACATTAATATTCTGTTGAGCTAGAATGTTTAAGAGTGTTATGATAGTAAATGGCACATATGTGATGAGCATAGTCATAGTAGTTATGAGAATGAGATAAAATGCTCTTCTCTTCATGTGGGTGTCCTCATTTCTCTCTTTCATTCTCTCCCCTGGTCCTGACTGCTTCAGAGCTCTGAGAACAGCCACAAGACAAAACAACTGAATAGAGAAGTAGAGGAGGAACTGTAGTGAGAAAAACCATGCATGCTCATTAATGGTAGATAACATTAATATGAGCATGCAGCAGAAACAGGAACCAAGAGTGATCATCCAGACAGCAGTGCAGCAGATCACTTTATATCTGAGAGGTTTGTACTTCAGAAAGGTTACAGGATGAACCACTGCCAGGTAACGCTCAACACAGATCAGACACTGAAACAGAGGACGGCCAGTGAATGTAAGTCCTTGTAGGAACTGTGATAATTTAATGAGATATAAAAACCAATTTGACATTACAAAGAGCAAACTATCCAGACAGGTACCAATCTCACAAACAGAGAGATTGAGGATAAAGAAATCTGATGCAACTCCACTTCCTGTTCCTGTGATGATGAACCACATAACATAGCAGTGTGCAGGAAGAGCAAACAGCAAATTGATGCAGACCATACAAATTTCAAGATCGGCCACTATCCATATGGAAGGAGTTGTGGAGTTGATGGAATCTCCTGGTGTGGTGAAGTTCATTTCCTCGCTTTTCTGAGCACAGATCACAAAACATAAACTATATTGCTAATGGAGGAGAAAATTTTAAATATGCTGCATTATTCAGAGTAAAGTTCAACATAAGCAAAATATGAAAGTGAACTGAACATACATTTTCAATCTGTTTTATTCTGTAATTTATCCAAATGTGACATGACTAATAAGGTAATATTAATACTAAACATTGTGAAACTCCAAACAATTTCCTAAAAAGTTTCAAGTAAACTGTTAGATTAAACAAATAATAAAAATTTTACTAATACCACAGTGTCCCATTTAAAAGAGGAGTTTATCACCTGAAGAGTGAATGTCCAGTATCTCTGTATGTACTGTATGTAAATCTCTGTCCTGTGTTTTGTAGACTGACTTTACAGCTGTCACAACAATATATGTGCATGACTTCATCTGCTACACGTCACATAAACATCAGATACGCAAATATTTAAAGTAAAAATTTGGTTCAAAATGACAGTCCAATGAGAGTAAACCTTAATATATGTGTAGACACATCAATAAAGAAAATTATATATTAAAAAATTCTGATAGTTTAAAATAAAATTGAGTTATAAAATCACTTCCAATTGATTCAACATGGGTTTTTTTTCAGTGTGCTGTGGTCATCTATTTCCCAAATTGCCAAAATGCATCCTCACCTTTTAACTCGAAAGTTAGGTGAAGCAAAAATAGAAAGCAAGTCATTCAGGTGAAATAGCTTGATTATTTTATTCTATAAAAAAAAAAAATTAAAAAAAAGATTTATGATTCTGGCCCTTGAAATACAATTTTTCACTTTTTCAAAGTTCACTGTAGAGTTATTCATCTTTTCTGTGTTTGTCTTCTCAGTCCAGCAGCTTACAAAAATAGTATTACAAGATTTATAGGTAAACAGAAGTATTAATACACTAGGTTAAATCCAGATTGCTCACAGGGTTGCACTTTAAGGGGGTCCTATTATGCTCTTTTACAAAGTTGATTTTGTTTTGGGGGTGTACTAAAAAAGGCTCTCATACTAGGTTGTTCAAAAAAAAAAACACATTATTTTTCACATAATTTACATTATTAAAAATACCTTTCTCCCCAGGCTGGCACAAAAGGCTCGATTAGTTATGGTTTTGATGAAGGTCCACCTTCCGAAAAAAAAAAAAAGTGTTGTGATTGGTTAGCTGTCCCAGCTGTGCTGTGTGATTGCGGAACAGCTTAGACGGTTGTTCAGTACGCCAGACCCGTGCTCCGTCTGCAACAAAAACTTTTGGCAAATCCGCACTGTATCCTTCATGTTGTGGAAGCTAGTCATCAGTAAAATGCGCAGCACACAATAGCAAATTGGGGTTATAATGCTCAGGGACGGAGTTAAAAAATAAATTGCAACCACTTTTTCTTGACATCATCCGCTTTTGGAAGGAGGTGAAAAAAACAGCGTTTCAGGCGGTCGCACACAGGACGAGAAGCACAGCGTCGCGTCGCGCCACGTCTTTAAAATTAAAATACATTATTTTCAATGAGTGTAGGCACACCGGCAGCACCATTCGGCATCTGTCTGCGGCGCCCAGCTACGTCATTTTGTACTTGTAAGAATTGTTCTAGACATGCCGGAAATTTGAAGCTACAGCACAGCAGCTCCTCTTCTTCGTTTTCAGCATTCTTCTTCGGTCTCTTCTGATGCACTCACTAAACCAAGAGTTCTAACCACAACCTTGCATACCACCCCCCAACCATTCGAATTTCTGAAGGCAGGAATTCTTTGTAATGATATTCTAATGGGCCGCTTTGTGATATCACAAAGCCCGGAAAACAAACGATGTAGTCCAAACAAGCCGTTCGTTGTAGTTCTTGAAAAGGTTTTTTTTTTTTTTTACGAAATATCTCCCTTTGGAGTGGACCTTGAGATTTGTAACTTTCTAGATCTTTTTAATGACCAAACATACACACTACACAATGACTAAAATTTAAAAAAAGTGAAAAAGCATAATAGGAACCCTTAGGGGGTAGTTGTGGCCTAATGGTTAGAGAGTCGGAATCATAACCCAAAGGTTGTGGGTTCGAATCTCATACCGGCAGGGATTGTAGCTAGGGGGGAGTGAATGTACAGCGCTCTCAACCTCCCACCTTCAATACCGCCCAAGGCTCCCGGTCGCCGCAGCATAAAGGGATGCCCAATGCGGGGGTGTGTTCACGGTGTAGTGTGTGTTCACTGATGGTGTGTTGCACTTGGAGGGGTAAATGCAGAGCCCTAATTACGAGTAGGGGGCAACATACTTGGCCAGTCACTTCATCATAAATATGGGGGTAGAATTGTTGCTTAATTCCAAATAAATAGATTATGATCCACAAATAAATATAATGAGATCCACAAATAAATCTTAAACATTAATTAAATTCACAAATAAAAAAATGAGACTTGCAAATAAAAAATATATTCACAAATATATTTTTATTCTACAAACACAACTTTGCCTGGCATTTATTTGTGAATCGCGTCCTGTGCATTTGTAGATAGCTGCACGCATTTGTAAATCGCGTCCTGTGCATTTGTAGATAGCGCACGCATTTGTAAATCGCGTCCTGTGCATTTGCGAATTGTGAAACATTTCTTGCGTCAAGACATGCTGACAATCCACAAATACGTGGACTCCACCCACCGTCTACTCAAGCCAATCAGATAACAGCCACATTAGCTGACCAATCGCAGCACGATCTCGCTATAGCCAATCACATTTTGCTTTAAAATCAGGGCGGTCTCGTCCTAAAATAACTTCATTCATCTGCATTGGCTCAAACAGGTCATATAAGGGCCATACAATGGGTACAGTAAAAGATGTTTAAAACTGGATTTCGTTATACCATTAGACTGTGTATCATGCCAAGCCACAGTATTTTATGTTACGTGCCTTTGAAAACGCCAGAGAAAGCTTTAAATCACGGCTATATGGGAACAACGCTATACTGGATTCAAACGCGATATGGAAGCGTCATGTTATTCAATATGGAAATAAAAGTGTCAATAAGTAACTGACTAATAAATAACTGAACTCAACCTCATAATAAACATTTGTTTGTGTAATAGGTTAAATTGCCGTCACACAACAGCCAACAGCATTTCACAGTTTTTCAGTCAAGTCGATGTATATGAGCTGCTCTGTGGATCTAACGATGTATGAAGTTTTTGATATTCTGTGGTGGTCACAGCATTAATAGAAATTAATCTACCAATAAGCTTATATATATATATATATATATATATATATATATAAATCTATTTATATATTAATATATCTATATATATATATATACTTATCTCTAATACATTTTAAAAGCATTTTTACATTTATAAAGCCATTTTTTCTTAAAGTGTGCCTCATCTTTTTGAGTCAAATTATTGCATATAATTTGTCAATTAGAATAATGAGACATTTGGGCTGTTACCAAACAAATGGTATACATATCAACGAAATTAATCTTTACAATGCAGAGGAAACAAGTTGCATCTGAAGTGACATATAGATGTCACAGTTTAATGCAGGACATTAATGTTTTAACCTGCAGTTACAAATGCATAGATGATGTTTTGATATTGTAAACAAAAAACGTCGAATACTGACATTTGAAATTATTAAAAAAAATATAAATGTGAAATTTAAACCACCAGTAAGTGGCAGCAAGTCACTGTTAAGTGAGTCATTGCGATTGAACCGAATCATTTAAAGGTTGATTCATTCAGAAACGAAACACCCTCATGTTTTTGTTTATTGAACTGTATATTAATATCACATAATTTTAACATGACATTTGAAATCATGTTGATTTTTGGAGAAAAGAAACGACAATGATATATACATGATATTTATATAAACTATATAAAATTATATAAATTTATATATTTTTTGCTCCCATATCTTGAATTTTGTGATCATTCGAAATGTATTTTAATAAACTGAATCATACAGTGAAAGAAAGCACTGTAAATGCGCACACGCACTAGTCTAACCTACTACACTTCATCACACACTGTTTCTCTGGCATTTTCAAAGGCACGTAACATAAAATACTGTGGCTTGGCATGATACACAGTCTAATGGTCTAACGAAATCCAGTTTTAAACATCTTTTACTGTACCCATTGTATGGCCCTTATATGACCTATTTGAGCCAATGCAGATGAATGAAGTTATCTCAGGACGAGACCGCCCTGATTGTAAAGCAAAACGTGATTGGCTATAGCGAGATCGTGCTACGATTGGTCAGCGAATGTGGCTGTTATCTGATTGGCTTGAGTAGACGGTGGGTGGAGTCACGTATTTGTGAATTGTCAGCACGTCTTGACGCAAGAAATGTTTCACAATTCGCAAATGCACAGGACGCGATTCACAAATGTGTGCAGCTATCTACAAATGCACAGGACGCGATTCACAAATGCGTGCAGCTATCTACAAATGCACAGGACGCGATTCACAAATGCGAGCAGCTATCTACAAATGCACAGGACGCAATTTACAAATGCGTGCAGCTATCTACAAATGCACAGGACGCGATTCACAAATAAATGCCAGGCAAAGTTGTGGTTGTGACAAATATATATTTGTGAATATGTTTTTTATTTGCAAATCTCATTTTATTTAATTCTTGTTTGTGAAACTTTAAGATTTATTTGTGGATCTCATTCTATTTATTTGTGGATCATAATCTATTTATTTGGAATTAAGCAACAATTCTACCCCCATATTTAAAAACAGTTATTTTAAAGGGGTCATGTGATGCTTTTTAAAAGATCATTATTTGGTGTATTTGGTGAAACAGAATATATTGACATGCTTTAATGATCAAAAAACAAATTATTTTTCAAATACTATACATTATTGTAGGTCCTCTATGCCCCCCCGGGGCCCTTCTCAAACGCTTTCTATGCTTCGTTTTCTACAAAGTCCCTCTTTTGACAAGCGCAGTCTGCTCTGATTGGAAAAGCTGACCCAGTTCATTGTGATTGGCCGAACACCGTAAGCACTCGTCAGAAATTTAACGCCCCTTTCCATAATCGCGAGCTTCATCTTTCAAAATAATGTAAAGACAGAGCCCGAAAGGGAACAGAGTCGCGTGACAGACACACAGTGATGAAGCTGTTATGTGTTAAGACAGTTGACTCCACTGTGATGTGACCCTCTCTCTCTCTCTCCTCTCTCTCTCTCTCCTCTCTCTCGCTCTCTCTCTCCTCCTCGCGCTCTCTCTATAGCTCTCTCTCTCGCGCGCTGCTCTCTCTCTCGCTTGCGCCACACACACACACACACGATGCATTTGAACAGTCAATAGCAAATAAAAACAGTAGCTGATTCAGAAGCGCCAGATTGTAATAGCAAAGTCAGAATGACCTCCTCTCCGAGTTTCACGAAACGGTCGTCCATAAAATGCACTGCTGTTCTGTTGAAAGTAATCTTAAAGATTCCTAAATGCATCTAATTTCTGGAAGGCCAAATGAAGTGCTTTTGCTTTCGCCTAGAAAACACACAGCGTTTCCCTGACATGGCTGCATCAACACTAACTGCGGTTACTGAAACCACGCCTTCTTTCTTTGCGTGCACATTTGGGCTGCATTATGCTAATTTTTCCACATAGTGAGGTAGATATGTGGGGGCGTGTTAGAACGAGCCGTTTTAGGAGGGCGTGGCAGAGTCGTAACTTTGATAAAGAATATCTCTTTGGTTTTGAGAATTTAGTCTTTGCAACTTCAGGGATCTTATCTATGCACAATCAGCTTGTAACACTCCAAAGAGAAAGGAAAAATTGAAATCGCATATATTTGACCCCTTTAACAACACAACCCTAAAGTTTTTCAAGGAAAAAAAAAAACTATAAAATTAATCAAAAAGAGTTTGTCACCTCTGTGAATGTCTCTAGATGTGTAACTCCCACAGCAGTTTTTGGTTGTCTGACTTCAAAGAATGTGTGAACAACTTCATATGTCATGCAAATGTTTAATTAAAAAAATATGAGGTTTGAAACATATGAATAGAAAAAAAAGCTGACATAATTAAGAATTTATATTCACTAATAGTCTGTTTTGTTAAATTGGTGTCTTCATTTAAACTGGAAAGTGGCATGTGCAATGTTTTAATATCAGAGATTGATTTAAATTTAATAATAAAAAAAGTTTTAAATTTTTTTTAAATAAAATTTAAATTTCATTGAAAATTTAAGGGAGCGATATACAGGGGTTAAAGTGGGCAGGCCCATAATAAAACCAGTTCCAATAACAGCGCATGTGCATGTACACGATCAACAGAAGCGTGCACAGAAGTAATGTGTATGCATTGAACACGACTATCACTTTTTTTTTTTTGACTGACTGAATGACTTCACCGCTGTTACAACTGACATGCAAATATTTCAGATAGCTGTGTGAGAACATTTGAAACATTTGCATAGATGTTCTTTTTACATGGAAAATACAGCATATTAATTTTAGTTGGTTTAAAGGGGTCATATGATGTTGCTAAAAAGAACATTATTTTGTGTATTTGGTTTAATGAAATGTGTTTATGCGGTTTAAGGTTCAAAAAACACATTATTTTCCACATACTGTACATTATTGTTTCTCCTCAATGCCCCGCCTTTCTGAAACACGTAATTTTTTTACAAAGCTCATCGGTCTGAAAAGCGAGGTGTGCTGTGATTGGCCAGCTATCCAGTGCGTTATGATTGGCCGAATATCTCAAGCGTGTGACGGAAATGTTACGCCCCTTATCATTCTGTGATGCCCTGTCAGGCCGGAGCGACGAGACAAAACTATTAAAACCCATTTTAAACGAGACATTCGTTGCATCCAGTGGGGACATAATTATGGATTATAATGACTTATACTGTCTTTACGCGTTGCGGTGCATAGTGCACGCGTAACATAAAACCAGGTCGTGCATTTGTGGATAGAAGAAATGGAAATGACAAACAACAGCCCCTAATATACATGCTCAAAACTTGCGTTTGAATCGTCAGTGGCAATTCCTTAAAATATGAAAACGTAAAATTTTACAGTCTGTGGTCAGAACAGCCGGCATTGTAGTCTACTCTACCAGGATCAGGAAACAGTCCTCCATAAAATGTGCTTGACACATCTGAATATTTGGTTTGAACTGTTCTGGAACAGTGTTGTAAATACAACTTAACCACTGATTTCTAGTCATGTCCATTTTTGGAAGGCCAAACAAAGTAGTTTCGCTTTCACAACGAAACACAGCGTCACACACGGCGGCCTTGAGGGAGCGGCGTTGGCCTAGAGTGGCAGAGGGCGGGGGGCTAATGTGAGGGAACGGCCGGAGAGCTAGAGTGACGAGGCGGCGGGCTTGAGATGGCGCGGCCGGCGGCAGTCACGAAGAAAGTCCAGAGGAATTAGCGTCAACCACATGTGACGACCCCGGGCTGGACTCCGCTTCGTCCACGGTGAAAGCCGATCCGGCGATCCACAGCGCAAAGTTGTTGTATTTCCTCAGTGACCAGCACAGATCAGCTCCAGGCATGACGAAGCGATATCGTCCTCTTTTGGAAGGCCAAACAAAGTAGTTTCGCTTTCACAACGAATCACACAGCGCCTTCACGACATGGCAACAACAATACTACAGCAAGAATTTCTGACTTCTTTCTTTGCGTGAACATTTGGCCGACATTATGCAAATCTTCCCACATAGTGAGGTAAATATGTGGGGGCATGTTAGAACGAGCTGTTTTAGGTAGGTGTGGCTGACTCTGAACTTTTATAAAGAATATCTCTTTGGATTTGAGACTTAAGTCTTTGCAACTTTACAGATCTTCTTGTAACACTCCAAAGAGCTTGTAACACTCCAAAGAGAAAGGAAAAATTTAAATCGCATGATATGACCCCTTTAATTTATATGCATATAAAGAAACTTAAATGTAAATTACATGCTAACAATTTTTAGCTTGTTAATTTACTAAATATTGACTTGAAATAAAGATTAAAGCTCTATTGGAGATTCATCTTGTGTGTTTTGATGGAGACAAACAGGATCAAAAAAGATGGACATTCAAAAATGCTATGGTTAATCAAATCCAGTGTCTGCTGTGACAGATTTAAGAAAACTCTTGCAAAACTTCTACAAAGTTGTCAGAAAAATCTGACATAGAAACTTGTGACACTGATGACACTGACTTTATGATAAATTATAAATGCTTTTATTTTAAAAACATACGAATAATTGATAATACATAAACTAAAATGGTGTGTGGCACATTTCTTTTTATATTATCACACTTTCCTTCATCTTATGGAAGGGTACATTTTTATAGACACAAATACAACATTTCACTACTTGTACATCATTACTGCATGCAGGAAAAATATATCTGATCTTAGATATCTAGCTCAGGAACAGCTTATGTTTTTTTTTTTGTTTGTTTTTTGGGGGGAGGTGGTGGCATTTAATCTGTAAAACAATTATTAAGCACAAAAGAACCACAAAACAGCAAAAATGTAGATAGGAACATGCTGACAAGACTTAAATGTTTTAAATAGTGAGATGTGTTATGGAGGTTTGAAGAAAGGCAGTTTTCCAACTCGCCAGAGATAAAGAAGAGCAGGTACAAAACTACCCAGCACAAAACAATATAAGCTAATCAAGCTCACTTCTTCAACTTCTTTTTGTAGCAGAATATAGAGGAATCTTGAGATAGTAAAAGGAACAACTATGATTAGCATAGTCACAGTCAATATTACAATGATCTTAAATGCTCTTCTCTTTACTGGATTTTCCTCCTCTCTCTCTCTGCCTCTCTCTCCTGGTCCTGACTGCTTGAGAGCTCTGAGAACAGCCACAAGACAAAACAACTGGATGGAGAGGAAGAGGAGAAACTGCAGGAATGAAATCCACATAAAAAGCTGTGGTGATGATTCTAAAATGAACAGGCAGAAAAAGCAAAATCCAAGACCTATTATCCAGACCGCAGTGCAGCAGACCACTCTATATCTGAGAGGTTTGTACTTCAGAAAGGTTACTGGATGAACCACTGCCAGGTAACGCTCAACACAGATCAGACACTGGAACAGAGGACGGGTGGTGATGATTTTTCCTGTTAAAAACCTCAGTACAAGCAAGAGCACTGATTTTTGCAGACTTTGTTTAACTGAATTAACCAAAAGAAGCAAAGTGAACACAGAGAAAATGATCTCACAAACAGAGATATTGAGGATGAAGAACTCTGATGCAACTCCATTTCCTGTTCCTGTGATGATGAGCCATATAACATAGCAGTGTGCAGGAAGACCAAATAGAAAACTGAAGTTCAACACACAAATCGTGAGAGCGGACATTGGTGCATTTCCATATGCTGTGAGGTTTGTTGATGGGAACACCGCACATGTCGGATCCTCAGAAGAGCAGTTCATGGCTGTACTTCTCTCTAAATACAAAGTCTTTTAATTAGTTTCTGTGTAGAAATGTTCATTAATATGTTTCACACACACTCACATGCACAGTCACAAAGAGAGAGAGATTTATATATTTCTGTGTGGTCTGTTCAATCCCAAAATAATGGTAACAGGCCTACAAACTGTGTAAATGAAAACGATGTCTGGTATGACACAACATTTATAGCTTGTAAAAATGGGACCATATTCTGTTAGATTTGTAATATGTAATATGACTGAAGACAAATCAATTGAACACGTCATTTGTTTCACAATTTAATAATTCACTGTAAAATTAAAAACCACTTTAATATAAAGGCGTTTTAAGGGGAGTTTATTACCTTGACAAGCCAATTTCCAACCGTTCTCCAGAAATCAGGTTACGCAGACTGTGACTTCTTACTTTTTAACTTCTTAAATATGAAATATATATATATATATATTACTAAGAAGACATCAGCTTGTAAATATTCTTGTGGGAAGCACAGTATTGTGAAGTACTATCTCTGTTGTACACAGACGTTCGTTCACATCTCATATGTTCTCAACACATTGCCATTCAGCCCTGCATGCAAATGTACAGAAACCAATTAAAAAGTCAGATCAGTCTCAATACGGAACACTGGACTTTATAATCTGCCTCTAATTCAACACACCAGCTTATCTGATTGATATAACAATTAGTTAATTTTCTTGTTTCTGTTGAAGCAAAATATGATTTTTGGAACATTCTCAAATCACACTTGACGAAATGATCATCTTGTTTTACACCGACAATATAGAGCAAAAGTGGACAAAAAGAAAATATTAAGCACAAAAAAAACATAATCAAATGGAAAGGTCTACAAGTGTGCATGTGCCATATGCATCTCTGTGCTTGCTCAACTGAGCCTTGTACATTTTACATGCAATCACCACCTCGGCCTTGGAAAAAAAAAAAATTTTTGTGAGAACGGCTGTCCCATCTGGCGCCAATAAAGAAACATGTTATATGAAAACTATTCTTGAATATTCTGTCTTAAGAAAACCAAAGTATCCTGAGATAATAAAAGGCAAATATATGACAAGTGTTTTTTCTTTGTCTATATAAACAAGAAAAACTTCAATCATCATCTAAATCAATTTCAGGATAAATCAGTACACCTATTTCATAGTCAAAACAGCCCAGGAAGAAAAAAAAGATGTCAAATTTAAACAATGTGTTTTCCACCAGTGTGAGCCCACAGGTCCAGAGTGCAAAAATCACTTGTCACATAACACACCTGAGATGCAAATATTATGTGTTAGAATAAACATTTGAATCCAAGAATGCACTTGGAACATTTGAATTTTAAGACATATTTACAGGCATGCTAACAATTCAATACATTCATTCACTATATTGACTATAGCCAATAGATTAAGCTTTGATATGTGTTTGGGAAGTCACTGTGTTCTAAGGAATGTTATCTATATTGTGCAAATATAATCAATGAAGACTTAATACAATAGAAACGATTTAAGAATTTAAGCTAACATATACAAATATATACAACAAAATTTGAACTGATAAAATTTAAACATATACAACTAATTTGTAGCAACTTGACCCAACTCTCCTTGTTTTAAGAACAAAATTAAACCTTTCAGATTGAATTTACATACACTTGTATCTGAATGACACTGTGATCATTTGTTATATAGCACAAAATATGATCATATTGAATTTAGTTCGGAGGACACAACTAGGTGTTTGAAATCAACTTACAAATATTAGTAATAAGCATTAAGCAACTGAGATTTTTTCAAATGTGATAACTAGCCCCAGTCTCCTCTGTTTATCTCAGAAAGATTTAAGTTTAAAATGAGTGAAAGGTGTTAAGGAGGTTTGAAGAAGGGCAGTTTTCCTTTTCGCCTGAGATAAAGAAGAGCAGGTACAAAACCACCCAGCACAAAACAGTAGGCTACAAGATAAACACATTAAATACTGAAGTATCTCCCTGCGTCAGGATATAGAATAATCTTGAGATGATAAAAGGGCCAAATATGACTAGCGTAGTCATGTTCATTATTAGAATAATATAAAATGCTCTTCTTTTCATGTGGTTTTCCTCCTCTCTCATTGTCTCATATATGAAGTGTTCATTTGCAAAAACCGATAAACGCCACTTTAAAAAAAATTAGCTGATTGCCATGCATTATTCTCCACATATATCACGATCTGAACCCTAAACACGTTTTGTCCACTTTCAAGGCATCGCGAGTTCACGTTTTACTTCAAAAGCAGACAAGTGCCCTTGTTGTTTTTGAACAGAAACCGATAAGTCCATTTTAGCAAATCAGCACGCTGTATTCAGGTCAGGTGACAAGGCTACATTCACTTTGAAAAGACACTAGCTGAGAGGAGTTTCGTCAAAGCTGACTAAAAGTGATCGAGGATGGATAATTTCTACGACCTTGATGAACCTGTGATATCTTCTTCAGGGCGAAAAAGGAAAATAAAAGCTGAAACGTTTTCACGGAACCTTGCAAAAGCAGCGCGTTACAATGGTGAGGGAAAAGCTCTGTGTATTGCGTGTAATCACATCCATACAGTTTATGATCACAACAACAACAACGTTTGTCAGGCATCTACATTGTCATCTGAGGAGATTACAAAGATTAAACTAGTGTTTTTTTATACTCTAAAACATGAAATGTGGAGTTATCTGCTTTTGCCAAAAAACGACTGTTGGAGTTATCTGCTTTTGTTATAAAACAAACTTTTAATATGTAAAAAAAAATTAATAATACTTTCAATGAACTATAATTTTGTAAATTACCTTTATTTTTTAAAGTTATTATTACTTAATTAAACAACCCAACTGCAATTTGATTGATATTACTTGGAATGCGCAATAAACAAATTAAAAAACGTGATTTCTGAAAATTAAAAATAAAAATGGAGTTACCCATTTTTGCAAATGAACTCTTCATATGAAGAGTTCAGATGCAAAAGCCTCTAACTGCCATCGAAATGTTCTTCTAAAATTAGCATTTTTCTCAGGCTCCTATGTTTAGGTTCAGAAATTTTACTTTAATGGCAATGAAACGAACCTATTCATTGCCATTAAAGTGAAATAAAAGAACATAAATATAGGAGCCTGATAAAAAATGCTAATTTTAGATGACAATTTCAGACGGCACTTAGAGGCACTTGCATCTGAACTCTTAATTTTTTCTTAACTAATTTGTCTCATGCACCATTCTGTATGTTTATAGGTGTGCTTCTCAAGCACACCTGGTTCTTCTCATCATAGGAGATATGCCGCACAAATCAATTCGGTATAGCCATCGGAATCACAGTCTCTTTGCAGCAGATGTCATTGTGGCCAACTGGGAGAAATTCCTGTCACTGTTTTGATTCCTTTTCACATTTTGTAAAATCTTCATGAGTTATCAGCTGGTAAAAAAAATAAGGCCATATGTACACATATACAACAAGGCCATTTAGACCAGCACACAGGTAAGTTTGCAAAATATACAGTACGTCATAAAAGCTGTCCAATCAGGTTATGACTGTATGGCTTAAACAAAAAGGAAAAGAAAAAAAAACTGAACTACAAGTGTAAACACACCCTAACACTTTACAAAATCTCTGCTAAATTGTCAGCTATTACATCACCTGTGAATAAATGAATTCAAATGACTTGCCTTCTTAAAACTGTAAATGAAAAACATTTATTGTAATGATATATATCATTCTCAATCAATTAGGTCCGTTTTAATATAATGCAGACTGTAACTTTTAACACATTTTTAATTGCTAAATAATTCAATGGGGGAGCCCAGTATAAGTAGCTCTGCTGTACTGAGAAGTTCATTTCACATGTCTCATATATATATATATACATATTATTGTAATGGAGTCCTGGGATGCAAAAAGACAGATGCATCACCTTTTTTTATATGTATGATATATTGTCAAAGAACAGGGCTTCCATAACATTTTGATTATGCAGTGTAGTCCAAACATATTAAATTACTTTGTAAATGTGGAATTATGGTTCCATAAACTATGGAAGCCCGTTTCAGCCACGAAATAAAAAAAAAAAAAAATATAATTCTGTAAAAGTCATAATAATGAGGAAACTTTCTCAAATTATGACTAGTATGTCGTTATATGAGAAACTTTTCTCAGAATAATGGGACTAGTTTTCATTAATGAGAACCTTTCTCGTAATAATGACTTAGTTTCTCATAATAATAAGAAACTTTCTCGTAATAATGACTTAGTTTCTCATAATAATGACTTATTTTCTCATAATAATGACTTAGTTTCTCATTAATATATGACTTATTTTCTCATTATAATGACTTATTTTCTCATAATAATGATTTATTTTCTCATAATGATTTCTTAGTTTCTCGTAATAATGACTTATGTTTCTCATAATAATGACTTATTTTCTCATAATAATGACTTATTTTCTCGTAATAATGACTTATTTTTTCATAATAATGAGAAACTTTCTCATAATAATGACTTATTTTCTCATAATAATGAGAAACTTTCTCGTAATAATGACTTATTTTCTCATAATAATGACTTAGTTTATCGTAATAATGACTTACTTTCTCATAATAATGAGAAACTTTCTCATAATAATGAACATAATAATGTCTTATTTTCTCATAATAATGACTTATTTTTTCATAATAATGACTTATTTTCTCATAATAATGAGAAACTTTCTCATAATAATGACTTATTTTCTCATAATATGAGAAACTTTCTCATAATAATGACCTTCTTGTTTCTAGTAATAATGACTTATTTCTCATCATCATGTGAGACACTTCGTCATAATACTGGACATTTAATAATTATATTTTCTCGTAATAATGATTTATTTTCTCATAATAATGACTTATTTTCTCAAAATAACGACTTAGTTTCTCGTAATAACGACTTATTTTCTAATAATAATGACTTATTTTCTCATAATAAAGAGAAACTTTCTCATAATAATGACTTAGTGTCTCATAATAATGACTTAGTTTCTCATAATAATGATAAACTTTCTAGTAATAATGACTTAGTATCTCGTTATAATAAGAAACTTTCTCATAATAATGACTTAGTTTCTCAAAATAATGACTTATTTTCTCATAATAATGAGAAACTTTCTCGTAATAATGACTTATTTTCTCATAATAATGACTTATTTTCTCATAATAATGACTTATTTTCTCATAATGATGACTTATTTTCTCATAATAATGACGTATTTTCTCATAATAATGACTTAGTTTCTCGTAATAAGGACTTAGTTTCTCATTATTATGACTTACTTTCTCATAATAATGACAGTTTATTATTACTTATTTTCTCATTATTATGACTTAGTTTCTCGTAATAATGACTTATTTTCTCATAATAATGACTTAGTTTCTCATAATAATGACTTATTTTCTCATAATAATGAGAAACTTTCTCGTAATAATGACTTATTTTATCATAATAATGACTAGTTTCTCGTAATAATGAGAAACTTTCTTGTAATAATGATTTAGTTTCTCATAATAATGACTTATAATAATGAGAAACGTTCTCATAATAATGACTTAACATCTCACAATAATGAGAAAGTTTCATAATAAGGACTTATTTTATCATAATAAGGAGAAACTTTTATAATAATGACTTAGGTTTTTAATAATAATGACTTATTTGATCATAATAATGACTTATTTTCTCATAATTTTGAGAAACTTTCTCATAATAATGACTTATTTTCTCATAATAATGACTTAGTTTCTCATAATAATGACTTAGTTTCTCATAATAATGACTTATTTTCTCATAATAATGACTTAGTTTCTCATAATAATGACTTATATAATAATGACTTAATGACTTTATTAATAATTTCTCATAATAATGAGAAACTTTCTAAAAATTATGACTTAGTTTCTCGTAATAATGACTTATTTTCTCATAATAATGACTTATTTTCTCATAATAATGAGAAACATTCTCATAATAATGACTTATTTTCTCATAATGATTTCTTAGTTTCTCGTAATAATGACTTATTTTCTCATAATAATGACTTAGTTTCGCGTAATAATGAGAAACTTTCTCGAAATAATGACTTACTTTCTCATAATAATGACTTATTTTCTCATAATAATGAGAAACTTTCTCATAATAATGACTTATTTTCTCATAATAATGACTTAGTTTCTCGTAATAATGACTTATTTTCTCATAATAATGACTTAGTTTCTCATAATAATGACTTATTTTATCATAATAATGACTTAGTTTCTCATAATAATGACTTATTTTCTCATAATAATGAATTATTTTCTCATAATAATGAGAAACTTTATCATAATATTGACTTAGTTTCTCATTATTATGACTTAGTTTCTCTTAATAATGACTTAGAGTCTCATAATAATTACTTAGTTTTTCGTAATAATGACTTAGTTTCTCATAAGAATGACTTAGTTTCTCATAATAATGACAAACTTTCTCGTAATAATGACTTATTTTTCCATAATAATGATAGACTTTCTTGTAATAATGACTTAGTTTCTCATAATAATGACTTAGTTTCTCATAATAATGAGAAACTTTCTCATAATAATGACTTAGTTTCTCATAATAATGACTTAGTTTTTCGTAATAATGACTTAGTTTCTCATAAGAATAATTATTATTTTTCATAATAATGAGAAACTTTATCATAATAATGACTTAGTTTCTCATAAAAATGACTTAGTTTCTCATAATAATTACTTATTTTCTCATAATAATGACTATATTTCTCATAATAATGACATTTTCTCATAATGATTTCTTAGTTTCTCGTAATAATGACTTAATTTCTCATAATAATGACTTAATTTCTCATAATAATGAGAAACTTTCTCAGAATAATGATTATTTCTCTAATAAATGAGAAACTTTCTCATTATTAAGACTTAGTTTCTCATAATAATGACTTATTTTCTTGTAATAATGACTTATTTTCTTGTAATAATGACTTATTTTCTTGAAATAATTACTTATTTTCTTGTAATAATGACTTATTTTCTCATAATAATGACTTTCTCATAATAATGAGAAACTTTCTCATAATATGACTTAGTTTCTCGTAATAATGAGAAACTTTCTCATAATAATGACTTAGTTCTAATAATAATGACCTTATTGTTTCATAATGATTTCTTAGTTTCTCATAATAATATTTATTTTCTCAGAATAATGAGCAAATTCTTTCTCGTAATAATGACTTAGTTTCTCATAATTATGACTTATTTTCTCGTAATAATGACTTATTTTCTTGAAATAATTACTTATTTTCTTGTAATAATGACTTATTTTCTCATAATTTTGAGAAACTTTCTCATAATAATGACTATTTTCTCATAATAATGACTTAGTTTCTATAATAATGACTTATTTTATCATAATAATGACTTAGTTTCTCATAAAAATGACTTATTTTCTCATAATAATGAAAAACTTTCTCATAATAATGACTTAACATCTCGTAATAATGAGAAACTTTCTCATAATAATGACTTATTTTCTAATAATAATGACTTATTTTCTCATAATAAAGACTTAGTTTCTCATAATAAAGACTTATTTTCTCATAATAATGACTTAATATCTCGTAATAATGAGAAACTTTCTCGTAATAATGACTTATTTTCTCATAATAATGAGAAACTTTCTCATAATAATGACTTATTTTCTCATAATAATGAGAAACTTTCTCATAATAAATGAATTATTTTCTCATAATAATGAGAAACTTTCTCTAATAATGACTTATTTTCTCGTAATAATGACTTAGTTTCTCATAATAATGACTTATTTTCTCATAATAATGACTTAGTTTCTCATAATAATGACTTATTTTCTCATAATAATGACTTAGTTTCCCTTAATAATGACTTAGTTTCTCATAATAACTTCTTTTCTCATAATAATGACTTATTTTCTCATATTAATGAGAAACTTTCTCATAATAATGACTTAGTTTCTCATAATAATGAGAAACTTTCTCATAATAATGAGAAACTTTCTCATAATAATGAGAAACTTTCTCATAATAATGACTTAGTTTCTCATAATAATGAGAAACTTTCTCGAAATAATGACTTATTTTCACATAATAATGACTTATTTTCTCATAATAATGACTTATTTTCTCATAATAATGAGAAACTTTCTCGTAATAATGACAGTTTAATCCCAAAAAAAAAAAAAAAGACTTACTTGACGCATGCGCAACGCAAGAGTGACAGCACGCTAGCGCCATCTGTTGGTCAAAGCCATGCAGGGACACCGCAAACATTGCATGTGATGCATGAAAGGGACAGCTAATAAAATTAATAAATCATCGAAATACACATCTATAAATTAAGTTTATATGTGTAATTGCTTTCATTTCTTCATAAAATGCCTGGATTTCCTAACTGAAATATTGGTCTGGAATGTTTGAAGTCATAACTGTCTGGCAGAGTAACTATTACACAAAAGACTACATACAGATCATTTATCTGAAATCGTTATTTAATGACAGACTATAGCATTATACACGTTAGATTACAGAACAAAGCAATGTCGCTAGCGTGCTGTCACTCTTGCGTTGCGCATGCGTCGAGTAAGTCTTTTTTTTTTTTTTTGGATTTGTCTAAGTCATTATTACGAGAAAGTTTCTCATTATTATGAGAAACTAAGTCATTATTATGAGAAAATAAGTAATTATTACAAGATACTAAGTCATTATTATGAGAAACTAAGTCATTATTATGAGAAAATAAGTCATTATTATGAGAAAGTTTCTCATTATTATGAGAAAATAAGTCATTATTATGAGAAAATAAGTCATTACGAGAAACTAAGTCATTATTATGAGAAACTAAGTCATTATTATGAGAAACTAAGTCATTATTATGAGAAAATAAGTCATTATTACGAGAAACTAAGTCATTATTACGAGAAACTAAGTCATTATTACGAGAAAGTTTCTCATTATAACGAGAAACTAAGTCATAATTTTGAGAAAGTTTCTCATTAGACGTACAGAATTATATTTTTTCATTCAGTGGCGGAAACAGGCTTCCATAGTTTACCCCTTGACTAACTAGGAAATAAAGTTACAGATTATACCTACCCATTGATATAATATGAGAAGGTGTGTGGAAAGTAGGGGTGCAACGGTTCTCGGTAAAAAATCGAACCGTACCGTTCTCCACACACGGTTCGACATACACTAGGACCGCGGTTCAACTTAAATCTGACAATGCATCTGTAATATGGTTTTTTAGAGTTTGGTTAATGCATGTTTCTGTTGATGGATACAAATTCTGGCTTCCCAATACATTACAACAAGAGCGAGAAAAAAAACAATACGTGGACAAACAGTCACTCTTTAATCAATGCCAGTGCTTTGTGCTGGAATAACTGTCATTTATGCCGTCATCACGTGTTGATAGCGCAGGTGAGAACTGAACAGCACACGTTGCTATCTGTGTTTAAACTAAACTCATTTAAGCCTTGCCAGTTTAAATATTAAAGCGCCAGAAGACGTGAACTCACGCGGGCAGTGAGAAGATCGTACAGTATCAGTGCACTGGATCAGTGCGTTCTCTTAAAGTGACAGCACTTTCTTAATATTAATCAAACAGCAACAACACGGAAATCTCTCACTGCTCTTGATTGAATAACTTTCGTAACTTTAATAAGGATTAATCTTTAATTTATACAGTCAAATAAGAATATTTTACATTTGATTTATTCCATTTCTGTACCTAAAAATAGACCTACCTAAAAAAACTGAAAAGCACTGTTTATTTTATTCGTATCTTTTTTCACTGTTTATTTATTTGTGCTGTTGCTTGTAGTTAGATTATTTGTTCTTATTTTCTTTATTTTTATTTGACAATATAGTTTTTTCCCTAAACATAGCACATGTACTGCATAACCGTACCGGAACCGTGACTCTAAAACCGTGATACAAACCAAACCGTGAGTAAGTTGAACCGTTGCACCCCTAGTGGAAAGTAATTTGGAACTCTGTGGATCTTCATGGAAACGTACAATTTAACCCTTTAGGCGCCAGGGTTTTTTTGGAAAAATGCTGGATTTTGACATCAAGATTTCAAAAGCTTGTAGCTTGAAAGGGCTTAAAGATAGAGATCTAATGTAAATTAGAAAAATGTTGGGCATGACCGAAAGTTTATGTGGGGTGTGAATATTGGATGCCACAACTGAAACAATTGTATACAAAAAAAAAAAAGAAGCATTTTCACTGGTCAAATTTGCCGCCCAATTGAATTTTATTTTATTTTGCTCTCAAACTAATTATGAAAATATACATTTGACATTTTTTTATGCATTCACAACTCATGAAATCAAAGACTTGATTATATCAGGAGTCCCCCCCTCCCCCCCATATAAAATAATAAAACTGATGGGGGAAAAAACAGGTAAATATAAACAAAATCTAAAAGATACAGAAATCCTCAAATGTCTGTTTAATTTATGGATCAAAATGATAAATGTACTAATTCTGAAAATTAATTCAATGTAACATGGTGTACAGTATTTACATGAATGCTAAGCATTAGTATTCATTTGATGAAATGTGAAAACAAATCTACAGCATGGTAGCACCTGGCATGGAAACAAGTAAAACAATATCCAAGAAAAAATTTCCTTTAAAAAAAAAAACATACAGTTCTCTGATAACACATGTTTTAAAATGGCACATGGTAAGGATATTTAGTGTATATAGAGCTTTTTACTCCATCTTAGAGTAGGTGTATTATTGAAGGTAAATTCAATTTTTTACACACACTTACACATAAGTCTGGCTATTACCCAATTATTAATTCAACACATTCGCTCATGTTCAAAGTAATCTTTTAAACTTCCCTCACAAGTTTTGCATTGTTAATTATTCTTGAGCGAGATATGTTATGGAGGAACATAGCCTTTCCTATTTGAAGAAAGGCAGTTTCCCAGATCACCGGAGATAACGAAGAGCCGGTACAAAACCACCCACCACAAAACAATACATGCTAAACAAGATAAATAGTGAAACATTTCACTGTAACAAAATACAGAAGAATCCTGTGGAAACAAAAGGAACAAATACGATTAGCATAGTCATGATTGATGACAAAATGAGATCCTCCTTCTCTTCATGTGGTTTTCCTCCTCTCTCTCTCTCTTTCACTCTCCTGGTCCTGACTGCTTCAGAGCTCTGAGAACAACCACAAGACAAAACAACTGAATGAAGAAGAAGAGGAGAAACTGCAGGAATGAAAACCACATAAAAATTAAATGGTGTGACGATATAATGAATATTCTTAACACAGAGGATCCAAGACCCGTTATCCAGGCCGCAGCTGAGCAGATCACTCTATATCTGAGAGGTTTGTACTTCAGAAAGATTACAGGATGAACCACTGCCAGGTAACGCTCAACACACATCAGACACTGAAACAGAGGACGGATGGTGGTGATGTTTCCTGTAAAAAACTTCACCAGAATCAAGAGCACTTGGTTTTGGAGACTAGAAGACATCCACAGAAAAGTGATCAAAGCATACATAAAGAAAATTATTTCACAAACAGAGATTGAGGTTGAAGAACTCTGATACAACTCCACTTCCACTGTTCCTCTGATGATGAGCCAGATAATATAGAAGTAAGTAGGAAGACCAAACAGGAGACTGATGCTCATCAAAAAAACTAATCGAGAAAAAGTTCTTTGCTACATTGTCAGGTTCTGTGTGGTTAGTTAATGGGAACGCTTCATATGTGCGATCCTCAGAAGAGCAATTCATCTTCAGTATCTTCTCAATTTAATTTAATATCTGTGTGAAAAAGATAAAGAAAGCTAAAATGTTGCTATGCTGTTGCATTGGTTATAGCATGCTGAAACATCGTAATATATATATATATATATAGATATAATTTTATTATTTTTTCTAATTGTAAGAAAAGATTACACATTAAATCAAGATTATTGAACGTGATTTACAAGAAGATACCGTTTTTCTACTTCAACAATTCACATCGAATTCATTTCCTTTGTAATTATTTGTTAAATTTAATATCAATTTGTAAGTGAAAGTAAATCCTACACAAAATTTATTTCAGTGTATTGGGTGTTTAGGTAGTTGCTGGCCCAAGTATCTGTGATATTCTCATCCTTATAGATACAGCTTGAATGCTTTCTATGTTTTTTTTCCCTCATCCAGACATTTTATTGTCCATTTACTTTAAATTTATAGAACACATGTCCTCAACAAGCCACATGATTTGAGGTATCATTCATGTCTAGAAATGATGACAAGTCACACATTAATGTTCAGTATAGCTTTAGGTGTCTGTTTAATCCAAAATCGTGACAATTTTGCTTGACCTAACAAGTACTACGGACAAAACCTGTGTAAATAAAAACAACGTATTCTGATATTACAATTACTTTTAAAACATGTTAAATAAAATTGAATCATCTTCAATTACATGGAATCTTAGTGAAGGTGAAAACTGAAAAATGACAACAAAAACAAAGTTTAATTGTTAAATTTTGTAAAAAAAAAAATTTAAAAAAAAAGTAATTTTGTACAATTTTTAATATTTAGAAATGTCTAAAAGAGTTATAAGAGAATAGTATTACCTTGACAAGTCATTTTCTAGTCACTCGCAAGCAGTAATTTAATATAATGCAGACAGTTTATAATTTCTAACACATTTTTAAACCACATGCTAACAAAATGGAAATATTGCTGAGAAACCTGTAAATGGATCTATCATATAGCCTAAACACACTTCACATACTGAATATTGCCAAGGAGTTCTGACATGCAAATGCATCAAACATGACCAAAAGACAGATCATGCAGTCTGATCAATTAGATTATGGGGTTTCTGTTTTACAGTTAAGAAGCTTCAGCTCCAACAAAGGAACGGCAGTTTTCCAAACCGGTGGAGATACAGAACAGGCTGCACAAAACCAGCCAGATTGAAACATAAAAAGCTGAGGGATGTAAATATTCGAACGTCTTGTGATAAAAGAAAAAAGAAAAATGCTCTAAAAATCACAGGCACAAACATGGTGACCATGGTCACAGTAGTTATTAGAATGAGATAAAATGCTCTTCTCTTCACGTGGTTTTCATCCATTCTCTCTTTCCCTCTCTCTCCTGGTCCAGGTTTCTTCAGAACCCAGAGAATAGCCAAACAGCAGAAGAGGTTTACAGAAAGAAAGAGTAAAAACTGAAGCAGAAAATAACACATATAAACATACACGTGTTTGAATGCAGTAAACATACAAAACAAACAGGAGCTGAGAACCGTAAACCACACAGCAGCAGAACAGAATAATTTATATCTGAGAGGTTTGTACTTCAGAAAAGTTACAGGATGAACCACTGCCAGGTAACGCTCAACACTGATCAGACACTGAAACAGAGGACAACCAGTGATATAAAATCCTACTGTAAATGCAATATATGGAGAGACCTCTGGAAATCTTATTGCCAAAAATGAGATTAAATTATTCACACAAATAATCATTTTACAAACAGAAAGGCTAAAGTTTAGAAACTCTGATGCTATTCCTTTTCCTGTCACGATAAGCCACAGAACATAGACGTGTGTCGGAGGCCCAAACAGGATATTGAAAGAGAACACACAAATCCCGCAAATATCCACTTGAAAGTGTTTAAGTGATGTAATGTTGAGATGTGGATTCAGATTTGGAATGGAAGAGTTCTCAAGTCCAGCCATCCTCTCAGTGCAACTCTGTTCACTTTAAAAAAGAGAAGAAAACAGAAATGGGTCTAAGATCTCCGGAACATAGTAAACTAAGAAAACAATATGACTACCAGCCAATGCAAATGTAAGATTATTGGAAATGTATGCTTCTATCCACAATTTTTGCTCCAAACCCCCCAAAAAACTTATGTATACATAAATTATGATTACAGCGCAAAATAATAGCAGTTCTTAAACACTATGACCTGAAAAAGCCATGAAGGTAATGCTCTATCACATTTTGTGATAGAGAATTGCCTTTTAGCGCCACTCACCAGACATAAAGTGCAAACTTCTGGCATTATACTATAATTACTAGCATAATAAAATGTCAATAGATTCACGTTCATCTGTCTCAGATAAAACTGAACGCATTTTTAGCGGCACTTACTGGACATTTCACTTTTAAAGTGTCGTGAAACATGCAAGAAGCAATGTAATGCCATTTTGCAAGCACACATTTCCAAAAACAGTGTCTGGTTACTTAGTTACATAAGATTGCAATGTGAATACAAAACAAGAGCAAGAACAGTAGACAACGACAGCACAAGTTCTTCACCTGTAATGCGAATTTCCTGACTGTCCAGATGAAGGCAAGTCTGTAGATTTGTAGACTAACTACACAGCTGCCACTAATATATGCATAGCATGACACCAGACAAGAGAGATGCAAATATGTGGAATCATATATCACAGCTGATTTGTAAATACAGGTAATTCCCTCAATATTGGATAAAATATATTATTTTATTTATTTATTTCTTTTGTTGCTTTTATATATATTTTTTTTGTTTGATCATATGCACAGACCTCTGGAAATTCTGGTCACCAATAACGAGATATAAAATGATCTCACAAACAGAAAGATTAAACTTTAGCAACTCTGAAGCAACTGTGTCTTGTATTAGGTAGGTCTACGTATGTTGCAATGTGAAATTCTAAACAACAGCGGGAACAGTGACACCTGTAGATCGACAACACAGCTGTCAAGAGGATACATGTGCTTAGCATGACATTGCAGATGCAAATAAGAGGGACCATATATCAACGGCTAGAAATATCTAGCCTATTCCTCTCAAATATCATTGAATAAATTAACATTTTTGATCATATACAGTGGTCCCAACATATCTGGACACTTAAAATGTCTGAATCTCATTGTATTAGATGACAAAATATGAAACCAAATGCTGTAGAAGTATTGTTCAAACAAAAAATGGGTTCATATATGCATAATTTCCCATCATTACAATCAAATCAAGCATTAAATTAAGCGACAAGATCCTCACCTGTTTGGTCTTCATCAGAGAAGTGATGGACGTTCACCCACTCGCCATCTTCATCATCCTCACTCATGCTGGCGCTCTCCCAGCCATCTGTGAGGAAGAGGAGATTGGTCAGAGAGGTTTCTGACTGGCATTACATTGGGAAAAAATGTCATAACATCACGTAATACTCTTTGCAATAATAAGCTAACGCTAATACAGCTTTCCATGTACCGTCATCTTACTCTCTCCATAGTTTTGGATTTTGGCCTCCTTGGAGGATTCTGTTTTGTTTTCTGTGTAGCGTCTGTGGATTGAGATCTCTGAATAGCTGGAATATACCTCGGTCAGGCATCACAACATCTGGAAGATAAAGACAGTCTTTAAAAGTCAGTCTATGCTGTTATTATCATTTTATTAAAAATACATTAGTAGTTCATCAGTAAAGTACTAGCTCTGCTTCTGTATCTCTTATATATAAATATATACTGAATACTGAGGCCTGACATGCAAATCTATCAAAAATGACCAAAATACAGATAGCTCTTCAGCAGCAGGTTACAGATTGGAAAGTGAAGGAAAGGATCACAAGAATGGAGGGGGAGATTTTGATTAAAGAAACATTAAATTGGAGTCAAAATTGTTGGTCAGAAAGGCTTTACTGTTATTTCAAACATATGTAGCTTGTACACAGAGAAATTAAACATGGTTTCTCCAGGACTGGGGTGCTGCATAAAAACAACACAACAAGACTGAGAGTATACCGAGTAAATTACATAAAAAATAAATAAATAAATAAAAATAACTACAATAAGAACCAAAACTAAATAAACCATGTAGACGTGTTCTCAAATCCAGCCAGCTTCTCACTGTGTCTCTATTTACTTCCAAAGAGAAACAGAAACAGGTCTAAGCTCTCCAGAACATTGATAAATAAATAACAATATCAGTCATGGACAGCCAAAATACACTGAACAAAAATATAAACGCAACACTTTTGTTTTTGCCCCCATTTTTCATGAGCTGAAATCAAATACTTTTTCTATGTACACAAAAGGCCTATTTCTCTCAAATATTGTTCACAACTCTGTCTAAATCTGTGTTAGTGAGCAATTCTCCTTTGCCGAGATAATACATCCACCTAACAGGTCAAGTCAAGTCAAGTCACCTTTATTTATATAGCGCTTTTAACAATACAGATTGTGACAAAGCAACTGAACAGCATTAATTAGGAAAATAGTGTCAATAATGCAAAATGACAATAGTAAACACTCAACTTTCAGTTAAAGGCAGTTCATCATTGAATTCAGTGATGTAAACATCCAGCTCAGTTTAAATAATATCATTGCAATCATGTCAACGATAACGCTGAAAATGAAGTGTCCCCAACTAAGCAAGCCATAGGCGACACCGGCAAGGAACCAAAACTCCATCGGTAACAGAAAAAACCTTGAGAGAAACCAGGCTCACTCGGGGGGCCAGTTCTCCTCTGACCAGACAACCAGCAGTACGGAAAAATCAATATAAGACGTAATAAAACAGACGATGAATAATATTAACAGCAATTATTATATGATGCAATCAAACTTATAGCAAAAATGTGGTAGTTCTGTATGTTGTTTCAGGCTTGGCATCATCTGAGGTCCTCTGAGGAGTTGCATCATCTATTCTCAGGGTTGGATCCAGACTGAAGCTTGTGTAAATCGTAGTTACCATGGGATGTTAATCCCGTGGCAGAAACTGAGAAACAAATAGAGACATAATTAGATTAGCTGCTGTTCCAACCAAGCAAAAATGCTTTGTTTAACCCAAACTAACGAATAATAATGTGCATTTGATTAGATATAACTGCAGTAAAAGATTATGACTGCAGTAAAAGATTATGAGATGCATTATTTGAATGCTTGGCCAAAGAGATGTGTCTTTAAAACAGAGAGAGTGTGTCTGAACCCCAAAACGTTATCAGGAAGGCTATTCCAGGTTTTGGGAGCCAAATGCGAAAAAGCTCTATCTCTTTTAGTGGACTTTGCTATCCTAGGTAACTACCAAAAGTCCAGAGTTTTGCGACCTTAGGGAGTGTGATGTATTGTAGCGTGGTAGAAGACTAGTTATGTATGCAGGAGCTAACCCATTAAGGGCTTTGTAGGTGAGTAATAATATTTTGTAACTGATATGTAACTTAATATGTAGCCAGTGCAGAGACTGTAAAATTTGGCGTAATATGATCATATTTTCTTGAATTGGTAAGGACTCTAGGCGCTGCATTTTGGACTATCTGTAGCTGGTTTATTGAAGATGCAGGACAACCACATAGAAGTGCATTACAATAGTCCAGTCTAGAGGTCATGAAAGCATGAAATACTTTCTGCATTAGAAACAGGTATCATGTTTCGTAACTTTGCAATGTTTCTAAGATGGAAGAATGCAGTTTTTTTGTAACATGGGAAATATGATTTTCAAAGGACAAGTTGCTATCTAATATAACACCAAGATTTTTGACCGTAGAGGAAGTAACCGTACATCCGTCTAGTTGCAAATTGTAATCCACGAGATTCGGTGTACTGTCTTTTGGTCCAATAAGTAATATCTCTGTCTTATCCGAATTTAATAGGAGAAAATTATTGTTATAAAATTATTACAATCTTTTACATTTTTAACACACTCAGTTAGCTTAGATAATTTAGAAGTTTCATCTGGTCTTGTTGAGATATAGTTGAGTATCATCGGCATAACAGTAGAAACTATCCCGTATTTCCTAATAATATTACCAAATGGCAACATGTATATCGAAAATAGCAGAGGACCTAGGACAGTTCCTTGTGGCACTCCATATTTTACTGAAGATAATTGAGATGACTCCCCATTTAAAATGAACAAAATGGTAGCGATTGGACATGTAGGATCTAAACCATCTTAAAGCCTACCCTTAAATACCTGTATAGTTTTGTAATCAATCTATAAGTATGTCATGATCTATAGTATCGAACGCAGCACTAAGATCAAGTAAAACTAGCAATGATATACAGCCTTGGTCTGACGCAAGAAGCAAGTTATTTGTAATTTTAACAAGTGCAGTTTCGGTGCTATGGTGGGGCCTGAAACCTGACTGAAATTTTTCATAGAGATCATTTTTGTGCAGGAAGGAGCACAATTGAGCAGACAAACTTTTTCTAAAATTTTAGACATAAAAGGAAGATTTGAGATGGGTCTGTAATTTGCCAGTTCACTAGGATCTAGTGTGGTTTCTTAATATGAGGCTTAATAACCACCAGCTTGAATAGTTTTGGGACGTGACCTAAAGACAACCGACGAGTTAATAATATTGAGAAGCGGTTCTTCTGATACAGGTAACAACTCTTTCAGTAATTTAGGGGGTACAGGATCTAACAGGCATGTTGTTGGTTAGATGCAGTGATAAGTTTATTTAGTTCTTCCTGTCCTATAATTGTAAAGCACCGCAGTTTATCTTTTGGTGCGATGAATAAAGCTAAAGTATTATACGCTGTAGAATCTACATTTGTTATTGTATTTCTGATGTTATCTATTTTATTAGTGAAGAATTTCATAAAGTCATTACTATTATACTGTGCGGGAATATTTAGATCGGGTGGCGTCAGGTTATTTGTTAATCTAGCCACTTTGCTAAATAAAAACCTAGGATTGTTTTAGTTATTTTCTATGAGTCTGTGGATATGCTCGGCCCTGGCAGCTTTTAGAGCCTATAGCTGGACATACTGTTTTTCCACGCAATGCTAAAAACTTCCAAGTTAGTTTTTCTACATTTGCACTCAAGACTACGAGTTTTTTCTTGAGAGAATGGGTATTACAGTTGTACCATGGCGCAGTACGTTTTTCGCTAACCTTTTTCAATTTGATGGGGGCAACAGCTTCTAATGTATTAGAGAGATAGTGGCCATGTTGCTAGTCATTTCGTCTAGTATATGTGTACTTATTGGTACACAGAGCAATTGAGATAAATCAGGCAAGTTATTTGTGAATCTGTCTTTGATGGCTGGAACAATAATTCTGCCCGGACGATAACGCTGAGCCATATAGTTAATATCAATAATACGCAGCATGCACGATACAAGGAAATGGTCAGTAACATCATCGCTTTGGGGTACGATATCTATATCAGTAAGATCAATTACATGCGATATAATTAAATCTAGCGTATGATTTAAAACGATGAGTGGGCCCGGTGACATTTTGCTTGACTCCCAAAGAGTTATAGAGTCAGTAAACGCAAGGCCTAATGCATCATTTGTATTATCAACGTGAATATTAAAATCTCCGACAATTAGCGCTTTATCAACAGTAACCAATAGGTCTGAGAGGAAATCTGCAAATTCTTTTAGGAAATCTGTATACGGCCCTGGTGGTCTATACACAGTAGCCAGAGCAAGAGATACGATAGATTTCTTTTGCATATCTGACAGTGTAACATTAAGCATTAGTATTGCAAAATGAGTTAAACCTGTATCCGGTCTTCTGAGTAACATTGAGAATATCAATATATATTGTTGCAACACCGCCACCAACGACCAGTCTGACGGGGCTCATGCTAATAACAGTAGCTTGGTGGAGTAGACTCATGTAGACCAATATAATCATTTGGTTTTAGCCAGGTTTCAGTCAAGCACATCAGAGTACATCAAAACTATTATCTGTTGTAATTTAATTTACAATAACTGCTTTGGGAGAGAGTGATCTAATGTTTAGGAGCCCAAACTTTAAAAATTGTTTTTGTTCATTTATTTTAAATTTTTCTGGTTTAATCACGATCAGATTTTAAAAAAGATTTTTTCTAGATCCTGCATTAAATTTATATTTTGACCTCACTATTCGGGAACAGACACAGTCTTTATAGATTGGACAGCACAAGTACTTCTATAATTTAAGCGGGCAGAACACAAGTCATCAGGGCAGTTATTTGAGATTTGACTTACTAGTCACATGGAGCGCAGCGTCCTGGAGATGTTGTCCGACATGAGCTCCGCTCCGAATCTGCTGGGATGCAGGCCATCAGCACGAAAAAGCCTAGGACGCTCCCAGAAAAGATTCCAGTTATTAACAAAGAGCAGTTTCTGTTCTTTACACCATGACAATAACCATTCATTTAAAGCAAAAAGCCTACTGAAACTTTCGTGTCCTCGTCAATACGTGGGAAACGGTCCTGACACGATGATCATCGCCGCGGGCGATGTGCGGCGCACCGTCTAGATCAGGCTCCTGAAGTCCCTCTTCAGTGTATCCGTCTGCCGCAGCTTGGTGTCGTTAGCCCCGCGTGAAGCACGACCGCTCCGGGGCTCTCGTCGCCCTTCAGGATCGCGGGTATCTGCGCAGAAACATCGAGAACACGAGCACCAGGGAAACAGTGAGTGTGCACTTCACCTTCAGCTAACGTAGCACGGACGTGCCGGACGATGGAGTCTCCGATGATCACAGCGTCGCGTTCCGTCTCGCGGAGGGGAGCGAAGCGGTTCCGGGTGGAGATCTCGAAGACCAGAGGCGGCGGAGGGGGAAAGGTCGTCGCCCGGGACCTGGCTCGCATCTTCCGCTGCGGCTGCACCCAGGGTACGTGGTGTCCCGGCGCCGGAGTGAAGGACATCTGGGAAGATCGCGTCCTGGGTGCACTGGGCCTGTGCAGAGAAACACACGGAGTAGAGGTGGTGGGAGAGACAGCAGCGCGCTGTATACTTACCTCAGACTTGTGAGCGTCAGCCTGGGATGTTTCCAGCGCGGCTCTCCGCTCTCTCAGCTGGGTCTGACTCTCCACCAGGTCGCGGATCTGCTTCTCCACGGCCTCCAGCTCGACCTGGACCGAATGCAGCTCGAAAGTGTCCTCACCTGCACTCAAAGGTAGGCACACATCCGCCATTAAAGCAAGTAAAAGTGAGTAAAACAATGGAAATGTGTGTGAATAGAGTATTAGTGTTGTAAGCCTGGATTAGGGCAAAGGTGTGGCATATCAAGATGCTGATTAGACAGCATGATTATTGCACAGGTGTGCCTTAGGCTGGCCGCAATAAAAGGCCACTCTAAAATGTACAGTTTTATCACACAGCACAATGCCACAAATGTCGCAAGTTTTGAGGGAGCGTGCAATTGGCATGCTGACTGCAGGAATGTCCACCAGAGCTGTTGCCCGTGAATTGAATGTTCATTTCTCTACCATAAGCCGTTTCAGAGAATTTGGCAGTACATCCAACCGGCCTCACAACCGCAGACCACGTGTAACCACACCAGCCCAGGACCTCCACATCCAGCATCTTCACCTCCAAGATCGTCTGAGACCAGCCACCCGGACAGCTGCTGCAACAATCGGTTTGCAAAACCAAAGAATTTCTGCACAAACCGTCTCAGGGAAGCTCATCTGCATGCTCGTCGTCCCCATCGGGGTCTCTACCTGACTGCAGTTCGTCGACTTGAGTGGGCAAATGCTCACATTCGATGGCGTCTGGCACTTTGCATGGCACATTAGTAAGCTGCATTTTTTTCCCCTTTTACTTTTTATTTGCTTTCTAACAAATTGTGAACATGTGAAATAAAATGTAAAAAGTATGAAAATCATGGTATGCATACACACAAATCCATAAATAACTCACTTTTTTCTATTTGTTATGGAACAAAATGATGGAAATAAATACAGAAAGGTCAATTTAATTAGTTTGTAAAAATGTATAGTTACACAATTTAACACTGTACTTTAACATCAGTGCTAACAGTTATTAATTTAATGGAAAATTAAAATCACTGCAGTGTTCTATGGCTACACCTGACATGGGAACAGCTGGCAGTGTCAGAGATCAACTGCTTTTATTTGAAAAACATACAAAAACGTCACTGCTGATACATTAGCCAAAATGACAGCTTATTTAGTGCTCTTCTGAAATAAAACTGAGGTCCGAACTTTCAACATTACTTAATCCACTTGCACGCAATCATTTAATATAATTTCCAACACATTTTTAAACCAAATGCTTACTAAATGAAAATACTTTTTGTTTCCCTTGATCATGGCAAATGCACTCTGGAAATCTTATCACAAATACAGAGATATAATAATTCTCACAAACAGAAATATTCAATTTTAGAAAGTCTGAAGCAATCGTGTCTTGTTAACTTGTTAGGTAGGCCCTGTGTAAGTTGCGACAGCAAGATCAGACAAAGACACCTTTAGAGTGAATCCCCACACTATCCAGATGAAGTCTCTGCCAATGTTCTGTAGACTGACTACACAGCTGTCACTATAGGCTATATGTGCTCAGCATGACATTGCAGATGCAAATAAGAGAGACCATATATCACAGCGATATTCTTCTCAAATATTATTGGATAAAATAACTTTTTTTTGATCATATACAGTGGTCCCAAAATATCTGGGAATGTCATTGTATTAGATGACAAAATATGAAACCAAATGCTGTAGAAGTATTGTTCATCGTTAGTTCATGTTTACTAATTCAGTTAAATTATTAAGGGTGCAGTTTGTCCAAAGGGCTACATGTAGGTAAAATACAAAAAGGAATGCAACAAAGTTTCAAATGTTTATTAACAGGCAACATGAAAATCCACACAGCCAAGAAGTCTGTATGTTGTCTTCCTGTACACAGAATGGTTCACAGAGATCATATCATGACACGACCAATCAAATCAGCTCCAGTCCGTCACAGATGAGATTTACTTGTGTTTTCTCTTCTTCAGGAGTGCATCTCTTAATGCAATCTAAGAAAAAGAGAGAGGAAATTACTATTAAGAAGAAACACTGCAAATACCCAAATGCAACACAAACTGAAGTGTAATGGTAAATTAAGTGTGCAGAGATTTATTACATCTTAAGGTATTAAAGATGTGAAAACAGCAGCAGGGTTCACCTGTTTATCTCTGAAGGAGCGTTTTCCTTTGCTCCTCACATTCTGACTGTGTTTCATCATCATGAAGTTCTTTTTCCGTTTCTTCTCCTTGTTACTGGTGCTGGCGAACGGGTTTAGCTTACTCCTCTTTCTAACAAACTCTTTCCTATCTGTCCTCCCAGCCTGAGAGCAAAAAATAAATAAATAAATCCTCAGTTTCAGGTATCAGTTATTTTATATTTACATAATACGCTTTTTTTACACTCACCATGGCTGTTGCCAGTCGTGTTTCTTTGTCAGATTTGGGTTTCTTGTGAAGATGTTCAATGTCTCTTAGCTAAGTAACTCACCTCTGAAAAAAAAAAAATATATATATAAGATAGGCCAACTACTTATATAAAAACGCATTAACGTCAAATTCCTGACAAAGATCCTAAAATAATTGCAGTAAGGAAACACCATGCCTAAAACACATCCTACCTCTCCTCTTCATCACTCTCCACGTTCTTCCTCTTCTGTCCCTTTCCGGATGCAGCGCTGACCTCTTTGGCCATCTGAGCGACGCGGATCTTTTTGAAGTCGTCCTGCGTGAGGAGTCGACTGGTGCTGACCGCCGCAGCTTTAGCTTTGCGCTCGTCCTCTGGAATACTCTGGAATTTCTCAGCCTGACATACAGAAACAGCATAGGTTCATATATGCATCGTTTCCCATCATTACAATCAAATCAAGCATTAAATCAAGCGATAAGATCCTCACCACTTCTGTTTGACCTTCATCAGAGGAGTGCTGGACGTTCACCCACTCGCCATCTTCATCATCCTCACTCATGCTGGCGCTCTCCCAGCCATCTGTGAGGAAGAGGAGATTGGTCAGAGAGGTTTCTGACTGGCATTACATTGGAAAATCACGTAATACTCTAAGCTAATATAGCTTTTGATGTACCTTCCTCTTCCCCTTCATCTACTTTCTCCTCTACTTCCAGCACCTCAGCTCCAGGGATGTAGTCTTTGGCCTCCAATTCTCCATAGTTCTGGATTTTGGCCTCCTTGGAGGATTCTGTGGGCTTCCCCTGATGACAAAATAAATGCAAAAAGATTTTTTGTAATGCTTTTGAAAGACGTTTCTTATGACCTTGAACAGACATCAGAGGACTGTGAACATGTGAATGTGTTGTTAACTTATTGAAATATTACCTTAAAGTCTTAGAGTGTACTTCAAGTAAATACTTAAGACACAAAATTAGATTTAGTCTATTTAATATTTCTATATAACTGAATATTTTAGGCTTCTCACCCTGTCTTTTCTGTGTAGCATCTGTGGATTGAGAGCTCTGAAGAGCTGGATAAGACCTTTTGCAGACATCCCAACATCTGGAAAATTCAAGAAAAACGGTATATGCTGTTATTATCATTTTATTCAAACTATGTTGCACCTAATGAACAGACTATGATGAATAATGACAATGGCATACTTTTATCTTTGTGAGATTTGTACTGTGCAAGATCTTGAAGCAGATCTTCGGACATTGCGAGAGGACAGCGGGCGACCAGTTCTCTTATGGCGTTGATTCTGTGATATGAGGATGAACAAGAGAGAGTTATCATGAGTAAATTACAGTATTTTGTATTTAACAATTTCATGTTTCATTGTATTTGATTTACACAGCGCCTACCCAACTGTCATGGCCTCTCCTGAATTTCTGTCCGTAACAAAGTTATTGGCGATGGTCGTGATGACTGGCTCAATGATCTGTAAATGGAACAGTAATGAATTTGTTATTATTTAAACTTAATTTGGAAATTATTAAAATTTTGGGGTCAGTAATGCTTTTGAAAGAAAGTCTCTCATGCTCACCAAAGTTGCATTTATTTGATGAAAAATACAGTAAAAAGAGAAACGTTGTAAAATATTCTTACAATGTAAAACAAATTTTTTTTTTTTATTTAATAATATTTTAAATATTTATTCTAGACGGTAAAGCTGAATTTTCAGCATCATTACTCCAGTCTTCAGTGTCACATGATCCTTAAAAAATCATTCTAATATGCTGATTTAATTCTCAAGAAACATTTATTATTATTATCAATTTGAGTAAGTCTTTAAATACCTAATATTTTGGGGAGAAAAAAAAACATTATGCATTTTTTTTATGCATGGATTCTTTGATGAATGCAAAGTTCAAAATAAAGAAATAGAAATATTTTATAACATTATACATTTATTAAATCACTTTTCATCAAATTTAATGCATCTTAAAAGAATAAAAGCATTATTTCTTTCCAAATAAATAAGGTTTATTTAAATTATACATAAACTAATGATAACGATTATAGTCCTCACAATCAGTTCTTACCTCAGGTGGGACCAGCTGATGTGATGCCTGTGCGGCACACAACAGAATTTTGGTGACCTCTGAAAGAAATAAAAAAATATATATAACGAAGAGATCACAAACAGCCTCTGAAGACATGAGTATTAGGATAAGAGACATTCAAAGACACTGAAGTGAATTATGCATTATTACAGTAAGTGCTCTATAAAGATAAGTGTTTACCTCTCTGGTGAGGCTGAAGGAACCGCTGGACAAACGGATAGAAATGAAAGAGGAAAAGCTGTGAAGACAGAAACAAAACAGGTTAGATAAAGTAATTAATGAGAAAATAATACATTTTAAAATGTGCAAATTTAATTACATTAGAATGTTCACTTATAAATTACCTCATGGATTCCCACAAGTCTAGAGATGAGCTCCATCATCATGATCTTCACCTCAAAACGCTCGTTTGAACTCTCCAGCTGCTTCAGGAGCTTCTCTGCGAAATCTGAACAACACAGATATTAATTACTAATCGAGATGCTTTTACAGAAAGCGATTCACAGCAACGGTTAATTGATCAACCCTGGTGGGTCTGAACCTCCAACCTTTTAATTACCAGATATTTAACCTCTACATTACATCAGCATTATTACACAATCTGTTTTGTATTCAGTCAGTGAAATGGCAGTCTTACCTTGTGGATCATGGATCAAGTGGATGGCGGAGAAATTAAAAACTTCCACTTTTTTCTTCTTTTTATGTTTCTGAGAAAACGACAATGAAAATTGCATGTTAAGCAGTGGAATTAACATTGGTTATTAAAGTGAATAAAAAAAAAAAAACATCAAAGGGACTGTACTTTAATATAAATAAAATGTAAAAAATAACATAAAATCACCCAGTTCGTTTAGTAGCCATTTTTCATTTTCATTTAGTTTAACAATGTACTAAAATAACTAAAACTAAAACTAAAATAAAACAATTAACAACAAAACACTGATTTGCTGATTATGAAAAACACTACATTCAACCTTGAGAACTTTCATGGCTTTCTCCAGTTTCTTCTTGTTTTTGGAAGATTTATTTCCAGTGGAATATCGAATCATTAGATCTCTGGCTGTTTGGCCCAAATCCTGCAAAGGGGGGGGGGGGGGGGGTCACTTAAATAAAGATTCTTAAATTGACGTGACGTGACATGTGGCCAAGTATGGTGACCCATACTCGGAATTAGTGCTCTGCATTTAACACACACAGCAGTGAACACACACAGCAGTGAACACACACCCGGAGCAGTGGGCATTGGGGATTCAGTGCCTTGCTCAAGGGCACCTCAGTCGTGGTATTGAAGGTGGGAGAGAGCACTGTACATTCACTCCCCCCACCTACAATCCCTGCCGGTACGAGACTCGAACCCGCAACCTTTGGATTACGAATCAGACTCTCAAACCATTAGGCCACGACTTCTTTGATGAATAGATTCATCAATTCGTTGATGAATGAAAAAAGTTCAAAATGAATAGCATTTATTGAACAGAAAACATTTTGTAACATTATAAATGTATTTTCTGTCACTTTTGATCAGTTTATTGTGTCCTTGCTGAATAAAAGTATTAGCTTCTTAAAAAAGAAAAGAAATACTAATCGTACTTCAGACTCTGAATCGCTGTCTTTCTTTTCATCCTCATCTTTTCCCAGGAAGAACTTCAATCCAGCAACAAGGATCTGAGAGGAGATTAGATTTGAGTTCATTAGCCCTCGAAAAGTATAATTAGTAAATAAATTGTCACTAACTAATATAAGCAGACACTAATGTTTCAATGCTGAGATTCCTACTTAATCATTACAAAGGAATGACAAGAAAGCCAACCTTTGTGACTTTGCAGAAACACGCTGTGGTGATGACGTTCACGGTTTTGCTGTCATTCCTGATCAGTCGATGTGGGAATGGAAAACAGTAATGACTGTAGATCATGCATCACATTGCATTACAAAGACGTATCAGTTCAAGGACTCACCAGATGTTCCTTTTGTAAAGCTCAACCATCACATCCAGAGAGATCTTGGCAGCAGTGGGGTTCGAATCCCTCAGCATGGTGTACATGAAGTTCTGTAAGGTCTGAGCACAGAAGAGTATTCATGTCAAAACTACAAAAAGTGAAGGTCATGCAACTTGTCAAGAACATTTCAGCCCAAAATCTCAACAGAAATATGTGAAGTGAAGTGACATGTGGCCAAGTCTGGTGACCCATACTTGGAATTAGTGCTCTGCGTTTAACCCATCCTAAGTGCACACACACAGCAGTGAACACACACCCGGAGCAGTGGGCAGCCATTTTTTTGCTGCGGCGCCCGGGGAGCAGTTGGGGGTTCGTGCCTTGCTCAAGGGCACCTCAGTCGTGGTATTGAAGGTGGGAGAGAGCGCTTACCTTCCCCTTCCCCCCACCTACAATCCCTGCCGGTACGAGACTCAAACCTGCAACCTTTGGGTTACGAGTCCGACTCTCTAACCATTAGGCCACGCATCCCCGTAATAGTGATTATCACAATTTGAAGGGCAAATTTATGAAAAGCTGCAGGCCTTCAATTATGTGACTTGATGGAAATTGAATATCATGCCCAAGTACAAGCGACTTACCGTGTTCAGTTTGTTGTTTTTGTGCTTGGCATTGATATTTTTGATATCGGTCACAATATGGGTATATAAAGTCTGAGGAGAGAGAGAGAGGGGACATTTTCTCATCAGCATTCTTTGCAATAAGTCATATTCTGAAAACAGAATTGCACTGCAGAATTCACAGACCTTCCGCAAAAGTTTGTCATGACAGCGCAGCAGCTCAAAGAAGAGCCCCAGAAGACTGGTGGGACTGATCAGATCTTTGTTCCGCAAGAGAATGAGAGCTTTACAAAAAGTCTGAAAGAAAGTTTTTATTTAGAAAGCAGATCTTTCAAAGTTAAAACCAACTCCTACCCTGAAAGACAGACTCTGTTGAGTCTAAGTTTATTGTATGTAAATTAGCATGAATATGTCAGCTAAACAACCAATCTTATTCACACCATTCTGAGATCTGGCTCCAGCACTGTATGATGGTTTAAGAGCAGATCAGTCAGCTGCTGTGGGAAATCTGACAGCTCCTCTAAGTAACAGTGTCCAACCTGAAGACAAAAATCACAACAGGAGTTTAATCATAAGATGTCGAATACATAACGTACATGGATTTTAAGAGAAAGCACCTTCATACCTGAGCCAGAAACATGACCAGCTCTGCCAGATCTTTGTTGGATTTGTCAGGCTGATGTTTAAAGATCTCCACATTTGACTGATAGTGACGATACTGTTGCAAAAACTTTGAATAACAACAAATTAAGATCATTTAGAAGCACTATTGGATTACTTACTGGGAAAAAAATAAGTTCTAATTACGTTAAGTTTAATAAATACATGAACATAGCGTAATGTCATTAAAATTATTTGATTTAATAGCGATCAGAGTAGATGACAAATTCAGTAGCAAGTTATTTACCTCCTCCGTGTAAGACTTCGGATCCCTCTTGATCAGATTTTGCAACTGTGGGAGGTTCGTCGGTAATTTGTTATTGTGACGCCCCGACATTTTGATTATCTTCTTATGCTAAGCGACAAAATATAACGTTGATTTTTAGTAAGTTGATTATTCCAGCAGCAGCGTGGCTCATAAGGAGGTCGCCATGTTGCCAGCTAACTAACTGAGAACCTTCTTCTTCTTCTTGTACGATTTTATGGCGGTTGACAAGCCAACTTATGGTGTATTACCGCCACCAACTCGACTGGAGTGTGAAGCATTAACGGTAAAGAGGGAAAAAGGAACCAAAAAAATAAAAAATAAATAAATAAAAAACTATGATTAATATCATATAACAAAAACACAGATAATAAAAAATAAAAAAAAATAAAAATAAAAACATTCCATAAATAAAAACAACCGAGTATTATTATGACATTTAAATTCTACTTTCTAATCCTGTTATCTTCAGATAACTAAGAATTTCTCTCATAGTACTTGTCTGTCCTGAGGCACAACTTAAAAGATTTGATATAGTGAAATTAATGACTCCTATGTTTCTCAGTTTCTTAAATAACTCCACTCTTTCTTTGGTATATACTGCACAATGTAGAAGTACATGCTCAATAGTCTCTGCTTCACTGCATGTAGTACATAATCCTGACTGATGTTTCCCTATTGTGAATAATGAATGATTTAAACCAGAATGTCCTATTCGAAGTCGAGCAATTATTATGTCTTCTTTTCTATTGTTAAAGCATACTCTCCCTTTGCCAACTTGTTTTGGGATATTGTATAGGTGTCTGCCCTTTAAATCCTTGTCCCACATTTCCTGCCACTTTTTATTCATGTGTTCTTTAATTCTTCCTTTTATTTCTACTTTACTCAGTGGAATTTGTACCTCAACGTTCATATGTTTCATTGCTTGTTTGGCCAGTTTATCGACTATTTCATTTCCTAGTACTCCTACATGTGCAGGTACCCATAAGAACCTCAGGACTAAACCAATTTACTGAATCCTAAGAAGATTTATAAGTACTTCATAGATTAAATCCTTTCTTGATGTTGATTGTTCACTTATTAAACTATTTAAAGCTGACAAGGAATCTGTACAAATGACTACCCTAGTAGGCTTAACTTCCTCCACCCATTGAATAGCTAATAAAATTGCTATTAGCTCTGTTGTAAAGACTGATACAAAATTAGTTATCCTTTTCTGAATGTTGACTTGTAATCTTTGGACATATACAGCTGCAGCTGACTTTCCTGATGTGATCTTTAGAAACCCTCTGTGAAGATCTGGACATTGAAAGTATTTTTGATCTAGATATTTTTGAAGCCACAACCTCCTTAGATAACTGTTCTCATTCTTAACATATATTGTAGATGACAATCGACTTGGTCATAGGAATCACCAGGAGGAATATTCTATTACAACAGAGGGATAACTGAGATTCTGTAATCCCCCACGTAGCATCTCTAGTTTTGCCTTGTCCAAAAACCAAAACTTTTGATTTATTTTCCCATATTCCCAGCATCCCCTTGTTTTTTTTTTCAATATATCCTTTCGGATGTAATTCTGAACGCCCTTTTTCATTTATCCAATAATTCATAGTTATTCTCAACCACCTCTCATTTCTTGTATGGCTGATATTGAGAAGATCTGAGCTCCCTACATATTCCTTACAGTTGTGTCCCCCTCCCCGAACCTCCGACAGTTTCTACGTTTTTTAATCAAATTTAGAAGCAATCCTAAATTAATGCTCCATAATCAATTGCTGAACCTATCAGTGCACATATAGATTCTTAGTAAAGATTTCCTGCTCCTCCCCATTCCATTCCTGTAAAAACGTAGTATTTATTACTTTTTTTTTGCACTTATCTACTAACACTTCTGATATGTATTTTAAAGGTCAACCTAGAGAATCCATCCATATCCTAGATATCTTAGATCTTTAAACTTGTCAAGTACTTCCAGATCTCACTTTTATTTCAGGGATATGATTCCTCTTCGCAAAACAGACTAGTTGAGTTTTAGTCACCGATAGTCGAAAACTCCATTTGTTAGCCCTTTTTTCCACTTCATTAACCGCTGATTGTATAACTCTTGTCACATGATACATTACGACCCCTTTTCCATATCGCTCCATCGTCAGCATAGAGAGATCTTCCTATATCTATTTTAACATTTTGGAACACATCATTTATCATGATATTAAACAATACTGGACTGCACACACTTCCTTGTGGAGTACCATTATCTATTTTATATATCCTGGAATATGAAGCCCCAACCCTTACCTGAACAGTTCTATTAAGTAAAAAATCTTTAATCCAGTTAAACATTCTGCCTTCAATTCCTAATTGTTCAAACTTTATTAACAGCCCCTCCTTCCAAAGCATGTCGTATGCTTTTTCAATGTCAAAAAAGATGCCTGCTACCACCTCTTTATTAACTTGAGCCTTTCTTATGTCTGTTTCTAAACTAAGAACAGCATCTAATGTACTTCGTCCTTCACGGAATCCACTCTGATGTGGTGAAATAATTTCTTTCCTTTCTAACATATAGTTTAATCTACACACAATCATACGTTCCATTAATTTACACAAATTTGACGTTAATGCTATAGGTCTATAACTGTCAGCATTATGCTTGTTCTTGGCTGGCTTTAATATAGGAATAATAACCCCGTGTTTCCATGAAGAAGGAAGTCTCCCTGATCTCCACACTTTATTAAAAAGACGCAATAAAAAGTTCAGAGAAAAATCAGTTACATTTTTGATCATCATATAACATATCTCATCCTTTCCTGGTGAAGTTTTTTTTAACTCTTCCAACAGCTCTCTTTAATTCATTTAGTGAGAATTCCACATCAAGATGTTCATTAGAAGGCCCTTTCTCCATCCTAATATTTTGATGTTCCTTTATACCTTGTTCTCTATTTATTTCCATTTCTTCTGATATATTATTATTGCTATGTACTTTAACAAACACCTCTGCTAACATTTCTGCCTTATCTACGGAAAGCCTGAATGAATTCCATTTTCAGAAGCGTCGCTACTAGTCGTGTGTGGTTGTGCGTTCGAAGCAGTACTATGGTGATGCTTCGAAACTTCGAAATCATTTGATTTGAATCACGCGGCTTTACGTTTTGCCCAGCAGGCGTCAACCAGCGTGTGGGGGTTCGAGCGCTTTTCGAAACAATGATCATTTGGTGAATCCTTTTTGATTCAAAGATTCGAAAGGTTCGTTATCAACCATTTAGATCCGGTTTTCCAGCGGCCCCCCTGTGACCATGAGTACCGCAGGAGCCCATTTACATTCAGCAATTTTTGGTTAGGTTAAAATTTTTTTTGTTAAACTATATTATTCTAACTGGAAAAATATATACGGACACTGGACCAAAACCATTCACAAGTCGCAACGGGTTATTGTAGGCAATAGCCAATCATTGTATGTGTCAAATTATTTCTATTGCTTTATGCCAAAAATCATTAGGATCTTAAAGGGGTCATATGATGCTATTTAATTTTTTCTTTCTCTTTGGAGTGTTACAAGCTCTTGGTGCATAAAGAAGATCTGTAAAGTTGCAAAGACTAAAGTCTCAAATCCAAAGAGATATTCTTTATAAAATTTAAGAGTCAGCCACACCTACCTAAATGGCTCGTTCTAACACGACCCCACATATCTATGTCACGATGTGGGAAGATTTACATAACAATGCCCAAATGTTCACGCAAAGAAAGAAAGCTTAACTTTTATTCTCGCTTTAGTAGTATTGTTGCTGCCGCCTCCATGTCGTGAAGGCGCTGTGTTTTTTTTCGTTGTGAAAGCAAAACTACTTGTTTGGTCTTCCAAAAGAGGCGATATCTGCTTTGTCATGCCTAGAGCTGATACGTGCTGGTCGATGAGGAAATACTACAACTTTGCGCTGTCGATCGCCGGATCGGCTTTCACCGTGGACGAAGCGGAGTCCAGCCCGGGGTCGTCACATGTGGTTGCGACATGGCATCAAAGTATGGTAAGGGGCGTAACACTTCCGTAAAACGCTTGAGGAATTCGGCCAATCACAACGGACTGGATAGCTGGCCATCAGAGCACACCTCGCTTTTTTTCAGACCGATGAGCTTTGTAAAAATCAACACTTTTCAGAAAGGCGGGGCATAGAGGAGAAACAATAATGTACAGTATGTGGAAAATAATGTGTTTTTGCACCTTAAACCGTATAAACACATTTCATTACACCAGATACACAAAATAATGTTATTTTTAGCAACATCATATGACCCCTTTAAGTAAAGATCATGTTCCATGAAGATATTTTGTAAATTTCCTACCATAAATATCTTAATTTTTGATTCGTAATATGTATTGCTAAAAACTTCATCTGGACAACTTTAAAGGCGATTTTCTCAATATTTAGATTTTTTTGCACCCTCAGATTCCATGTTTCAAATAGTTGTATCTCGGCCAAATATCCAAAAAATATCCTAACAACCATACATCATGGAAATCTGTTTTATTCAGCTTTCAGATAACATATAGCTCTCATTTTCACAAAATTGGTCTAGGGTCACATATTGTCTGTTGTTTTGCCGCTGGTTGGATTAGTTATGAGTTTCTGCAGCCTCTGATTTAGATAATTAGTATATTATATGTTTCTGAGGAAAACAAATGGAAGGGGAAAATACAATCAACTGTACCCTAATCATAACAATTGATACAACTATACATGCTGATGCTTAATAGTCCCAATATGTAAAAAAAAAAAAGAACTGGGAGAAGTTAATAGACAATGTCTGTTAAACCTAGGAAACCCGAATGCATCCAAATAACTCAATTAACTGGCACTTAATTTTTTTTTCACACTAACAGAAATGTCAAAAACACAATGATTAGGAAAAACCATAAAGGCATGATATTCTTTTATTTACAAATTGCAAATTGTCCAGTATGTAACAGCTTTAAAACATACTTCATGAGATAAATATCACACTAAATATAACACTTTAAATTGCGTCGATTACCACTGGCACTCAGTGATTTCTAAAAGATTTACAAAGCAAATACTGTCTCGTATTCTGTCAAGGCAACATTTCCGGCATCATTTCATTTAAAATGCACAAGAAGAATTTTGTACCACAAAAAAATATGAATTCATTTCTTATTTATTTGATCCGTAATCTTTAAGGAATCTATAAAAACTGTTTTTTTTAGCAAAAAATGATAAATTATAAAATAAATGGTTTTAAAGAAGTAGCAGCCAATGGTCAAGAATGTAAGCCATAAGAATAGACAAAATTCTGCAAGGATTGTACACGTCACTGATGTCCAAAACATCTTAAGACAATGTGTTCTGACGAGCTCAAAGCCCCTGGTAGGAATATGAAGAAACTGCTTCTGAACACAGTGATCTCTCGAGCCTGTTAGGAGAGCAGGAAGGCAGTGGGCTCCATGCTTTATCCCGAGAGTTGCTCTTCCACCTGCAGACATCTGAGCACATACAAGATGACCTGGTAGCAGAAAACGTATTGTTCCTGGAGAGGAAAAACAGCAAACGTTACACACAAAAAGACAGCAGAATTAAACTTCATTTAAAGGCATCATTCATTATGAAGCGGTTACCTCTGTCTGCACCATGCCCTGCCTCTGGAGTCTCATGGTACGCACCACATCTGATATGTCATACTAACGAGAGGAAAAGAGGAGAACATATGACTATTACATATAACTTCCATAATCGCATTAGCTAATAATGTATGTGTTATATAATTTGTTTATCATTAGATTATTGTGCTTAAAGGGGTCCTATTATGCTCTTTTACAAAGTCTTGATTTTGTTTTAGGGATGTACTAGAACAGGCTCTCATACTAGGTTGTTCGAAAAACATATTACTTTTCACATATTTTACATTATTACAACACCTCTCTCCTCAGTCTGGCATGAACGGCTCGAATAGTTCCTGTATCAAATGAAGGCCCACCTTCTGAAATATGAAATGTGCTGTGATTGGTTAGCTGGGCCAGTGTGTGTTGTGATTGGCAGCACTCGGCGCCTGCTCGGGAAATGTCACGCCCCTTACCATAGCCGCCTGCGAGCTTCAGTGTAAATATTGCGTCAAAATCAAATCAATTTGAGCATGATTTAAACCCGGATGATTGTAACCACTCTAAGTTCGTCTGCCTTGGGAAAGCTAGCGTGTCTCCGACATAGTGATAACACTCGTTGCCTTCTCTAATGCAGCTCAGCCAGGTCTCGTCCCATTCGTCGATATTTGTGATATCACAAATCCCGGAAAATATGCGTTGTAGTCCAAACGAGTCGTTCGCTGTAGTTTTTTAAAAGTGATTTCTGTTAAATAAAATATCTCCTTTTGAAGTGGACTTTGAGCTTTGTAACTTGCAATTCTTTTTTATGCTCAAACAGCAACATTACAGACTCACTTTTAAAGTTGAAAAAGTGAAAAAGCATACTAGGACCCCTTTAAAGGTGCTGTAAGCATTTATCCATTTCATGTACTTTTGCCATTTAACTTCAATTTTTATTTATACATGAGCAATATCACTCGAGTACGAGAGTGATATTGCGTTTATACAACAGTTCGACGGAACATGTGTGTAATTAAACAAAAAACAACAGAATGCCTAATAAAACCCTCTATTGTGCGGAACTACTTCCTTCCGCCACGGATTCAAAGCTCAAGTTGACAGTTAAACATGCGTCACTTTTAGAATTCGTATCAAGGGCATGTGCCGCTTCAGTTAGGTGTTCCAGAAGATATATATAACATTACAAATATAAAATTCAAGTGAACTGTTCAAAGAATAGTCTTATATATGACACTTACATCTGCATCTTTGCACAAAACATTACAAATATAAAATTCAAGTTAACTGCTCAAAGAATAAACGATATATATGACACTTACATCTGCATCTTTGCTGATGAGGCCAAGAACCACATCTATGCAGATCAGCGTCCCTGATCGGCCAATCCCTGCACTGCAGTGGGTGATGATGGGCCCTGATTGGTGGATGTGTCTCATGTAGGAAATGAATGTCAGGAGCTGTTCTGGTTGAGTTGGGGTTCCATGATCAGGCCAGCCTGTGTAGTTCAGATGAGTGACTCTCTGGATCTCATTAGTCTGCAAGAGAAAGATATGCATGCAGATTTAAACATCTATGCATATAAGTGTAAGTGTATTGATAAAGATATTAATATATACTAGGGTGACCATACGTGCCGTTTTCACAGGATGCGTCCTGGCCAGGATTTCTATATTGTCTAAAATATCTAGGTTTTGGTTTTGTTTGCGTGTGCAGACACCGATCGGTGTATGACATCCATCCCATACCGACTGTCCTTCCCTTTGTTTGTTGTGCTTTCAAAATGCTCTCGAGCTATTTTGATGTCATACACTGATCTGTCTGCACACGCAAACAAAGCCAAAACCTAGATATTTTAGGCAATATAGAAATCCTGGGCAGGACGCGTCCTGGGAAAATGGCACGTATGGTCACCCTAATATATACACAAAGTGCCTCTCACCTGGATGTCTTTGACCTCTATGAGGCGGATGACGAAGTTGTCCAGGTGCTGATCTTTGACCAGTGTGATCTGCAGCCGGTCGTCCACCATCGCGGGCGAGCGAGGTGTATCGGGCCAGTACCTCTGACATTTCACCTTCCCCCCCTCCACTTCCTGTGTCATCATGGCGATCACGTTGGACTTCTGCTCCCAAACCATCTGCCAGAAGTCCCCCAGCGTGGTGGGCAGTGGCCCCTGACACGCGATGTACAGGAAGTTCTCGTCTTTCACAGGCATCTTGATGAAGTTGGCATTGATGTAGCCACCATCCTTCCCCAGCATGACCCTGGTTGTGTCGACTGAATCATGACAGAGAATTAACAGTCAAGTCACCTTTATTTCTGTAGCACTTTATATAATACAGATCGTCAAGGCAGCTTCACAGAGATCAACAGGAAAATAGCTGAAATAAATTATGGAAATTAATAAATAAAAAGGTCAGAGAAACATGCATTGTTTATACATCAATGTTTTTCCTAACTCACATGGAACAATGTTCTTGTATCGGTTTTTCTTCTTGTTCTCTTTGGTTTGACCAATCAGACATTCATCCAAGGGGCGCAAATTCTGCAGGTTCTTTGAAAGAAAACAATATGCATATTAAAATTTATTTTTTTATATCCATATTAGCATCAAAGGCTATATTCATGCCAGTAAATTAAAATAAAATAAAATAAAAGTTTGGGATCAGCAATGTTATTTAAATGTTCTTGAAATAAGTCTCTAATGTTCATCAAGGCTGCATTTATTTGATCAAAAATACAGTAAAAACAGCAATATTGTGAAATATTATAATAATTTAAAATAACAATTTTCTATTGTAATATTTATTTTAAATGTAATTTATTTCTGTGATCAAAGCTGAATTTTCAGCATCATTACTCCAGTCTTCAGTGTCACATGATCCTTCAGAAATCATTCTAATATGCTGATCTGCTGCTCAAGAAACATTTCTTATTCTTCTCAAAGTTGAAAACAGTTGTGCTGCTTAATATTATGAAAATACTTTGATGACTAGAAAGTTCAAAAGAACAACATTTGAAATGGGAATCTTTTGTAACATTATAAATGTCTTTACTGTCACTTCTGATCAATGTAATGCATCTTTATTAAAAGAAGTATTAATTAAAAAAATAAATGTATGTAGTATTAAACGTGCACATAAAAATGTTCAAATATGCATGGAGTAATTTAAGGGGGTTTTATAATTTCTTGTGACTGAAGAAAATGTTCTAAGATCAAAGAATAGACTTCGATACATACATAGTACAATTAAACATTTTCTGTACCTCAAACTCTTGCAGAGGAACTTTCTGTTCCAGCAGGCCTCTCATCATAAGGACTATAGTGTTGAGGTTAGCGGATGTATAATGACCGTCAGGAACCACTTTAACCAGCGGCAGAGACGTCAACTCTTCTTCAGTGACAATGGGTCCATCTGAGAAACAGAGAGACAAAATAACATGCATAACATTTACAATGAGACAAACCAATTCAATGAATAAGATCTGGGCTTCACAACCCATTCGTAATGAAGTACAATCAGAAAACGGTCCATTTCTCTATGAGAAACAGAGTGGTTTCAACAGCAGACTGACCTTCAGTAAATTTAGAGTTGATGTTCTCTATCGGCAGCTCATCACTCCCCCATGTGATCTCATCCTCATCCAGCTGACCCGACGATGACTGCAGGGCACTAAGAAGAGAGGGAGATCTGATCAGAACAAACCTGCTAGATTTAACCCTCGTTGACTTGCATGTTGATAAATAGGAATATGAACTGAAGTTTAAAATATAAGCTGAACAAAAACATTGTTTTCCTCACCTGTCGTTCAGTGGAACATCAATATTTTCTTCCTTCCACTCAGCCTTCCGAGACGTCTGAAGACAGAAGAACATAGCATATACAGTGGGGAAAATAATTATTTGATCATTATCATTATTTGAATTATTTGGCCACTTACAAAAAAATTAAGGGTCTATAATTTTTATGGTAGGTTTATTTTAACGGATAGAGACAGAATATCAACAAATGAATCCAGAAAAAACACATTATATAAAAGTCAGAGATTGATTTGCATTTCAGTGAGTGAAAAAAGTACTTGATCCCCTACCAACCAGCAATAATTCTGGCTCCCACAGATTGGTTACGTGCCCAAGTGGAACACAGATTAGTCCTGTCACTTTAAGAAATTACTCCTAATGTCATCTTGTTATGAGTATAAAAGAAACCCGTCCAATTGAATGGTCTCTTCATTTCAAAACCTTCCCCACCCCCTGGGCACGACTAAGACTGTCAAGGACGTCAAGACACTATAGTAGACCTGCACAAGGCTGGAATTTGCTACAAGCCATCACAAGAAGCTTTTTGGAGGGAGCACTGTTGGGTGATATTCGGAACTGGAAGAAATACAAAATACCCATCATCCCCTCTGTCTGGTGCTCCATGCCAGATCCTGCTTTATGAGAAAGTAGGTTCATGAGAAAGTTGAGGGATCAGCCCCGAACTACACAGGAGAAGCTTGTTATTGATCTTAAGGCAGTTGGGACCACAGACACCAAGCAAAACATTGGTAACACACTTGCTGCAATGATTTGAATCACGGCAGTGCCCTCACGTTTCCCCCCATGTCCCCCAGCTCAAGAAGGCCATGTAGAGGCCCGTCTGAACATCTAAATGATTCAGAGAAGGCTTGGGAAAGTGCTGTTGTCACATGAGAACAAAATTGAACTCTGGCATCAACTCGACTTGCTGTGTTTGGAGGGAGAGAAATGCTGACTATGACCCCAAGAACACCATCCCTACAGTCAAGCATGGAGGTGGAAACATTATGCTTTGTGGCTGTTTCTCTGCTATGGGTACAGGATAACTTCACCGCGTTGAAGGACCGATGCACCGTAAAATTCTGGATGAGAACCTTCTTCTCTCAGCCAGAGCACTGAAGATGGGTCATGGATGATGGGTCTTCCAGCATGACAATGACCCAAAATACCGCCAAGGCAACAAAGGAGTGGCTCAAAAAGAAGCACATTAAGGTCATGGAGTGGCCTAGACAGTCCCCAGACCTTATTTCTATAGGAAATCTGTGGAGTGAGCTGAAACTTTTAGGTGCCAAGAAACCTTAAGGATTTAGAGAGAATCTTTAAAGAGGAGTGGAACAAAATCCCTCCTGAGATGTTGTGCAAACCTGGTGACCAACTACAAGACACATCTTACCTCTGTGCTTGTGAACAAGAGTTTCTCCACCAAGTTTTGCTTGGGGATCAAATACTTATTTGACTCACTGAAATGCAAATCAATTTATAACCTTTGTACAGTGTTTTTTTCTGGATTTTTTTAGCTTGATATTCTCTCTATCCGTTAAAATAAACCTACCATACAAATTATAGACCCTTCATTTCTTTGTAAGTGGGCAAACTTACAAAATCAGTAGGGGATCAAATAATTATTTCCCCCACTGTAGTTCAACAAGCAGAGCATTGTTTTACAAGTCAATACAATCACCCTCAAAGTCCATTGTTATCAGATCAGTTTGTCTGCTGTAAAAATGCCGATATTCAAAGTTTGATTACAGATGGCTGTACCTCTGGGGAGTCTTCCGGCAGAGACGAGCCGTCACAGTCTGTGTCCTCTGATAGGTCACCACTTCCTTCTGTTCCCTTCCCTTTCTCTAGAGAGCCAGTGTCATAGTCTAGAACACAAACACACACAGTCATGATCATGTAAATATACTCCACTTGTGTTCTCGGAGGCGCAGTGGGGGGGGGGTGACATTCCTGTGGGGGGATGAGACATCTGCCAGAATGATGTGTCATGTGGGGTTATTATAGGTAACAAAAACCATAAAAACAAACATGGTTACACTTTATTTTACAGTATGTGTACTTACAGTGTACTTACCTAAGAAAGTACTGGTAATATAAGGTAACTACAGGGGTTAAGGTTAGGTTTAGAGGTAGGTTCAGGGGTAGTACCTGGTTATTACCCAGTTATTGTAACTGATATAATAAGTATATAATATATACACACGGAACAGAACTATAAAATAAAGTGCTACCAAAAACGTTTTCATGAAATAACTTTACTTGAAATAAAATAAACATTAAATTAAAGGGGTGGCTCGATAATACTTACGAAAGATTCGTGGTGGGGGGCACACAGAAAACTAAATGAACTTAAATAACATATACTTTAAAATATTGAAAAAAAATAAAAAAAATTAATAGAAACAGAAATAAAAAAGGAATACAAATGAAAACAAAATTGATAACACACATTCATTACTAAAATGGATCAAGTGTGTAGTGTGCGTGGCGGATATTGGTTCTAAAATAAAATAAATTAATTATGTTTTTATTTATGGTGTATTTTATTAATGTTGTGATAAATGTATGATGTTAAAACGTAATGCACCAAAATATTACAATGACAATTAATAATATATAATAATATTGATTAATACATAAGTTGAAATTGAACTACATTAAACAATAATTAAACATTTTATAAAAACTATATGTATCTTGATACAAAATCAGGCTGGTCAGTGATCTTTACTGTACCTCTTGGAGGGAGGGGAGGTGGTTGGCCTTGCTTTGCTCTGATGGCGTCTGGAGTTGTCTTCACAACACCGCTGTCCTCACTCACTCTGAAACCGTTTTTGTAAGATTTTTTGTAAATGTTTTTGGGTAAAAAATATTACTTTTTTTTTTAATGCAATATAAAAACAAAAATGTATTCTATTTACGTTTTGACACAAATGATACAATTTTTAAATAACAATGTTATTTTTCTCATTTATAATTTAAACGACTCTATTTTTGTTTCAATAAATATTTATATCATTAAATAAATATTTTAATACTGAAAATTATGTATATTTTTAATTTAAAACTGTCGTACATATATTTATTGGTTATAGGGTTTTTTATACGGTGCTACTAAATCGTTTTAAAATTTATATTGTTAATACTATTTTTAAAAGTATATTAGTGTTTTTTTATTTTTAAAATATACAATATAAATATGAATTAACATGAAATTGTTGGCCGTACCATTGTTGCCATTCACACCGTTGGATTTGAGAGGCAGAAAGCCCAGGTACGTGTTGGGCATTTGGTCAGGAAGACGGGAGACGATGAGGTGCACCAAGCCTTTAGCTTTACGGATGGTGGTGACGGCTTTAGAGTGAGACACACTGATCATCAGATCCTCATTCACCTGCACATAAACACAATCACAGAATTAGCTTTCAGAACTTAAAAACAACATATTGCATTTTTTCAAAAAACATTGGTTACTGACCTTCAGTAAACGATCGCCAACTTGCAATGTGCCCACGGTGTCTGCGATGCCTCCAGGGGTGATGGACTTTACAAAAATACCCTTCTCTCCACCAATCACAGAAAAGCCCAGGCCTCCTGCTGGCGGCTTATCCAACTGCAGCTTCACAATCTGCTCCTGTAAACACATTAGACCAGAAAAGAGTGAAATAAAGAACGCAGAATGTGAATGAGATGAGGAAAAATTGGTGTTAAGTTGACAATGAAATCCCATTAGCAATTACAATCAATTCAAAGACAGAAGAAGCCTCAACGTGTGCCGTCTGCTGCGGTGTTTCCTAAAAATCGACTCAAATTCCTCTCACCCGTTCCTCTTGTAACTAACAGACTGCAGAAATCGGACCTGTCTGTGTGACCTGCCTCAGTTTAAATTTCAGACCCTTTGTGTCCCGTCTCACACGCCACAGAACAGCAGCACCCGTACGATGATATCAAGCCTGAGAGTTTCTGTTTCTGAAGTCGGTGTATTTAGTGATAAAATATTTAGCCAGAGCACCGATCAATATTAGGTAATAGTTTACCAGAAGTTCTACAGGTCCTTACCTCAGCGGGACAGATACCGGAGAGGGCCTCCAATTCATTACGATCATTGCTATGGAGATAACCTATGATACAAAGAGAGAAATGAGGCCACTGTGTATTTTACTCAGCTTACAGCCAGAAGAGTAACAGCGCTGCTAACCAGAGCATCAGAATGCCATCAAATCACAAGAAAAGTAAACAACTGATACCATTAATTAAAGCAATATGCATTGGATCACACCTTACAGTGATTTTACCATAGTTAAGGGGTGACATTAGCTATATAGCTAATATAATATAATATAATATAACAACTAGCTTAGCATTTCCTGTTTTAAACCATAAATGACCTATGAGAATTCAGTATGCAAATATGCAAGTAAGAAAGCAAATCAGAATTCAGCATGCAAATATTATGATGACATCTTCACTGACGGTTACATTATACTAGGTCTGTCAAAATGCTGAAAAAACTAATTAGAATTTTTTGCTTAAATATGACACTATTCTAATTATTCGAATTTAAAATGCATAATTTCTGTTAGGGTGAAGAAAGCTTTTGGCTTCTCTCCTGAGGCCACAAGAGCCAAATATTATGCACGTTTCTTCAAAGCATAATAAAATAACACGACTATCTTTGAAAAATATAAATTTTTATACATTATACAAAATAAAAAATTTTAAAATAATGTTTATGAACCTTATATAATTAAAATTGCTTAATCAATTAGAAACAAAACAGAATCATGCATGTATTTAGTTTAATACAAATGACCGAAAACCAATCACAAAGAGTACTTTTTTAATTTAAAAACTTGAGATACAGTGGGATGGGGGAAAACCGTCATAAAGTCTAAAAAACTAATGTTTTTAAAAAGTTGAACTTACATAAATTTTACACGTCTTCCTAAACATGCGGCTCTTTTGTGCGAGACGTGAGTGCAACGAGGATAGATGTCCCTCTAGAAAATGTGATAAATATGTGTTCTGTGTGAACGGTTTGGTTTTGTTTTTGACGTAAACAACATCTCTGTATTGAGTTCTTTTTTTCCCTGTTCCACCTATATATTGAATGAACAGCGTAGCAGCGCCGCATCTATTGGGTTCAACTGGATAGGCTAACAAAACCATTAAAGGGTCATAAGATGCATTCAAAGTTTTCCTTTTCCTCTTTGGAGTGTGTTACAAGCTGATTGTGCATAGATAAGATCCCTGAAGTTGCAAAGACTAAAGTCTCAAAACCAAAGAGATATTCTTTATCAAAGTTAAGACTCTGCCACGCCCTCCTAAAATCCCTTGTTCTAACATGCCCCCACATATCTACCTCACTATGTGGAAATATTTGCATAATGCGGCCCAAATGTGCACGCAAAGAAAGAAGGCGTGGTTACAGTAACCGCAGTTAGTGTTGAAGCAACCATGTCAGGGATATGCTGTGTGTTTCTAGGCGAAAGCAAAGCACTTTATTTGGCCTTCCAGAAAGTAGATGCAGTTAGGAATCTTTCAGATTACTTACAACAGAACAGCATGCATTTTATGGACGACCGTTTCGTGAACCTAGGATAGGAGGTCATTCTGACTTTGCTATGACAATCTGGCGCTTCTGAATCAGCTACTGTTCTGTTATTAGTTTAAGTATATGCTATTGACTGTTCAAATGCGGAGTTTTGCGCATCGTGTGTGTGTGTGTGCGCGAGAGAGAGAGAGAGAGAGAGAGAGAGAGAGCAGGGGTCACATCACAAACACATACCAGCTTCATCACTGTGTCTGTCACGAGACTCTGTTCCCCTTTCGGGCTTGAACTGATGGTAAAACTAATGACATTATTTACTGTCTTTACTTTTATTTTGAAAGATGAAGCTTGCGATTATGGTAAGGGGTGTTACATTGCCGACGAGTGCTTGCGGTGTTCGGCCAATCACAGTGCACTGGGTCAGCTGGCCAATCAGAGTAGACTGCGCTTGTGTCGTAAAGGAGGGACTTTGTAAAACGAAGCGTTTGAGAGAGGGGGGGCATAGATAACCTACAATAATGTACAGTATTTGAAAAATAATGTTTTTTTGAACATTAAAGCATGTCAACACTCTGTTACAAAACAACAAAAAACCAAATACACAAAATGATGATCTTTAAAAAAGCATCATATGACCCCTTTAAAATGCAATGACACTTACATCGTCACCGCATCTCGTGCGCCACTGATAAAGCTGCCTGAAGCACACCTAAAATTCGAATGCAATGTTTTTCATTCGAATGTGGATTTTTATTTTAAATTAGATGAATATTCGAAATTCAAATTTTTTGACAGCCCTACATTATATCAAGATTACATCAGTGTAAGTCAATGGAAACGTTACATTTATAATGTCTTTAACTGCTTGAAATTTATTGCCTTTTATTTTAATATCAGTCTTCACAATTTGTCTTGGAATCTGAGTCTAGTAATAGACTTCTTTTGTTTTTAATAAATTAATATTTTTATTCAGCAAATATGCATTAAATAGATCAAAAGTGGCATTCAAGACATTTATGTTTCTATTTTAAATATATGCAAGCTTTTAAACTTTTTATTTAAACAATCCTGAACAAAAATCATGGTTTCCACAACTGTTTTCAATATTGATGATGATATAAAAATGTTTCTAAATAATGTCTCAAATCTGTTTCGAATCATGTGACACTGAAGAGTTACTGGAATGATAATGCAGAAAATTCAGCTTTGCATTGCAGGAATAAATCACATTTTAAAACATATTCAAATAGAACACAGTTATTTTAAAATGAAATAATATTTCATTGTTTTACTGCATTTTTAATCAAATAAACACAGCCTTGGTGAGCGTAAGAGACTTCTTTCAAACACGACAACAATAAAATCCAACTGACCCCAAACTACAGATTAAATTTTGATAAAATTGTGTAGTTACTACTAGTTTATACACTCACCATTCATACTCTGTGAGACTTTAGGACTGACATTATTGTTTAGTAATGAAATCTGCTCCTCACCCGGAAAAACAGGCTTCCCATCCCTACGGAAATAGAGTTAGATAGTGGCATCCGTCCAGAAGTGTTACACATATCATCACATAAGTATCTTTCCAACACCTGAAAGTAATATGGATGGAAGTGTTTTTTGTCAAGGTGAAGCGAGCAACTCACCTGGTGGCTTTGAGACTGAGATTCCTCAGTGACAGCTGCAGGAGTCTGCGGCTCTCAATCAAGGTCAGATCCTGCGTCGGAGCGCCATTGATGTAATGTATGATATCCAAGTATCTCAAGCTGCCTTCCGCAGAGGCTACGGATCCTGGGATGATGTCCTTTACGTACAGCACGCCCAACCCACAGTCACTTCCTCCATCGAGAACAAGCCCTGCAAGAGACGCCCAGAAAACAAACACTTAGCTGCGCTAACCCTAACGCCAGCTTCTGTTTTTCTTTCTTTTGCTTTTTTTGTCAGAGGGCTGAAACCTGACACCCTTATCTGGTGTGTTGTCTAACCCCATGAGCTCATTTTTCCAGTGAAACGCAGGTGGGCTGTGTTTATTCTGATGGATATCTGTGTTTTTGTGTGACCCGGTAAAGCCCCGTTGACCTCTGACAGTCAGATAAAACTAATGCTCCACACAAATCGGTCGAATGCTGCAGAATCCACTCACCCAGCAGGATTCTGGGTATTTCTGAGAAGACCGAAGGCATTGAGTGGTAAAGAGGATCGGTTACCATATACGTTGATGTTTCCATTACCTAAGGACTCGTCGTGGCACTGAAACGTGATGTCGGGAAGGAGGTGGGCCTCTATTGGTGGTTTGGGAGGTTCGAGGATGCGGCCCACAACGAGGTCCACGACTTTGGGGGCGGCACGCACCAGGTTGACCACCTCGGTGTGATTCATGCCGGACACATCTGTGTTATTCACCTATAAACAGAGGTAGATGAGTGAAGATGCATTATAATGTGTAAAATATTATTAAAATTGAAGTTTTGCAGCTTTTAGTCCACGTGTTAGTTTTATATGGTAGTGTATTGATAAAGGCTTATAAAATTAAACCTTAAGAAACATATCAACAAGAAAATGGATTGATAAAAGTATTGATTAGTCTTGTTTTCAGGTGAGTATGAAAATATTTGTCCAATACAATGCTCTCTAAAATCCCAAGGTTTTATATACTACCTGCCATGGTTATTATAGTAAACTAAAACTACAAACCATTTAAAAATATCATTATTTGAAACAAAATCAATGTTAACGGAAATAAAATAAAAACAAAAATAAAAAATTGAAATAGTGAATTATTAAATTAAATTAAAATATTGTATTTTTTTTTAGATTTTCTTTTTCTTTTGTCATTTAGTTTAACGGAAAATAAAAAAGTAAATAAAAACTATACAGACATATTTTGAAAAAAACATTTTAATTACTAAAAATGTAACTAAAATTAACATGAAAAAAGAAAATGTAAAAAAAAAACTATTTAAAAAATATTCATAAAAACTATAATAACATGTCAATGCTAATACTAAAATAACACTGCTACCTGCCTATGACCAGCATTAAATAAAAAAATATACACTATCATTCAAATTTTTTATATACTTTTTTTAAAATAAATGAATACTTTTATTCAGCAAGAACACATTAAATTGATCAAAAGAGACAGTAAAGGGATTTTTAATGTCACAAAAGATTTCTATTTTAAATAAACGTTCTTCAACCTAGAAAACAGTTATCAATTGTAATTATATTTCACAATGTTACTGTTTTTACAGAATGTTTGAACAAATAAATGCAGCATTGGTGAGCACAAGAGATTACTTTCAAACACCTAAAATCCTACCAACCCAAAATATATTGGTAGAGGTTAAAAATCTAAAAAGAAAATTTTTTTTTTCTGTTGATGTATTGTTTTCTATGTATCTGTGTATGCATGTATAAATAAATAAACAAATAAATTAATAAATATGACTTTCTTTAACTAGCTACATCAAGTTTTCAAATAGTTCTGCATAGCAACAGGAAAGACCCATTAGCGATGCTGTACCATTATCATGCGGTCCCCTGGATGCAGTCGGCCGTCTCCTTTAGCAGGGTCCTGGATAATGTCATGGATGTAGCAATTGTTGTCGTTCCCTCTGGTGAGAGTGAAACCTAAACTTCCTTTATCAGACTTCACCAGAGAAACCTTCAGCTCCACCTCCTAAAACGACAAGCATTTCTGTCTTTATCACAGCAGAGAAGATCTTCAAGACACGCAAGATATTCCACTACAAATTGTCAAAAGAAGATCATTTGGATTAAATAACACACAGAAATCAAGCTTTTGTCAAGCTAACGGTCACTCACAGGGATGAACTCTTCCTCCTGGCCGTGATCTGGCAGACAGAGGTTAACCGGGTTTGGCAGCGGTGGAGGAAGAGGGTCTGGACTGGGGCTCGGGATCCCAATCTCAGGCAGGGCTGGAGAAGAAGACATACGAACTGCAGAGATGTCCAAATCACTGGAGGACACAGACAGGAAATGGAACATAATTAATTAACATGCATTCCGTGACATATATTGAGAAAATGTGAGGTGCTCCATCTAAAAGAAGGAATATCAATATATTATTTCATAATTTTATTATATTGCATTTTCTAGATTCCTACATCACATTTTTTTTATTGTTTTTATTTTTTCTGGTAATTTAATTTGAGATTAAATTAAAATATTAAAATTAAAATAATTATATAATGCTTAAGATCGACATTGAAACTAAGAACCCAAAAAAGAAAACTGAAAGAACTAAGAAACATGTTAAAAACAAGTTAAATTAAAATGAAATTAAATGCTTTATGAGATCAGAATTGAAACTATGAAACAAACAAAAATAAATAAATAAATAAAACAAATAAAAAAGTTGAAATAAAAGAATGAAAATAAATGCGTTGACATTGATATTTAAACTAAAAAACACAAAAAAACACAAAAAAATTATAAAATGTGAAAAAAACAATTGTTAAATTAAAAATGAAATAAAAAATTTAAATAAAAAAATATGCTTTATGAGATTAATGCTGACTGAAACCAAAATGTAAACATTAAATTAAAAGTTAAAAAGAAAGAAAGAAAATTAATTAAGTGCTCCATGCGATCGGCCTTGAAACTAAGAAACAAAACATAAAAAAAAACTAATGTTAAGTTAAAGATAAAAGAAAAAAATAAATAAAATGCTTTGAGATCGACATTGAAATGAAACAAAAATAAATAAAACTTGGAAATGCTGGAAACTAGCAGTTCTTACAGATTAATAGGTTAATACAACATATCGACCTGTTTCTGTCATTTTATTATTTTCATTTCTGCTCAGAAAAAATAAGTCAAAGCAAACTTCAGTCAAAAGAAGCCACAGATCTCTATCACACTGCATCAGCAGTGCAAACAAGTGTTTCACTGCAGCACAGTCACATGACACAGACTGAGCAAAACACTCCCAGAGGAGAGAATTAGTGCCGTCACACCTGAACTCTGTAACCTGGGCCCAATTACATGAAACAACCAAGTCTGCTTATGCAAGAACAGTGTTTACTTCTAAAAGACTTGTTTACACTGACAAAGCCAAGTTATTAGAGGATCTTATATGCAAACACATATTAACAAAAAAAAAAAGAATACATTTCTGACCTTCTGCTGACATCTGGTCTAGACATGGACTGTCTGGGTGAGTAATAAGCCGATCGTATGGTGTCGTCCATATCGGCCTCGTATGGGAGTCTTCCCATGGGGGTCTGGTAGACACTCCGGTCCCAGGCTTGACTGGCCTGCTCCAGGTTGGTGGGGCTGAAGGCCTCCTCCAGCTCGTCGTTGTCTGTGCTGTCGCTGTAACTGTCCCTGCGACTGGGCGACTTCAGCATCAGCCTCTCCAGAGCCTCTTCCACAGGACCCACTGCACGAGGGCACTCCGTCTGAGGCGGGGAGCTCGTCTTGGCATCAGGCTGGGGCTTGGGACAGGGTTCCTTTCGTGGAGAGGGTACGGGAGTCTGTGGACGGTCAATTTTAGATTTTATTTAAAGATGTGAAATGTCGCAAAACAGGTAGGCTGTTAGTGTAAGAACTGAGGTGGACCACTGGAGAGCAACTGAGATAGCAAAAAGACTTAATAAAATGAAAAAAATTTAATAAAATAAATTGCAATATATTTTTTATGAAATGTAAATACTAAATAAAATACACAAACCCTAACCCTAAATATTAATTTAAAAAATAAAATATAATACCATATAATGAAACTCCATAAACCAAAACAAAACATCAAACAAATAGACTTCAAAATAAAAATAAAGACCAAATAGATCTCTAAACCCAGTCAACTCAAGATAAAGGATAAACCAAAACTAAATAATACATGATACTCAAATAAAATAACTTGAAATAAATACAACATAACCCTAAATACTAATTAAAATAAATAAAAAACACTAAATAAACAAATAAACCCAGTTTAATCAAATAGAATCAAATGAAATACCCAACTAAATAAATAAAACAGCTAATAAACCACTAATTAAAAACCAATATTAATAAAACAAAATGCATAATAAATATAAAACAATATACTCCATAAATAAAATACTAAATAAAAAATTAATAATAAAACTCTAATTTAGTACAATTTAATAAAAAATAAAATACTCAACATACAACAAAACCCTAACCCCAAATAAAACAAAACACTCCTTAAAATAAAAAAACAATAAAATAAAGACCCAAAATATATTAGTCTTTTGTGCTGGCACTTCTTTTATCGTGGAATGTGTAGCTGTAATTTGCATTATGTCTTTTCCTGATATTCTTGAGTGAAAACCAAGCAGAATATTATGCTTACTTTAATGGCAGGGTCCATCTCAGGTAAGACCCCTGGTGCAGGTCTACACAAGTGAAGGGTCACCTCCTGTCCTGTGCCCCTCAGAGCAGAGATCACCTCCTGACAACACACCAAAGAACAAAAGACTTTTTAATAATGCTATTTACATATTTTGTTTTAGAATGTAGTAAATAAAGGGTTAACGCACATGTTGTGACAGTCCTTTGAGTGACGTCTGATTGACACGTAGAATGACGTCGCCCACTTCGATGCGGCCACTCTCAGCTGCGGGTTGCCCTGGAAACAGCTTCTTGACCCGGACCATGCTGGAGCCCACAGGCTCTCCGGGAACGTTCTCCTCACGGCTGAAACTGAAGCCCAGACCGGACGTGTTCTTCAGCAAACCCACCTCAAATGTGTTTTCTAGAGGGGGTAAACAAGAAAGAGGACATCGATTTACTCTTCCAAAGTTCATAACAAAGCCCACATGTTTAACCTCTAGCACATTTTCATATGTTCATCAACAAGTGTGTCGATTTCATCTCACACCTGGAGTAATGAAGCTGTATTCTGCTTTCTTTGGAGGTGGTGGTGGCGGCTCCTCTGCGGCTGCGTTCTGAGGTTCAGAAGTGCCTTGTGGGGTCAGAGGGGCATGGATACTGTCTTTTGGGGGCTGACCTTTCTCCATCAACAGATGCACCACCTAGACAGTGGGAATTATTTTTCAAAAACAGGGTTAGCTTTCAGAGAAGCACAGTCCTCTAGGGGGCACAGTGCAGCCTCAGACCCAGAGTTCTCACCTGTCCAGTGTCTCTCAGCATCTCTACAGCCTGTTTGTGAGTCGCTCCTTCAAGACTCTTCCCATTCACAGCCACCACACGATCACCTGTACGACAAAATCAACACTCAGGCTTACAGAATTGTAATTTTATAATTGGGAATCTGTTGAAGGAAAAAATGTGTATTTTACCCCCCAAATTACGAAAAATATTATATTATTATTATGCAATTTATATATTACACTATATTATATTACTATCCATCCACTGTCCGAACTGATTGTCCTACGTAGAGTTGTGGATATTACTATTGCTTTAAAAAAATAATTATTAGTGCTGGCAAAACGATTAATCACATCCAAAATAAAAGTTTTTCTTTACATAATATATGTCTGTATACCGTGTATATTTATTATGTATATATAAATACACACACATGCATGTATAATATTTTAAGAAAATTTATGTTATAGATTAAATATATTTAATAATAACTAAAATAAGAATATAATATATAAATGTATATACATGTAAATATTTTCTAAATATATACTGCATGTGTGTGTATTTATATATACACATAATAATATACCCAGACACACCATATTATGAAACAAAAACTTTATTTGGATGTGATAACCCAAGTAATCGTTTGACATCACTATACATTTTATATTAATATATTACTTAACTTAACTGTTTTGCCTACCTAGGGTTGTGGGATATTACTCTTGCATTTTAAATATAATTATATATTATATAATATACACTGAAAGCAAGAGTCAAAAGCCAAAAACGTGAAAACTTCAAAAACAAGATTATATTATATTACATTAATTATATTATATTTCATTTCATTTCATTATTATTCTTGGAAAAAAAGAAAATATAGCCTATTTGGTAGCACCATACAGATTTATTTATTTATTTTAAATGTAATTTATCATTTATTACTTTGTATGCCTTTATTATTTTTTTATGCTTTATGCATTATGGCATATTTCTGTCAATGTAAAAAAATAAAAAAATAATTATATCTTTTATGTATAAACTGTCTGATTTTTAAAATAAAATCTGCATAAATTACATTCAGTACAACAATGTATACTCAAAACTGTACATATAATTTATTTTTACCTTTCTTTATCCTCCCATCCAGCTCAGCTGCTCCTTTAGGAATGACACCTTTGACGTATATCCCTCCATGCCTCACTGTTGTGTTTGATCCGCCCTGAGACAGACAAACATGTTAACATACCCATAAAGAAAGGCATCATGGGAAATAATGCCTGTGCTATGTGTTTTGAGTCTATGCGTGTATTAAGAAATCAATTGGACATGCTCATTATATAATTTCTAGATTATGAGTGAATCATTTTCAAATGATGACAATTGAACTAGATTGAACCATCTAATAAAATCAGCATCACCCATCCTTACAAAGCAAACCACTTGATTTCTTGAGTTGATGATTAATGCATTTCATTGCAGTATTCTGAAACACTGAATTTAAAAAAAAAATTAAATCATAAATCACAGGCTCCATATCACCATAAAAAAAAAAGGGGAAGAAAAAAAAAAAAAATGAATTCATAAATTAAAAAAAAAAAAAAAAAAAAATCACACCACAGACAAGCGAATGCAAATCCATGCAGGCATTAGTGCTTCTCTGCTATGAACACAATACAACTGTAAATGTGACATATTGTTTTGGTCGTGAGTGTTTCGGCATTTTGCTCTACCTACTGTGTTTCGGTTTTACCGTTAGTGAAGGAGCCAATTCAAATGCCTGTAAAAATCTGCATGCAAAGAGCCAAATGTACTTTCCCAAAACTGAAGCCAAGCGAGGAGCTTCAAAAAGGAGTGAGGGCTATGGGCACAAAAACAACACACGCACACAAAAAGTAAGTCAAAGGAGAAAAAAGAGAGAGCGGAAACCTTTCCAAACAGTACCGTGACACTAATGCCCAGACTGCTGTCTATTTTGGACAGCTCAACGTCAAATAGATCTCCAGGCTGGAGGCTATTGACTTCTGGGCTATTAGCACTTAAAGTCTCCGTGACGGTGTTGGGAGAAACCCCCTGTAAACAGAGAAGAGCTGGGTAAATACAAGGCCGTGCACAGCCGTACACATGCAAGGGTCAAGGGGTCAGAGGTTAATGGTGTTGACATGCAAAAACTGCATTGCATTTACATTCAGAAATGCAATTGGGCAGAAAGGGAGCGAGGGACGGTCACAAGCAGTTAGAATGTTTTCAATGATATTTGACATTTGTGTGACTCTGAAGTTTATGTATTGAACCTAAACGCTGATATTAGGTCTAAGAAATGTGGAACTGTAAAAATATAAAATTCAATATGAGATACACCATGTACTAACCAGGAGTTTTTGATCTGCACAGACTTTATGGCATTTATTGACATTTTTTCAGTCACTCGGCTGTGATGTTTAGCACTGCCCATACTGAATTTTCATTGGTCCATTTTTCAGTGGTTTCATGTGGTTTCTATGGAGTTTGGGGTCAGTATGATATATATATTTTTTATTTTTTTTGTAGGAATTTAATACTTGTTTTCAGCAAGGGTGCATTAAATGTATCAAAAGTGAATTGAAAAGACACTTATGCAAAAAAATTGTATTTATTGTTACAGAATATTTCTATTTCAAATAACTGCTGTTCTTTTGAGCTTTCTATTCATTAAAGGGGTCATATGATGCGTTTTAAATTTTTCCTTTCTCTTTGGAGTGTTACAAGCTCTTGGTGCATAAAGAAGATCTGTAAGTTGCAAAGACTAAAGTCTCAGATTCAAAGAGATATTCTTTATAAAATTAAGAGTCACCAACGCCTACCTAAAACGACTCGTTCTAAAACACCCCCACATATCTACCTCACTATGCGGGAAGATTTGCATAACGCCGACCAAATGTTCATGCAAAGAAAGAAGGTGTAATTTTTATTCTCGCTGTAGTTTTGTTGCCGCTGCCGCCATGTCGTGAAGACGCGTGTGTGTTTTGTTGTGAAAGCGAAACTACTTGGTTTGGCCTTCCAAAAGAGGACTATATCTGCTTCGTCATGCCTAGAGCTGATCCGCTGAGGAAATACATCAACTTCGCGCTGTGTATCGCCGGACCGGCTTTCACCGTGGACGAAGCAGAGAACAGCCCGGGGTCGTCACATGTGGTTACCACAAGCCCACCGGCCTCCGCTCACTCAAGCCGCCGGCCTCCGCTCACTCAAGCCCGCCCGCCTCTGCTCACGCAAGCCGGCCTCCGTTCACTCTAGGCCACGGTGTGTGACGCTGTTTCGTTGCGAAAGCGAAAATAGTTTGTTTGGCCTTCCAAAAGAGACACGACTAGAAATCAGTGGTAAAGTCGTGTAACACTGTTCCAGAACAGTTTAACCAAAATATCCAGATGTGTGCAGCACATTTTACGGAGGACTGTTTCCTGATACTGGGAGAGTAGACTACTGCCCAGCTTGTTCTGACTCATAGAATGTGAATAATGTGTTTTTTAACTTTAAACCGCATAAACCATTTCATTGCACCAAATACACAAAATAAGTTCTTTTTAGCAACATCATATGACCCCTTAAGAAATCCTGACAAAAATGTATCCCGGTTTCCACAAAAATGTTAAGCAGCACAACTGTTGATAATAATAATAAATGTTTCTTGAGCAGCAAATCAGCATATTAGAATGATTTCTGAATGGTCATGTGACACTGAAGACTGGAGCAATGATGCAGAAAATTCAACTTTGCATCACAGGAATAAATTACATTTTAAAATATATTAAAACAGAAAACTATTATTTTAAATTGTAATAATATTTCACGATACTACTGTTTTGCGGTCAAAATACATTTTTTTATTAAATAAATGTTGCCTTAGTCAGCATAAGAAAACTTCTTTCATTAACATTAAAAAAAATCTTACTGACTCCAAACTTGGTCTAAGCACCTCCTTCAACACAAGTCTGAGACATTTAGAAAGGTAAACTGCTTAGAAAGGTAATAAAACACCTATCCTCATCGTTTTCCTTGGCAAGTGGCACTAAACATGTTGAATTAATTGTTTAAAACCTGTCTGATCACACCTGGTTAGACCACAGTGTAAATGTAAAATACACTTAAAAAATCCTAAATTATGTTCTGCATCTCATGGCATGTGGGGAACTCCAAGGAGGGATGGAATGAGCAAGGGAGAACAGTCCTATTATTCCAACAAAAAGCAATTTAATATTTTCTGTGAAGATTAAAAAGCACACATCTCAAAGTTCATATCAAACAGATGCTGACTAGAAACTCAAAACCTTGAGGTGAGAGTCAAAGTTCATTTAAACCACTACAGAGACTGATTCTACCTTTGTAGTCTTATGTTTCTCTTGGCTACTTGAGTATGTGTCTTCATCCATGTCCGAATCCCCTCTGTCTGAGTATTCCAGCTCTTTAGGAATGTCTGGCACTTTGGATTTTCTGGTTTTAGGGGGTAAAGCTGGTGGTGTAGCTTCAACAGAGGGTTTGCTGTCAGTGTGGATGGACTGCACGGGTGCAGAACCCTCGGTGGAAACGTTGCGATGGAATCCATTGAGATTTGTTTGCAGGAGGCCGGTGCTCTCTGTCCTGGAGTCCTGCGAGCTGACGCTCCCTTGTCGAATGGACTGAGGAGGAGACGTTTTGCTGGAGGCAGCAGGAGGAGGGCTGGGGGAGCGTGTATGATCTTCAGAGGAAGAGTCGACGTCTACTTCCTGATTTTGTGTGGCTGATTTGTAGTGATGGATTCCTGAAGGAGAGTCTAAGAGAGGCAAACACAGGCTTGTTTATGGTATAGTCATCTAGATAACACATTTCTCCAGAAAAGTCTATTCTGGTGAAATAGCACTGCATTGTTTATATAGTTCTTACAAAACGGCCACATGCAAAGTCAATATATTATTTGATAAATTAATTACCTGGAAACAGTCTCTCCTTAGGTTGAGAGACCACCAGTGTGACATCATCAGGGGCATTCTGCACAATCTCCACCACAGTGTCATGTGACAGGCTCTCCAGACTGACATCATTCACACTCAACAGCCTGTCACCTTCAAGAAATGCAAAAATGTGGAGTTAGCAACCTTATACTGAACAATCTAAAATATTTAAAGCATCCTACAACATATTATAATTTAACTAAAATTATTTTTTATTTGAGCTAGTAGCAGGGAACATTTTTTATTTAGTTAACTTGATGTACTAAAATAACAAAAAAAATGAATAAAAACTATATAGACATATAAAAAACAATAATAAAATCAATAAAAAACACAAACCCAATATTTTTTTTTTTTTATTAAAACCGAAAACTGTCAACAATAAATAAATAAATAAATAACTAAAAAAACTATAATAGTATCTCAATTATACTAACACTGTTCTGGAATTATTCAAAGTGTTCTTGAATCATTCAGTACGTTTTGGAATCATTTCAATCACACTGAATGAGTCTAGAATGCTTAGAACATACTGAAAAGTCAAGATTCTAGAATCATTTACAGAGTTCTGGAAACGTTCCACAATTCAAGATTTGCTCAAAGTGCTCTAGAATTTGTGGTCGTTTAAAGAGTTCTAAGTGCCATTAAAGACATCCTAAAATTATTTAAAGCATTAAGGATAATTTAAAACATACAAAAATGATTTAAAGCACTGTATAATCATTCAATATGTTCTGTAATCATTCAAAGAGTCCTGGAACCAGTTTAAAATGTTCTAAAAAAAATTTTGGATCATCCTGGAATTGTTCAAAAGTGTATGGGAAAGCATTCCTTAAATTTGATAAAAGTATTCTAAAATCATTTAAAATGATTCCACAGATATTTAAAGTATTACAGACAATAGTTACTGAGAGGGAAAACATATGAAGAGTTCATTTGCAAAAACCGATAACTCTTTTTAATAACTTTTTTTTATTGCGCATTCCAAGTAATATCAATCGAACTGCAGTTGGATTGTTTTGATTAATAATAACTTAAAAAAATACAGGTAATTTACTAAATTAAAGTTCATTGAAAGTATGTTTTTTTTACATATTAAAAGTTAGTTTTTTGGCAAAAGCAGATAACTCCACATTTCATGTTTTAGAGTTTAAAAAACACTAGTTTAATCTTTGTAATCTCCTCAGATGACAATGTAGATGCCTGACAAATGTTGTTGTTGTTGTGATCATAAACTGTATGGATGTGATTACACGCAATACACAGAGCTTTTCCCTCATCATTGTAACGCGGTGCTTTTGCAAGGTTCCGTGAAAACGTTTCAGCTTTTATTTTCCTTTTTCGCCCTGAAGAAGATATCACAGGTTCATCAAGTTCGTTGAAATGATCCATCCTCAACCACTTTTAGTCAGCTTTGACGAAACTCCTCTCAGCTAGCACGTCTTTTCAAAGTGAAAGTAGCCTTGTCACCTGACCTGAATACAGCGCGCTGATTCGCTAAAATGGATTTATCGGCTTCTGTTCAAAAACAACAAGAGCGCTTGTCGGCTTCTGCAGTAAAACGTGAACTCGCGATGCAAGTTTTTGACAAACCGCGTTTAGGGTTCAGATTACGCTATATGTGGAAATATCATGGCATTTTAAAAAAAAAGTGGCTTTATCGTTTTTGCAAATGAACTCTTCATATTTTAGCTAAGATTGTTTTTTTTATTATTTTAATTTAGCAAGTTTATGTACATATTTCTATGAATTCTGTGAACATCTCCACTAAAAGTGATGATGCTTTCAATCTCAAAATTCAAACAACTACATAAAAATAAAGCAGCAAGGGTGAAAGCACCACTCCTCTCCACTTTCATACCTGGTTTCAGACAGCCGTTGATCTCAGCTGGTCCACCTGGTGTGATGGAGCTGATGATTGTGCCGAAGTCCTGACTGCCAGAATTCTCTCCACCTACCACCTGAAAGCCTGAGCGCAACACAAACCACACACTTCACTCTACTGTATCTTGCTAAAAAAAATGTTATACTGAAACTGTCATTTGTGCATATACTAAATGTATTTCTCTTATCAGTGATAGACAACCTCTTATTCAGACCGAATCCTGATAAGATATTTCAGTGCAGGTCACCATCTGAGGCGGATGTAAAACAGCACATTCTCTCTTCTGGAGTGGGATTCATTAATCACAGTGTGTGAGCAGTGAGGACTGCCAGACCTCTGCACTATGTCACACTACGCTTATTCCTGCCAGAGTCGTGTATGTGTATGTGTGTGGGTGTATATGTGTGTGTGTATATGTGTGTGTGTGTGTGTGTGTGTGTTTCGATAATCCGGCCGTTTAACAGCATTTCTGTGTCAGTAGAGTTCCATTCTGACTGGACATGTGAACCCGTCTCTACAGCAGAGGGTCTTGTTACTCACCCAGCCCATACTTGACATCTTTCTTCAGATTTATGGTCTGTATCTCTTGCTCTGGGGAGGGTAAGGCATGTACTTTCTTCTTCAAGGAGTCTGTGGGTGGGGAAATACCAAAGGGAAAGAGGCCTGGGTTTTAAAACAGAGTGTTCATTCATACAAACACACTTTGTTACTCTCAGAAGGTCAATCCATCACAAACACAATTAAAAATTTAAAATCCTATTCACAAATGTACATTTTCAAACAAAATAAAACAAAACAAGCATCACAAAATTGAAGAAGAAAAATCTCTACAGACCAAAATGAGCACTGCAATTATCTTTCATTTAATTTTAAAGGGGTCATGTAGCATGTAATTTTTGTAATACATTTAATTTCATATGATTTTTAAAATAATTTAGCTTTAGTAGCTTTAATAAATAAATAAACAAATAAATAAAGTAGCTTTAATAAATACATACGTAGCTATAATAAATAATAATAATAGGTTGAATACATAAAAAATAAATCGCTTAATAACCAAACAAATAAATAAATAAACTAATGAAGTGGCTTAGATAGATGATATATAGTCTATCATTTATCATTTTAAAGTCTAATTAAATATATGTTTGTATAGTTTTTATAAATTTGTTAAAAAATAAAAAATGCTTTTTAATTTCTTTCAGTTAACTAGACTGATTTTTACTACTATTTACTTACTACTATTATTATCTGGCTCTTTATATACATTTAGTACAGAACACAAATGTAGTAATTTTTTTGTATTTAAAAATTAATAATTATACAAAACAAATATGTATACTTGAAAAAATTTTGCATTTTGAATTGATCAAATACAGAATAGTTAGGAAGTATTGTATACATCTGTGATGTAACAAGTTGAAGAACTGGGAAGAGCTAGTGAAAGCAGGCGAACGCTTGCTCTGTGTATTTATTTTGGCATTAAACATATCAAACACATGCACAGCTCTCCATAAGCTGGGCTAATCTTTCATAACTAGTGTCTTGGTGCGAAGGGACGGCCTTATGTTTGGCCCAACTCTGATGTGCTATACTAACATCCGTGGCCAGCAGCTCATTCTCGAGGATGAGGGAGATTAGTCCACAACACAGCCGTATATCAGAGCTGCTAAAAAACACACAGCTTAGCGAAGCAGAATGCATCTGAGCCAGAGACAGACGCCAATGAAACTTGAGCCAAGTGTCCGTGCGAGAGAGCAGTGCTTTTGAAAAGATGTTCTCCATGCCATGTAAAACACCAGAGAAGACATAGCAATCCGGAGCATGTTGGATTTGGCAAGTTCTCGTAAGACTTTGGGTTCCTGAGCTCTGATTAAGCAGAGGTCGGTGTCACTGCGAGGTAAACTACTGTTGTTGACATTAAAAGCAGGCCTGTTTTGCTTCACGTAAAGTTCACTGCAATTTTAGCAGATGTTTGTGTTTTAGGGCCAGACCAGGACATTTCCAACCAACATTTAGGACTTACTAAATTTGACCATTGAAAAGAAACAGATGACAGGCAGAAAAGCACACAGAGCTGTGCTGTGCTACACAAAGCTAAATGATTATACAGCGTAGCAGTGATTCCTATGGAGGAGGCAGGAGTAGAGGGCACTCCAGAGCTGTGCATGCTCACACCTGGAGATCAGGAAAAAACTAATCAATCACTAGACAGGCGCAACTACATCAAAAATGTAATGTATGCATAAAAGTGGAAATTGAGTCTTATATCCTGACAATTCCTTCCTTGTGTCATTTTCAAAACTAATTAATGCTAATGCATAATGCATTTTTTTTTTATACATTAATGCATTTCAAATCTAAGTCAATTTATTTCATTTGCTTTTTATCAAATTGATAGCTTGACTCTGATTGGATAATTAAATTATTAAATATTATTCGTCCATATTATTTGTAAATATTATTCAACAATTTGAAACATGCTTTTTATTTATAATTATATATTAATAATACAATATTAATAGAGAAAATGATAATCAACCTATTTTTATTTTGTGTTACTCCTAGTTCAGATCATAAATTAAATCATTCTTATTCCGCAAGGAAATATACAATTGATATTTACTGTTGAAAATTAACAGTCCCGTCAATAATAAAGTAAAAAAAAAACATTTATTTAAAATAAATAATAGATAAATAAATAAGAATAAATACAAATAGCATCAATGGTTCCGCTGCTGAAATTCAGCTTTTGCATCACGATATAAAAAACTTAAAACTGAAATAATATTTCACAATATTAATGTTTTCACTGTATTTTTGCTCAACCAATGCAGCTTTAGTGAGTATAAGATATTTCTTTCAAAATCTTTTTTTTAAATCTAAATAACTAAATTTTAACACTAAATTTTGAATGGTACTGTAGTTACAATCACAGTTATATCATTTGACTATTATTACTATTAACAAATTTGAGTATTTATTGAAGACTGATATCTTAATTTGTCATTTTAAACAATGCAACAATACTGATTTCACATCATATTAAAGATCACAAACAGTGTTTTCATTTTGCATAATGTATTTCCAAGTGAATTTCCACTAGGAATTGATTGAACCATGGTGTTACATACCCAATTGAAGAGATTGAAAAGTAAAATAATTTTGTATGTCACCCGAAAAGGAAAAAGTATTTATTTGGATTTATGTGCACAATAAAACATGCATGAAGGAAATAAATAGGGTCAATTTAACCCCAAAACAATTGAAGAGACCAATTCTTTAACCATGCTAAAGAATTGTTTTGGGGTTAAATTGACCCTATTTATTTCCTTCATGCATGTTTTATTGTGCACATAAATCCAAATAAATACTTTTTCCTTTTCGGGTGACATACAAAATTATTTTACTTTTCAATCTCTTCAATTGGGACATCACTGTGACACACAGCCTGTCAATATCAGCCACATCCACTGAAAACCAGCATCAGCCAAACACTGACAGTGGCTTTTAAATTGTATAAAGGCTTGTATTATTCTCTGACATATAGAAATGCAGTGATGCACATACAAGCGCATAAATTCAGACTGTAATCTCTTTATGGCATCTCTCTACATGCGGAGGAAGATGTTGAGAGGATTTGGGCTGCTGCTCTGTCTGATCTGACAGCGGCTGATGGGATGAAATGGAGAGGTAAAATGAAAAGATCAGTGAGGGAACAGAGGGCGAGAGCTGTTCAAAAGATAAAACGAAAGAGACAGACAGCGGCTGAGACGCACAGACAGATTCCGCCCACTATCCTGACAGACTATCAGAAGAGAGAGACTACAAAGTAAGGAAGTTAGAGAACGTTCAAAAGCAGAAAGACAAGTCCTTTGAGGGTGATGAGCCATGTGCGAGTGGATATAAGAAAGAAACAGCCAGTCGGTTCTCGTTGTCCTCACCTACAACATACGCCTGTCCCGTGTCCTCACAGGAGGAAGAGTCAGACTCTTTCTTCAAGCTTTTGGGGCTCCAGCGGGGACTGTCATCCACCGTGCTGCTGAACACACTGATGATGCAGGGGAAAAAGAAAATGATCATGAAAATCAGCACAGAGGCAATTACTTCCAGTGGCAGAGCGGAATAAATCTAGTTATTTTAAGTTTCTGATCAATCCATAATATCGCTGGAGTGAGGAACTCACTGCATATTTAGAAGCCAAAATTATATACTCAATTCATAAAACGTTCTTGATTATAATCTGCTAAATCAAGACTTCCCAAACTGAGCATGCATTACATCATGGAGTCTAAAACATTACAATTATCTTCACAGGAACACAAAAATGTTTGCAAACATCTGCAAACACAGTTTTAAGTCTGTCACTCTCACACGCACAGTGGCTGTCTGTCTTTCATGAGAGACGATTAATGCTGTTGGCCCCAGGCAGCTCAGTGCCAAGCGACAGAGCACCAGAGAAATGCAGATCAGGAGAGTGCGACAGGCGTAAAGACATTAGAACACAAACTGCAGACGAGCATGAAAGTGAGATGGGTATAAAAAACTAAAAGGTAGGAGAGTGAGACGAGTATAAAGATGTAAGACGGTAAACTCGATGCCACTGTTTTGAAGAAATAAGCCAAACTACAGCAGATTAGGAGAGTGAGACAGGTGTAAAGACACTGTGAAATGAGTGTAAATTGGGTACAAATTATAAAAAAAAGACATAACAGGACGCTAAAGTTAGTTATTATCTATTAGACATTACAAAACAAATTTTACAAGATTAGGAGAGTGAGACAGGTATTAAAGACATGATTTACAAATGATCAGGAGAAGACGACGAGTGTAAAGATATTGTAAAACAGCACAGCAGAGCAGGAGAGTGAGACAAGTATGAAGACATAAGAGAAACCATGCCAGTGGTAGAGAGTGAGACGAGTATAAAGATGCAAGACAGTAATCACAATGCCACTGTTTTGAAGAAATAAACCAAACTACAGCAGTTTAGGAGAGTGAGACAGGTGTAAGGATATAAAAGAAACTATTAAAAAACTGGAGATTGATGCATGTGTAAAGAAATCAGACAAACTGAATTAAATCAAGAGATTGAGATAGATTCAGTGATATCATAAAACAAACTACAGCAGAAGAGGAGAGTGAGACAGGTGTAAAGACCTTATAAGATAAACTACAGGAGTGAGAGAAGTGTAAAGAAACTACAAGACAAACGACATCCAAGCAGGAGAAAAAGACGGGTGTAAAGATATAAGACTAATCACTGCAGGAAAATGATACAAGTGTGAAGATACAAATCATCAGAAGACTGAGACACTTTGAAATATAAGACAAACCACGTCAGAGCTAGAGAGCAAGACGGGTGTAAAGACATTGGAGAGAAGAAAAAAAAAAGAATCACTCAGAGCAGGAGATTGAGTGAGATGGATATAAAGACACTAAAAAAAACTGAAAATGAGATTAAGACAATTAGAAAGAAATAAGACAAACTGTATGGATCAGAAGGAGAAGACGACAGCTGTAAAAAATATTCTAAAAGAGAAGAGCAAGAGAACCATTACTCGGTACAAAGATAGGAAAGTGAGACGGGTGTAATGACCGTATAAAACAAACAAAGTTAAGAGATGACAACCAGTGAATAACACAAGAATGTCATTTGTTTTATATGTGTCTCTCACCCTTCTTGCTGTCTGGCGACAGCGATGGAGTCCGTGTCGGAGCTTGCACGTTGGTGTGTTGATGCAAGCACTTGTGAATGTGTCATGCTGCTCTGTGATTGGCTACTGAAAGGCACCATCCTGTGCTCTGGTGACTCAGGCAGCTGACCCAAGTTATGATGGGAACGACTCTTCATCCTGGGGTTGGAGCTGCTGCTGAACCCCGGATAAGGTGGTTCGGGAGGAACAGAGATCCGACTCGAACCCTTGCTGAGGGAGATCTCAGAGTAGGACATCCTCTTGTAGAGTTCAGGGTCAGAGCTGGGGGACAGACTAACTGCACCCATCCCATCAGAGTTCTGCAGACTGCTCAGAGGAGAGTTCTCTGCAGGGAAAAAGGACAGAAGATGGTAAACAACATGAAAAGAGCAACAGTTAAAACTTAACTTTGTTGCTTTTACACAACAAAGAAAGCTCTACACTCTTAAAAATAAAGGTGCTTCACGATGCCATAGAAGAACCTTTTTGTCTAAATGGTTCCATAAAGAACCTTTAACATCTGAAGAACCTTTCTGTTTCACAAAAGGTTCTTTGGGGCGAAAAAAGGTTCTTCAGATTATAAAAAGGTAAGAAAGAGATGGTTCTTTAAAGAACCTTTGACTGAATGATTCTTTGTGGAACCAAAAATGGTTCTATGGCATCGCTGTGAAGAACCTTTTGAAGCACCTTTATTTTTAAGAGTGTACATCCCGGCTTATTTGACCCTAGAGTGCTTTTTTTCAGTTTAATGCCAATTCTTCAAGAGCAGCCTGAGGAGAATGGGCCATTTGGAACACTCCCCAATTTCCTCAAAGCCTCTTATTTCAAATGAGATTTTCTAATTTTGTTTAATAACTAGGAGTTTAACTCTTATATTCTGCCTGAAACTAAAAGTTGTTTTCTCTTTGATGCAAATATTTTTGAATTATGGAAATTAAACATCAGAAGTCCTCAAGTGGTCTTACTTGTCTTTAAAAGTGTGCTCTCGTCTTGGAGGAAAACTTGAAAACAGAATGTGATTTGTTTAATATTATAAAATGTTTATTCTAAGTAAATCCATTAAATGCTGCTCGAAGGTTTGAGGTCGGTAAGCGTTTTTTTAATGTTTTATTTGAACAAAAATGCAGTAAAACAACAGTATTGTGGAATAATACTACAATTTACAACAGTGTTGTAATTTAAAATCTCTTTTTTTTAATTATATAACATATATATATATATTTTTTTTTTTTATGTGATTTATTCCTTAGATGCAAAACTGAATGTTTCAGCATCATTACAGGAGTCACGTGATCCTTCAGAAATCATTCTATATACTGATTTGGTGATCAAGAAACATTATTATTAGTATTATTATGATGTTGATTTTTGTGAAAACTTTGATTGATTTATTTATTTGATGAACATACATTTTAAAAGAACAGCATTTATTTTAAATCGAAATATTTTCTAACATTATAAATGTCTTTATTGTTATTTTTAAACACTTTTGATCATAACGCATCCTTTATGAACAAAAGTATTGTTTTCTTTAAAAAGATTCCGAACTAAAAGTGCCGAACAAAAATAAAGAATCATTTAAAAAAAAAATACAATCTGAATCTATATATATACAATATTTATAGTGTTTTTTTTTTTGTATTCATAAAGTGTAAATCCTAAAAATCAATGTTTGATTTCTCAGTCGCCATTGTGTTTGCTCTTTTTTTTTTTTGTTCTTACCCAGGTCGTGCAGTTCTGTTGTTCTGTATGGCTTTCATGTGCAGGTGGATTTGTACTTTTTTTTTTTTTTTTTTTTTTTTTTTTTTTCTTTTTTTTTTTTTTTTTTTTTTTTTTCGGCCGAGCACAGGGGAGCAGATACTGGCAGGTCTTCTGACTATCTGTCTGAAACAGATGTTTGATCCCGTCCGAAGTGTTCTGCAAGCAAATCTTCTTTTTCTACCATACAGAAACACAAAGGCATAAGGGGTGTTACTGACACTCCAAATGATTCCATGTGGAAACAGCCTGAAGCTGAACTTTTTCTGGGAAACTCCAGCACAGCCGTGTGATTTCCACTAAATGTAAACATGCGAATTTAAACATCATACCGTGAAAGAGATCTTCTTGGTATCCCTCCAGGGGAACCTTAGCACAGGGGTTCGATTTCCATTCAGGACCTCGAAGATGAGGACACCTTTCGAGTAAATGCCCAGCATGATGCCAGTCAAGGATCTCTTTTCTGGAAGCACACGATGGAAGTGAACTCCATATTCCGGCAGTCTCTGGCACACCTTCACATAACAGAGAAATGACGAGACAGATCTAATCACATGCAGTCTACAACAACAGCTATTAGGAAAGGAAATTTATCTGAATCAAAATAATTGAAGTCCATTTATTCACAATTATTGACTGCACTTATCTAGTTAAAAAAAAGAAACGATGTATGTGAATGTGTACAACCAAGTTCCAAGAACAACTTTTGGTCTTGTGACTACTCCGATTCAAAAAGCTGTAATCAAGAGTATCTGAGAGAAAACAGACTGCAGCAATCTACGTTTATTCAAGTCAATTTTGGAAGTTTGGCCAATCAGGAAGCTCTGCCTTGAATCACACTTGATTGATGCATTTCGTTCTTGACCTTGAGGAACTCAAGTTCGGCCTCCTGCTCTGAAGCGTTGTAGTATGAGCTGTGGAGTTTGGGTAATTCTTCTTTAATGGTGGTCTGATCGATCTTATCCAGAACCGAAGCTGGGAGGTAGTGCTCCGTTCGGAAATATGTCTTTCCGTGAAGCTGACGGAACAAAGAGGAGAAAACATGTACTGAGATAAGATGATGCTCAGATGGTCAAAATAAACTTTAGATGTAGAATTTAAGATAATTTTTTCACAAAAATATTTGTATTTTAGATGCAATGCACTTTGGTAAAATAAAATAAAATATTCCTCTATTTTTCTGATGTAGTTTGTACCTCAGTCTGATAGTCCCCAAACTCTGCCTGCAGTGCCAGAGATGCCAAGATCATGGCATTTTCCAGGTCACAGCGTACACGCTCCTCTAATATATCCTTCCGCAGCTGCAAGTAGTACTGGTGTTTGGTCATTGTGTGTCTATATAAAACAATGTTAATTAATTGGTTAACTGAATAATACATACATGTACATACGTATATACTGTACATGCTAATATAAATAACTGTTCAAAAGTATGGAAGATTTTGTTTGTTTATTTTTTTATTTAACACTTTTATTCAACAAGGACACATTAAACTGATTAAATGTGACATTAAATCATTTCAAATTGTTACACTGTGACAATCTTTCAAATAAATGTTATTTTTTAAACTTTCTATTAATCAAAGAATGCTGATTTAAACAAATTTTTTTACAGTTTCCACAGCTATACTAAATAGCGCTGAGAAAAGCAGCAAACTGTTTTCAACATAGATAATAATACGTGTTTGAGTAATGGTGAAAATTCAGCTTTGCATCACAGCATTAAATTACATTTTAAAATATATTAATATAGTAAATTGTTTTAATTGTAATATTTCACAGTATTACTGTTTTGCTATGTTTTTGATCAAATACATTTAGCCTTGGTGAGCAGAAGAGGCTTCTTTCATAAACATAAAAATCATAAAAATCTTACAGACCCCAAACTTTTGAACAATAGTGTGTATATATATATATGCTTCAAGTCATATCACTCGAAAGCCATCTTTGAAACGCCTCTCAGGCATGCAAGTGCAGCTCCTATCTCTTTGAATGGGAAAACATCAAATTCTCCAAAACTGTTCACTAAGCTTACGATTAAATTTCATATTTGAAATCACCAATGAAATCTGACAACAACTGTGTCATAAATGTTGTTTCTTTTGCACAAATAGAGTTATAAAAAGGGTATTTCTTTATAGCTTTGACTGCGTCTTATAGCAAACGGAGCTTCTAAGGGCAGCTGCAGTGACACGGTGACTTTATTGATTAGCGATTTGCTCTTTTGCTCAAAAGGCGGGGTTTCGTTCGATAGAGCGGCCATATTGAGTGTTGCATTTTTCCCCATTCAAAACTATACGAGTGACACGTCTTGGGTATTCCATAGTCTTTACTAAAATGAAGCTGAGAAAATATATTTTTGTTCAGCTATTTCAAACTATTTCCTTGAAAACATATTTTTGCAACATAATTGAGACCCACTGTGAACTGGTTTATATTTTCTTTGTGGTGGCCTAACAAGAGGAACACGTAACCACAAAGTTCTGGGGTTGCACCAATAAAACTAAAACCGCTGTAAAAGCATTTGGCTTTCTACTGTAGCTACATTTCTGATAAATAAAGATTGCAATGATTTACTGCATCATTTTGCAATTCATGAAAAAGCTAATAAGAAAGAATTATATTTTTAGACTCTGATTATGTTGTCAGCTCTTACTGTATCAGACTGACATCATCCTGAAAGAACTTGATACGCAGGAACAGATTCAAATTTACATCCATCTTCTTTTTCCTCGGGTCATCCTTCCAACCTTCAGGCACCACCTTTGAAAGTTTGGCATCAGGTTCAATGAAGAAGAACTCGTCATCTAAAAAAAAAAAAAAAGAGGAAAGATAAACAAATAGATCATGCTAAAAGAGTTCAATGCAGCATAACAAACTAAAGCAGCCTTTGGTTTGGGAGGCATGAGTCAGAGGACTTAATGAACCATCTGTGGACACAAATCACCCATGTCCATTAGAGATGTAACTAGAGGAGTCACGCAGGGGCAGTGCGTCAGGAAGAGAACAACAGAGATATTTATTCTGTTGTATTTACACACTTCATGATCAAATTGCTCTATTTACCTGAACAGGTACCCATAACATAAGCTGCAATAAATCATACTGTTGACATTTCCAAGAAATTCTTCCTAAACACCATTCCAAAGAGGACATTAACATGAAGGAGTAATAAGATATTAATACATTCTGCATGGAGCTTTCATTTAGACTTAACAAATAACAAAAAACACAAAACTGTATTTCTATGAAAACATATTTACTTTAGTTTTTTTGTATAACACAAAGGTATACAAAATACTAATGGGGCAGAAAAGTAGAGAGTGAATTTTCACATAGTTTAATACCAGTTTTAAAGGAAGATGGTTTATGCACCTTTAAAGTAGGCGAGACTGAAGAGATGGTGCTCGACCAGTCCAATGTGAGCTACGACCATGTCCAAAACATCCTTACAGACCGCCTTCACATCGCAACACAGCTCCAACTTCTGCCCGTTCAGTAAGACCACCCCCACCTTCCTCTGACTCTCCTCCACCTTCCCACGCTTGTTCTGCTGAAACACATGCAAAAACGATAAATGTATACACTATTACGTAGCAGTATAAAGCAAAGCAGATTAGCGGTCTTACCATTATGGATGAAGGAACGGTTAAAACCACAGTTGGCTCGCTGCTCATCCTCACAAACTCAGGGCCAAACAAATTCTACAACAAGAGCAAAATACATTTTAAAGGTCCCACATAGTTAAACTTAGTTTTAGTAACAATTCGAAGTTATTCTGCTTTTTCCTTCAGAAAACATATATATAATTTACAAAGTAACATCTTAAGTCAAACTGAATTATTTTATGTTTGCATCATTCACACTATAACTCAATCTGAATTAAGGTGACTTATTTATTCAGCTTTGCATCATTCATGGTTAAACATGGTTAAAGTAACTATGAATTCAATTGAGCATGGATTACTTAATGGCAGTTATAGTGTGAATAGTGCAACACTAAAGTGAATTCAGTGTGAATTCAGAAGGACTGGATTGTTATTTTATTCACAATGTAATGTGCATTAAGTGAATTAAATCTGAATTAGCGTAAATGCACTTTAGGCATATTCCATCTGAATTCAGTTAAACTGGATTACTTTATTCTTTGTCATTAACACAGTAACTTTCATAAACTGAACTGAATCTGAATTTAGTTGATTCTTTTGCTTTACATCAATCATGCAAAACCTGCATAAATAAGCATTCAGTTAAATGCAATTACCTTCATAAAAGTTATAGTGTGAATGACAAAGCTGAAGTCAATTCAATCTGAATTCAGATGATCTGGATTACATTTTATTTGGATTATTAATAATGCAATATACAATGCATAAAGTGAATTCAATCTGAACTCAATTAAACTGGACTAATTTATCTTTTGTCATTAACACTAAAACTCGCATAATGTGAATTCAATCTGAATTCAGCTACACTGCATTACTTTAAATTTGCGTGGATGAAGGCCTGCTTCCAAAGGACTGCTGCGAAGGGGCTCAGCCAGGTCCAGAATGGAGGCGCGTGGGTCTTCGCCGGGATAGATGGAGGCTCTAGATAGCCGGGCCTGGAGTCTGTGCAACTCTTCCTGACGCTGGATCAGAAGTTCTGTGCCTGACAGCTCATCCTGACCCGCCTCAAAAAGTCTGCAAACAAGGCAAAACCAGGAAGGTGTTTGCAAGTGTAGTAACTCCGTGCATTTTCACTGCTTTGAAATCAATTATTTTTGTTCAAAAAAAACATTTGCACATTTCAAATTCAGATCATAAGATGGAAAGGTGAAAATGAATCCTAGCAGAGTAAGCGTGAAGCATTGTGTGTTACGTAAGCACTCTGGCATGCCACCCAATAGCAGAGCCAGCTGGTTGCTGTGGGGTGACCCATGGCACAGCTCTTTGCCTTGGGCATCCTCAGGGAATCAAATTACTGAACTCTGCCCCAAAACCTGCTCTACAAAACAGGAACACCTGGCAACCCTCGTCATGACCGCATCACGGCCAACATCTACAGCAGCGAAGAGCAGTGTTGGGTAGTTCCAGCTGGTTAACCAGCAGGGGGAGGAGTAGAATATCACTGACTCAATGAGAAATATATTAGATGGACGTTTTTACAGTATTCACACTGACTTTTGGGGGTTTGCCAGGGAAAATAAGAATAAAATGCAACAAAAGCTGCTGTGAGATCACTGGAAAAGCTGTTAATGGCAGAGAACGAGGGAAAACAGTGGGATATCAAAGTGCAAAGTATCTAACATAAACTGGCCTTACGATTATGGCAATAGTGATGACATAATTCAAATGCTCATTTTAAAACAACTTCACATACATTTATAAGCAGAACACTTTTTCCATAATCTAAATAACACAGAGGGAGCTTAAAAGTTATATCCTAGCAAGGACAGCCCTTATGCGCAATGATTTTCATATTAAGATGCTAATATTTATTGCATACTTCCTTTAACTCCCACAGAAAACTTTTGACACTTTAAATGGCATGCAAAGCATTATTTGGCTGATTTATGAGCCTTTCAAATCATGAGAACCATATGTGTTCAAAATAACATTTCTCACAATATTTGTGAAAATTTGTGAACTTTATTGCTTGAACACAGTTCTAACTATCTACATTATACTACACACACTATCTACAATACTACACACTAACCCAACCCTTGCTCTTAGAAACAAGGAAAACATATTTACATAACTTTCACCTATGAGGATGAGGTTTTGAGGTTTTGTGATGTTTGTATCATTTCTGGGGACAATTTTGTCCCCACAGTAAAACCACACACACACACAGCTGCGGTTCTTGTAACCAGAACTAAACTTGAACAGGATGAGAGGAAATGAACTCAGGAAGGGTTTAGATTATCATTAACTTGGGCTGGGGTCCACAAAAGACCACTAGAAGGGGTCAGTACAGACAGGACGTGCATGATTGATCAACACAAAGCAGGAAGCATCAGAGAAAAGGATAGAATACCTGTGTCTCTGTGCACTGCTGAGTGAAACGGCGTCATGCTCTGACAGGCCGACCTGAGAGCTGTATCGCTTTAAATCTTCCGGCTTCTTAGCTGTTTGAGTACAGAAGAAAGTTGTGAAACGAATGCATGTAAAGTATGTGCCTTGCACAGTAATATGCAAATAAAAAAGCATCTTTATGTCCCCAATATGAACTGGATGGTCATCAATGAGTGAATTCAAATGACATCCACCCACATTCATCTAAAGTGTTGAAATGGCCAAGCTATATGAGATGCGATGACTCGCACTGTATTCATAAATGCCATTCATAAATTCTGAGAAAAAACGTCAGGATTGTGAGTTTATTTCTCGCAGTTCTGACTTTTTAACTCGCAATTGCGAGTTTATATCACAATTATGAGGAAAAAAAAAAAAAAAAGTCAGAATTGTGAGATAAAAAGTCGCAATTACCTTTTTTATTTTTTATTCAGTGGCGGAAACGGGCTTCCATAATTAACATCATTTTTTATTTATAATTTTTTTAAATTAACGAGTAACAAGGTCGCGTTGAACAGTAGTAAAAGGGCCGGCAATTCAAAAATTCAACAAGCAACTCTAAAGTTTGCTTTAGATAAAAACTCAAATTTATTTAGGGTTGGACACTGCTACAAAAAAACTAAAAAGTTTTTGTGGAGTAATATAACTTCCTAATAGAGCTTAAAACAGCAGAATTTAATAAAATATGTTTTAAGAGAGTCATTTGAATTGAGCAAAATGGACCCAGACAAGTTGTAGGTATATTATTTACAAATTGTAATCCATTACTGATTACAATCATAACAGAAATTGTAGTTTGTAACAACATCTGTTGTATTACACATATTAGGTAAGGTAGTCAGAGTACTTTGAGTACTTTTGACGCAACTTGTAAGAAAATGTTTTCCATTCTTTATCAACATCAAATAGTGCTTTAATAGAGCTTTTTTTTTAGAAATGTAACCTATAAGAAAAGTAACTGTAATCTGATTACGTGCAAATTTAATATAACCTGATCATAATTACTTAATTTTTGGAATCTGATCATGTAATCCAGTAATCAGTTGATCCAGAGCAAGCCTGAACCTAGAAATACTTCATCCACCTGTTGTATTAAAAAATTGATGAGGATATTAGTACAACCTTGTCTGTAGTCGGGGTCTGATGATGTTATGGAGGGGCTTTCGCTGGAGGAGCTGTAGTCGCTGTTGTATCTTCTGTGAGTATGCAGGGGATCTAAAAATGAATATTTGCACAAAACAAAACAACAGTCATAAAATGCAAATTCTTGTCAATTCCATTATGTAAGAATTTAGCACAGCACATTCAAATATTTGTGACCCTGGACCACAAAATCAGTCATAAGGCTACATTTTTTTAAATTTAGATTTATACATAATCTGAAAGCTGAATAAATAAACTTTCCATCAATTGATGCAGGTGGTTAGGATAGGACAATATGACGTGAGATACGCGATATTTGAAAACCCGGAATCTGAGGGTGCAAAAAAATCTAAAATATTGAGAAAATCGCCTTTTTAAAGTTGTCCACATGAAGTTTAGCAATGCATATTACTAATAAAAATTAAGTTTGAATATATTTACCCGGTGTAGGAAATTTACTAAATATCTTCACAGAACATGATCTTTATTTAATACCCTAATGATTTTTGGCAATCAACAGGAAAAATGATAATTTACCCATTAAAATGTGTTTGGCTATGATACAAATACAACCCACCAGCGACTTAAGACCTGCTTTTGCTCAGGGTCACAGTGGAGGGGACCTGTTAATCTTATTTTTGAGAATATCAGAGACAACCCTGCTAGCTACCTTGTGCTTTATTAGAAAAAGCGCACTTATTGCTTTCTAAAATATTCATGTCACACTTACAGTCTTTTAAAACATGTCCATCGAACAAAACCGCTTCTATGTCCCCATGAATCCTCATATTCTCAGACATGGTCTGTTATGTCATAGTGAACACAGGACACGGGAAACTGTGTTATAGATTATTTCCATCCTTAGCGCAGCAATGGGAAGTTCAAAATGTGCGAAAGGGAGTCACTAAAGAGTTACAAAATATTCGTACAGTATTTAAACATGGTACGCTTTTGGGTGACATGCATACAAGATATAGGGTCGTAATTTGCGGAGGGACGGGTGGGACATGTCCCCACCAATTTTTGCTAGGGTCGATATTGTCCCTATCACTTTTTGAAAGTAATTGAAAAATATATTGCGGAAGGTATGTATTAAAGGGAAAACAAGGTCAACAAATCATTATTCATAATATAATTAGGGTGATAAAACAAACAAAAAACAACAACAACATTTGACTCCTTACACATGCATAACTCGTGCAATGCAATAACAACGTGATTTGCAACTGTCACACTTTTCGTAATGTCATTATAGCATTTTATTTAAAAAATGGAGAGCATCCTTGTGCTAAGTAGGCCTGCCCTCTACTAAAGATTCTTCTAGTCAACTAGTCGCACGTTATATAAAATTGATTAATATAATAATATATTAAACATACTTCAATATAGGCTATAGGCAGACGTATTATTATCGCTAGAGCCTGTCGCGGCAAGCTTCAGCATAAAGCAATGCTTCAGAAGCCACGGCAAGTGATTATGAAGTGTCGGGGGGGAAGAAGACATTTTAATTATTTATTAAATAAATAGTGCTTTCGGAAGTCAGTGTTTGTGGAGAGGGTGCAAAGATAGGTTGCCAAATGCCGTCTCACAATGGACGTGCCTTAATGAGAAGAACCTTTTCAGACGGACTACCCAAAATAAAGAATCTTACACCAATCGGACCGTGGCGGTCCGAGTTGTCCTTATATTTATTGTATTTATAATATAAAAAATTATATAACATGTTTTGGTTATATTTACTATTAATTGGCCAGAAGGTTGCGCTCAGCAAAAAAATGAGCGAATATGATGTGTTCACGCTTAAAGTCAGCAAAAAGATTTAAATGTTTAGTTTGAAATGTTGTTGTATAATGTTGTCATTTTTATTTAATTTTTTTTATTTTCTTAAATGTGTATATATAGTATTTATAGAGTTCTAGCTTTAAGTTTTAATTACTTTTTCTTATTTGTAAGTCGCTTGGAAAAAGCGCCTGCATAAATGACTAAAAGTAAAAGAAAAGCAAAAGGCCGCTTCTTAATCCAGAGAAGGTGAACATGTTGGTATTTTTGTGGAAAAAAACATGCAAGTCCTATCAGCGACAGCCAGTTTAGTTTAGTTTTACTTTTCTTTTTGTTTTCATTTTTGAAAAGCTTATCTTTGCTGTTTACTTCACATTATGCTATGGAGGCTCTCTTTTTTTTTTGGATTCCTCAGTGTTTGCTAAACGTTCTGTAATTTATTAGTCATTATATAGCCTAATACAGCGTGTAGGCCTATGCCATGCCTCATCTTATTCGTTTTTCTTAATAACGTTTTGTAAGCTATTTGTCATTGAATACCGTTTTATTGTTGTTGTGCATTTTAATTAAAAATAATGAATCCATCTTTTTTTCTTTTTTTGTCTTAAAAGGTGAAAGGTGTATAGATGTAAGCTAAACAGACAATTATATTTTATTGTAAAACCTGACAAGATCGTGAAATCGAAAGTGAAAGCATCCGAAGCCCGGCTTATAACATGGCAAAAGAGGAACTCCCGTTCACAAAATTCAAATCACAAATAATACTACTGATGAAAAAGAACGGGTTGAATGTTTCGTTTCCATATAATTATAAACTACGATAAAAGTTCATCAGCATGCATTGATTAATAGCATGCTGTAGTGCAAAAAAAAACAAAAAATGTGCTCCTGAAACCAACTGAAAAAGTTAATTGCAAAAGAGCGACCAGTGGGAAGAATGAGTCTGGAGCCCTGAATTGCCCAGCTCCCTCTGTCAGTGATCTAGCACCCCTCAGCACCTGCGTTCAAAATTCTCTGGAGCCGCCCCTGGTACATCGATGTATTTTTGAAAAGCAAAAATTAAGTTTGTCCAACTCTAAACCCAGTCCCCAAGTAAATTAGGTTGTTAAATAAAAAAACTAGCAAAACGAGTTGCGCCGTGTCCCCACCACCAGCAAAGTTACGCCACTGATACATATCATGCTCTTTAACACATCACGTTTTATGATCTCGAATGAAGGTATGTGCACAGCAGTGACGTTTTAGGCCTTTGGGGGGATTAAAATAACATCAGCAAATTACACCTGAGTTTATCAAAATAACCTGGATGGCAGTTCTGGTTTAGAAGTGAGATTGGCCAACTGAGTGGAAAATACTGAAAGCTGTACAATACACAGAAGGATCTAATCCAGTAAAGTACAGTGAGACTACAGTGGTACTTTTAATACTCCACCGCAGCCCCTCAAAAACACTGAAGATTAGTATGAACACCATATGGAAGTCTTTCATCTGTCTGAGTGCTCGATTTTCAAAAAAAAATCCTTTACAACTGTAGACTCAAAACCTCAAACCTGATAAAACCACTTCAGGCTGACTCAAATGTTAACAAGGCTCTGGATTTACAAGTGACAGAACTGAGGAATTTGTTTAATACTGAATAAAAAAAAATATATCACCAATATATTATATTGGAAATATTTTATAAAATCTATAACTTAACTACTGTATTTTTTCTAAAATTGAATTTGAGTGTTAACAAGTAATATTATTTTAAGATATTAAAATGTTTTATAGCATATATATAATCTATAATATATATAATTTTTTATTTTTTTTTTTTAATTATTTTATTTTTAATTAATATAAACTAAACTCTAAAAATGTTTTTATTTAAAGTATACAAATATCAATTAAAATATTAAATAGCAAATTATTACACACCATACCTCATACATATAAAAATATCACTAGAAAGGGTGTATTATACACTCTAATTCACTAATTTTGATTCAAATAAAATTCAATTAACAGCTACAGTAATACTAAAAATATAGATTAAGTATATACAAATATTATTAAAGTTATTACCGGGGGTATATGAATAATATACTAGGAAAATGTGTTCGGAATATAAAATGTACTATTTGAATAAAATCAAAATGAATATAGTTTAGAATATATAATAAAATAAAAATTTGACTTCGTTTCTGAAATTTATAGCAATTTTCATTGCTATTAATTTTAAATTGTTTCTTAAATTAGCTTGTTCGATTTAATGATTTGTGTTAGGTTGGTCTAACATTTTCCCTTTAAGAAATACTATAGTCCCTGTCTGTTTGTTCTCAGTCAAATTATTCCTAAGTTTGCATTTCCAGACCGGGCTCAGGTAGGAAACTCTGAATCATTGACTCTGCTTTACTTAGTGATGTAATGCGTGTGCACACACACACACAATCTAAACTTCGACTGAAGCTTGACAGCATCCCCTGCGTGTGGTGTGTTAAATCTGTGCACTATTTAACAAGTCTGTCAGGACCAGAAAATCGAGTCCATTCACTTCAATTACTCAATGCTGCATATTTAGCATTACCAGAATTCCTGAAGGATTTCTCAAGCCAAGAGTTTCGGAAAGTCCAAAATTCACAAGAACAATGAAGCTTTCGTCTCATGCTCGACTGACTGCTCTCCTCAGTAAACAATTAGTTCAACCTCGAGTGAAACTTTTTAACAATGACAATTATGTAATGCAATCAAACAGTTCCACATAAACACACTGGTGCAAATGCAACCACTCGTCTTTCTCTGAAACCACCTTGAAATGTTGAAAGATGCATAAACGGCTGGATAAATTCAGTGAACCAGCCAGTCCACGTGCTCATGGAGGAAATATAGACGAATAAACCGCATTCTTGACCCGCACCATCACTGTGTGCTTGTGAGGCCCGAAGTGCATCATTTTGTTTTTGCAATAGGTGAGTATTCAAAAAATAAAAAAAAACATCAGAAATTTAAATAAATAAATACATAATGTATTTATTTAGTAAGTTAGTTAGTTATTATACATTAATTATACACAACTATACATTCATTCATGCATTCATGTATGCAAGTAAGTAATTCCAGTGGACAATTTTCATTACATTTTAAGACAGCAATTTTTATATTATTTTTATTTTTTTTGAGACCTGAAGTGCATCACTTTGAGGTATGAATCGAATAGAAATAAAAAAGATAAAATCAATCAATAAAATCACAATGTTCAGATTTGTCATTCATTCATTAAAAAACTAATAAATAAATCAATAAATGGATAAATTATGTTATTTGTGTTTATTTTGTATTTATGGGGAAACAATTTCAGTAATTATTCTCTATATTATATTGTAAAATAATTTTTTATTTAACAATACAACATATATTAGCCTTCTTTATAAAACTTGAAAAAATTAAATACAATATCAGAGTTGGGGGGGGAATCGTTTTTTGAAAAATGGCAACACTATCACATTCGTTAATGATTTACAAACCTTAGACATGAATTGAGTGGAGGTATACATGTATAAAATCAAATATATATTCAGGTGGTTGACACGACATATTTTCCGTTGCGCGCTCCGTCCGCTGGTGGAAGTGTGTTCACCTGTGTGTGTGTGTGTGTGTGTGTGTGTGTGGTGTGCTGTGTGTGTGTGTGTGTGTGTGTGTGTGTGTGCGTGTGAGCGCGCATCGGGGCGGAACTCCAAGAGGTCTGCAGTGCGTGATACAGAGAGCAGAGGAGAACTGTAAACGTGCGACCATGTAGAGACACTAAACTAAACACAAAAACAGGAACGCACACACATTCTACTTTGACTACAATGGAAAACACTACCCACATGGTGCAGTTATCAGTGGCTGGTGAGAGTTTGGCGGGTTGTGAAGTGAGTCACTGGCAAACAAACACTCAGCGTATCATCAGAGCGGCCCATGACAACATCCACCGCACTGGAGGTATGACAGCACGTCTGCTAAAAGCCTCTGAAGGCAAGTTCGGAGCTGTTGCATTAACTCCCTCGAGTCATTTATTTTACAACTCTTTTTGTAGAGAGAAAATCTGTGAAATGGACAGAAAAAAGGAGGAGTGCATTAGGAAGCAGGACAGTGTGTTCTGCCACAGGCTGCGCACATCACGTCCTGTCATACAAATCAATTTTCTGCCGCGTTTCATGCCACTTTGCAGATGTGAGATCATTCCAGAGAAAATGCCTCTGGATCGACGCCAACCACAAGCTGAGCGATAGTGATGAACGAGATCTGCCAAACTAATGTGTTATCATTTTGTTGATGACACGTCATAGAGCTCTATGCAGTTGCATATGCTCCTGACCATAATTATTGGTCATATTTATCTGGAATGCCTCATTTATAAAAAAAATTCTGTGTAAACTGTTTGTAAAATTATTCATTCAAATGTGACAACATACGCAAGAATAGTGTTAAAAACGATTTGCATGGAAATTTGTTCTGCTCAAGTTTCACAAATGGCCTAATGTTGTGTAATTTGGTGTCTATGGCATAAAAATATGCATTTATGAATAATATTCAGGATTCAAAAAGGTACAAAAAAAGATCACATTGATTAATTGCAACCCAAGGCCAAAATAAAATAAAATATAAAAAAATAAAATAAACATGTACATTCACAGTTAAATATCAAATTTACATTCAGTTTATATATCAAAAGAAAGAAAGAAAAAGAAAGAACCAATAACTAATACTGAATGAGTCTATTGTGCATACAAGTGGTAATTAAAAAAATAAATTCAGTGGTCAAAAAAGTACAGAAAAGACTGTATAAACTATTAAGCCTTCCATTTTATGGTTGATTTTAAAATTAAAATTAAATAAATGAAATGGGGGACATTCACATTAAATAAACAATTAAATATCCAATAGTCTATACACCATTCAATAAACAAAAATAAATAAATCCACTAGCCAATTTAGAACAGATATTGTTCATCACTGTCAACTTTTGAAAAATAAAATGCTAAATTAAATATCCAATAACCTTTATACCTATAACTTACATAAAAAAAAAAAACAATATAACATTCATATATATTGTGCATTTCTAGTGTCAACCCTGACAAAGGTCCATGGTTCTCGAAAGTGGACAAAGAACACTGTCCACTTTCACTGGACAACATTGCACAAACATCTGCAAATGAAGGGCAGAACAGATGGTATCCCATTGGATGCAGGCTCCCAACTGTTGGATCTGCCAGCAGCGGATGGCCTGTGATGACCTCAGATCTTGTAAGTCGGCCATCAGAAGCTGGACAGGTCATACAGCATCTTCTGCCAGATCGCTTTTCAGGCAGGAAAACACCCACAATTAGGCTTTTCCCTACTCTCGCTTTTCCCAATCCTGCTTGCTCTTCCTCACTTCCTCATGTTCCTTGCCTGTTTCCAGTAACTTTTTTTCTCCTCTGATCTTGATGTTCTAGAGGCCCCGGAGCAGTTTGGACTCATATACTGGTGATTACTGCCACCGAAAGCCTTACATGTGAAAGGATTTCAACTTAAAAAGACATAAAAACAAAGGAAGAGAAAAGGTACAAAGGAGTAATGGATGATTACAGCCTGATGAGGACAGAAAGCACAAAAGAGTTTCAGGAGTGCGGCAGTTTTCATTAGAGCTGAAGAGGTTCGTTCATTAGAGTCGCTTTGTTTTGCACCGATTTTAAGAGCAAGGTCAGAGTTTTACTAGCAAAGTGGAAAAAACTTTCATTCGGTCAAGCCAGAGTTCTGACTTGCGTATTCTCTTGTGTTTTTACTGTATTTCAAGATCAAACGTAAAGACATGAAAGCCTCAGGGCATGTGATTTTGTAGCAAAAACTTACTCTGAGTTGCTTTTTAAATATATTACAACACCCCCCCCAGACATACTGTACTGTTTCAAAAGAACATAAGCATATAATAATTCCTACAAACATGGTATAGAGGATGCCAAGCTTAGAATGTTATAAATAATGTAAACAAAAAAAGAAAGATTATATATTATGATATATATAATATGGACACTTACACAATATTTAAAATGTATGAATTTCACTGCATTAAATAACAAATTGTTAAACCAAGTGACATCTGCAAAGAAATGATGCTACAACTTTTTGCATAATTAACGAACCATTGTTTTTGCAAATGTTTTAACATAAAAGGTCATTTTACTCTAGTTAATGACATTTCTTATGTTTGACTAGAAATTAGAAAGTGTCCAAATATTTGTAGTTCACCCATAAATGAAAATTTTGCCAGAATTTGTCGCACCTAAAGTTGTTCCAAACCTGTATGGAGTTCATTTTCTTCTGCAACAAGATATTTTGAAGAATGTGGTAACCAAAAAGTTGTTGGTAGCCATTGACTTTCAATAGTATTTTTTCCCAATGGCTACCAGCAACTGTTTGGTTACCAACATTTTTCTTGAAGAAAGAATCTAATCAAATCCACCCAAACAGAATAAAGAATCTTATAAGATGATATCATTAGAAGATATATCTCACACAAAAAAGATATTTTGAAGAATAGTATTGACCAAAAAGTTGATGGTATCCATTGACTTCCATAATTTGGAAAGAAAAATAAAACAAATACTGTGGAAGTCAATGGGTACCAGCAACTGTTTGGTTACCAACATTCTTCAAATTACCTTATTTTGTGTTTGACAGAAGAAAAGAAAATCATGAGGGCGAGTAAATGATTCAGTTTTGGGTAAACTACCCCTTTAATTTTGAACAGTATATCTATTGCTCTTTTCATTGAATGAATAGATTATTTATAGAATGTTCAATTTAAAGTGTATCACATTTTACATAAACTTTACAATTTAAAGTTTAAGACATATTTCTGTAAGTGTCTCTCACATTAACTGCTTATGAATTAAAACAGTCTCTCTCAACAGATGTCCATAATGACACATACACTGATAAACTGTTGGTCACGAAGGTGAGCAGAGCTCTCTCAGTCGGATCTCTGGAGAAAATTCAACTCCTCAGGGAGCTGTAGATATGCATGGTGTTGGATAGATAAGATCGGATCAGATCCTCTCTGTGAAACTACAAGTAGATAAGATCGTGACAGGTCACAAAGCCGATGTCTTATCAGAGAAGAAATGCTCTATACCAGAAAGAGCTGTGGAAGGAAGAAGTGGTGGAGATTTACGTGTGATCTGGGAAGTGTCTCCACAGCTGAGTTTCCTGAAGCTCTGGTTGAGCGTTGGAGATGTCTTTGAAAAGCTTTTAAATCCAAATGACCTTTGACCTGCAGGGTGAGAGATCTCCAATAAAGTGTAATCCATGCAGATGGACTGAGCTTTAACATGAAATAATCTCTTTCCGCTCTCATCCCATGCTCGTATTATCAAGATATGTAGTGACAATCTGACCCTGCCTGCTCAAGAATCCTGATCAAAAGATCCTAAGTAATTCAACTCACAAATGTCCCCTATAAAACACAACAAATCAGACCAAACACACAAGTAATGGACAGCTTCTCGTGTCAAAAGCACATGGCTTCAATTACTGTCTCTAAGGTCAGCGAACTCCAAAATTACCAATGAACCCTGACTTTAAAGGGATCATATGATGCTGCTAAAAAGAACATTATTTTGTGTATTTGGTGTAATGAAATGTGTTTATGCGGTTTAAAGTAAAAAAAAAAAAACCATGACGAAGCGGATATCGTCCTCTTTTGGAAGGCCAAACAAAGTAGTTTCGCTTTCACAACGAAAAACACAGCGGCCTAGCGTGAGCGAAAGCCCCGGCTTAGCGTGAGCTGAAGCCGGGCAAGAGTGAGCTGAGGCGGCGGGGTCGAGAACGGCGGTCCCGGCGAAAGAGCGGTGAAAACGGTGAAAGCCGATCCGGCGATCCACAGCACTAAGTTGATGTATTTCCTCAGCGACCAGCACGGATCAGCTCTAGACATGACGAAGCAGATATCGTCCTCTTTTGGAAGACCAACCAAAGTAGTTTCGCTTTCACAAAGAAAAACAAACAGCGCCTTCACGACATGGCAGCGGAAACAATACTACAGCGAGAATAAAAGTTACGCCTTCTTTCTTTGTGTGAACATTTGGGCGGCGTTATGCAAATCTTCCCACATAGTGAGGTAGGTATGTGGGGGCGTGTTAGAACGAGAAGTTTTTAGGTAGGTGTGGCTGACTCTTAAACTTTTATAAAGAATATCTCTTTGGATTGAGACTTTAGTCTTTGCAACTTCCGATCTTCTTTATGCACAAGAGCTTGTAACACTCCAAGAGACAGGAAATAATGAAATCGCATCATACGGACCTTTAAAAAAAAATATGTGTTTAGTGAAGAGTTTCCCTAATGAGAGATCACAAACACAGAGATGAAGGTGCAAACCTGATTCAAATAAAATCAAATAAGAATGCATAATTCAAATAATAAAAAAATGAATTATATAATTCAGTTTCAAAGTTAATATCCCTAAGATGAGTGAATCTAATTAAAACACGTCAGTCATATTTAACATTTAATTAAAAAAATAATATACACTTAAAAAATGCTGGGTGTTTAACCAATGTTGGGTCAAATATGGATTAACCCAACTGTTGGGTTAAATTTTTGTTACATTTTTAAATTAGCTTTTTAAACCCAACAGTTGGGTTAGTCCATATTGACCCAACATTGGGTTGAAACAACACAGCATTTTTTAGAGTGTACATAATTAAGGTTTTTGCTATGTGCAAAAAAATCTGAAGATAAAATAAATTTAAAAAGTATACATGGAAATTTGCACCATGATTCTAATTAAAACATGCCAGTCATATTTACCTTTACATAAAAAAGAACAATATTACATAATTAAGATTTTGCTACATGCCAAAAAATCTGAAAAAAAAAGAAAATATTGAAATTTGCACCATGATTTTAATTAAAACATGTCAGTCATTTCTAACGTAAAAAAAAAAAAACAAATTCAGGTTTTTGCTACGGCCAAATTCTGAAAATAAATAAAATGAAATAAAATATGGAAATGTTCAAAATGATTCAATGCAAATTTTGTTCAGATTCATAATTGAGAGAAACAAATTACAAAAAAAATGAAAGGAGAGCAAACGATAAATAAAATAAAAGTCGGGATCAGATGATGCATCATGAATAAATGAGAATCTTGAGGGGAAACGAAAACTAAAAAAAAAAAAAAAATTGCAAAAGAACAAGAAAACAACAAGATAACCAAATAATTTCTACAAATTCAATGAGAAACATGTTCAGATTCACAAGGCATGGTTTCAAAAGTTAAACATTTGTGAAAGAGTGAAATTGAAGCTGGCGCACATATTTAAAGCACAAGGTGACTCTAAAAAACAACACGCAGGTTCTTTGGATTTTACTGCATTACAGTGGGGCTGTGCAATTAATCGAAATTCAGTTTCGATTTCGGCCTCCAACGATTATGAAAATACAGTAATCGAGATCAAATCTATTATTGCGCCCCATTCCACCCCCTTTACAGCGCTGCGCTTTCGTTCCTCCATAAAAGCCCAATTCCACGTGCAAATCAGTAAAATCATGTAACGAGACTTTTGCAAAACTGGACGTGCTTGATTTAAGTTGATTAGATTTACTTATGTTTTTAAAAGCGTGAAAGAGAACTTGCGCTGCTCCTCAGAAAGATAACGTTATATGCGCTCAGAGACGGAACACAACACGGACATGTAAAGTCATCTTTTAGTGCCTAAACGGTCAAATAGGTGAAAAATAATTAGTGATTATTCACGTAAACCCTCCTCGGTTATGTAGTAAATGAATGTAAAGAGTTGAGAATGAAAATACTTGTGTAACAGTAAATTGGATCAGTGCGGCTCTTAAAGTGACAGGGGCATATTCTGCTGCCGACTAGGCTTGCCGCGGTTGACGGTGATACCGGTGTTAAGACGCAACACCGGTTATGTCACTTGCCCACCGTGTCACCGTCCCCCACCATCGTTTTGATTTTTTATAGTAATAAAAATCATTTAGTTCAGTAAAAGAACAGACACTACAATTAAAAATTTTACGCGGCTGCTCAATGCAGCGTGCCGAACGATAGTCGCATCACAGATCAGATTTCATTTATCCAGTGAGGAGAGTGAGTCCAGCTGACTGACAAGAAGAGTGAGGTGAGACAGACAAGACGATCGCGGATGATTTAGTTTCGGAACGAGATGCAAAAGCACCTGTTTGGCAGTATCTTGGATTTTGAAAAGCCTGTTGACTTCTGCCGTTTACATAAGGGGCTGATTGGAAGTTTTTTTTTTAAACATTTGTTTCTTATTTAATTGGTTCCATGCACATTGTTTGCTGATTTTTTACTTTATTTAAACTGTGTCATTTATTTATTTTATTTGACATTCGTTTTGCTAATAAACGTTCTACGTTTCTTATTTATTTGGTTATATATTATACATGTTTACTTATTTCCAGTTTTGTATACCTATTAAACTTTATGTAAGTTATTTGTTATTTTATATTAGGCATAGCCTGCCCTATAGCATGGTGTATTTTTATTCGTTTTGTTAATAAAAGTTCTATGTTTTATATATACGCAAAAGTGAGTTTGACGTTATATTTTGTTATTGACGCCGACCTGCCGCGAATTCGAAAGTGAAAGTAAAATGCGCACAGTGCTTTCAAGCTATTTAAAAGCGAAGGAAAGCGAGGAAAAGAGGGAAAATTCAAACGAACTAAAAACGAACAATTGCTTTACTCCGAATTGCCGCTATTTGAAAGTGAAAGTAAAATGCGCACGCCGCTTTTACAAGCTATTTAAAAGTGAAGGAAAGCGAGGAAAAGAGGGAACGCCCCGCCCCCGCGGTGATACCGGTATTACCGGTGTTGTCACACGTCGATTAACCGGTGGGAAAATTTCCTCACCGTCACAACCCTACTGCCGACTGTGTGATTTTGTGACAAAGACAAAATCACTCACTGCTCTTGACTGAAGGACTTTTGTAGCTTTAATAAGAAACAAAGGACGTTTAATTCTTACAGTGAGGACTATGCTGTTTTATTTTACATTACATTAGGTAATTCAATTTCTCAAGTAGGCTGCTAACTGAATACTTTAGACTTGCATTAAAAAAAACTTAAAGCACAGTCCATTTCATTTGTATATCTTTTGCTTTTTTATTACTGCCATTGTATTCCTTTCCTTTTTTATTACTGGCAGTGTAATTATTTTCAATAATTTTGAGGACCTTTTTTTTTACTAATATTAGTTATGCTTGTATTCTGCTGTGGTATTGAGAATTGTGACATTTCCCTGGTCTCTAAAATGTAGATGTCATAGCAACCTTATTACAGAAAATGTATATATTTGATTTATATCACTATCTTTAAATAAATCTATCATATAAAGTTTTGGTCATATGGCTCACTAATAATCGTTTTAAATAATCGTGATTACAATATTGACGAAAATAATCGTGATGATTATGATTTTTGTCATAATCGAGCAGCCCTATTACAAAGATGACAACTTCATATCAAACATGACATTCAAGATGACCGAAACGACAAAAAGAATGTAAAGCACAGCACTGGATGATGAATTTTACACTACGGAAGTGAAGAACACAACATACAAAACAGGCCCCAAACAGCTCAACAAATGATCTGTGCTCCACTGCATTCATTCACAGCAAATGAAGGCACTAAAACAATCAAAATATGCACTCTTTGTAGACTCAGCTCTAATGGGGCTGGACATTCCTTCTCTTCAGGATTGTGGGTAATGCGGCCCATTATTGTCAGGAAAATGAGTCTGGCTCATGTTTACACAAGCGGACGGACAGACGACTCGATACACACAATCTTGTTTTCCCTCAAAAAAGCAATACGATGGCATAGACTCGTCTTACACTCCACTTAAGAGAACATATAACTGAAAACAGGATTGTTCCTGCTTTTTTGTAGTAAAGGAGTTCAGTATAATTGAATCTAAGCTGCAAAAACCTAAAAGTGTTACCGTTATTACATCATAACCATAAGTACCTTCACATATGACTGCGTAATTAATAAACAAAACACACAAGTTAGCCAACCAGGTCATTTACATAAGTCTTAAAGATACAGTAGCAAAAAGGTCATTTATTTCGAAGAGCCTTAAAGTGAATGGAAAGCAAAACTTTTTGGTGTAAAGAAAAAACCTGTGACTAACATTTAGAGTGGAAAAAAATGTTACAAAAAGAAGTGTAGAATAATGTCCCTTTAAAAAAAATGACAGCCTCAGACAGAAGAGCTTAATGGATCCATGAGCCAGAGCAAAGCCGCACGGACTGGGAAGAGAATGTGTTTGGTTCTGAGCTCGACTGTGGTAAAAATAGCAGCCAAACAGCTTGCGGGCTCAGTTCAGGGCCAGGTCGGATAGAAAAGCCTGAGGTTTATTATTATGAAGCAAAGCTTCACTCCATCGAGAAAATGTCCAGATGGAGGCCAGGCGAAGGATGTGTACATGACTGTTGCACATATGAAGAATTCAACGTCGCTTATGGAGACTGCGAGGCGGCAATATGTCAAGAAGGAAGAGAGACATTATATGGGAGCATAAATTACTTTTTTTTTTTTTTGTCACACTGTATTGAACACAGATTTATAGTCACGCAAACTATGCGATAAAAAAAGTCCAGGCCTGAAATGTTCAGACAGTTCATTTAAATGCAAAAAGCAATTCACTCTCTCTCTCACTCTATATATTTATAGCATCAAATAACTATAAAATCATGATTCATTTTACTACTAAATTAGTAATTTTACTAAATACAATATTGAGTTCAATAAATAAAATATTTAGCTAAAATACAAACAATAAAATCTCAAATCTTTATTTAAAAACAGCAATTATTAAAATTAAAGAAATGTAGATAACATAAATTTTAATTAAATAAAATAAACATTATTAAAATATAATTTTGGATCACAATTTCCTCAATGTCTTGACAAAATAAAAAAAACATTTTAAAAGTCATTTTAATTGAAAATAAAATGTCATTCTTAAACCGTATCTTAATCGTATTAAACATTATATAATTATTAAAAAAGTTTTAAATATTATCTTTATACTAAATAAAATACAATGGACAACATATTCATTTTATTAATTTTTAATTAAAACAGTAGATAAGTATAAAAAACATTTCATTTTTTTACAAATAGATCTTATTATTAAATAAACAATAAATAAAATAAAATAAAAAATGTTTTACATTTCAGCCATCCCCAAAGTTGCATAGTCAGCTACTTTTTATTAGTCATTTGCACTGAATATTTCCAAAAGGGTAGCTTGACTGATGTTTAACTACTTTAAATGAGTTCCCCCAACACTGGGGAGCAGTGGAAAGTTTTGAATGAAAAGCTAGCGGAAAATAGCGAGAGAGACCCAGAGAGAGTGAATGACTGAAAGAGAGAGAGAAAAAGCTTGCATAAGTATGTGAGCTTTGAAGGCCTAGAATTATCCATCTCTCTAATTAGTTCCAGGAATCTGGAGCCCTTAGCCAGTCTGAGTCATGAAGAACCTGGCAACACGCCGCACGCGCAAAAGCCACGCAAAACCCATTCATAACCCTGCGTTCACTCCCACCACACACAGACACCTCAGCTCTGCATGCCGCCAGATGCGTGACTGTTACTGCACAGGAACTCAAAGAGCTCAGAAGAGCCAGAAGTTCATTTGAAACACACACACGATTCATGGCTGCTGCTGTATCTTCTGATGTTAACTGCACTTTAGTTGAGTCACAATCACTAGCTTTTATAAATACACAGTGGTTTTAACCACTGTTAACCGGCATGGTTAAATCTGTCACATCAACTTAGATTTAGCATTTGGCTTGAAGCCTGTAGAATTAAACACTTACTGCCACATGACTGAAACTGGTACAATTCGTTTCTGTACCTTCTCGTGACATCACCACTGTTAACATACAGACTGTTGAGCAACACAGGGTTAAATGTTTCGCTGCAAACTTTTGATTACAAACACCAATTACAATTACATCAGCTCTAGTCTCAGTCAGACAGAGCAGACTGAGCATCTGATTCATACTGTACACAAAAATGGCTCAAATCACCAGTTCCATTCTGACAACTAGCTTTGCACAACTCACAACAAACAAAGTCTTGTTGATAGAGTGAGCCTGAGGAACAACTAATCCTGGATTTGGACTTTATGATCACAAAATCTCTAAAAACTTTTCTGCTAATTTACAGAACCACAGATATGGTTTGTATTTTCCTCAATGCGTTTTTTACACATTGAAGTGATTCTCACAAAGCCTGACAAGAAATGACCGGGTCACATTTAACCTCAAGATTACTAGAAAAAATAAATTAATAACTACATAAAATAAAGCCTACATGTACACTACTGATCAATACTTTTTAATGCTTTGTAAGTCTTTTACACTGCCAAAGCCTGCCATTATTTGATCAAAAATACAGTAATACTGTAAAAAAAAATAATAATAATTTAAACTTTTTTTCTATTTTCTATTTTAACATGTACAATCTTTCAAAAAACATTCCGTTTATTTTCTGCTCGGAAACATTTCTTCTTATAATCAATGTTGGAAACAGTTGTTCTGCTTAATATTTTTGTGGAAACCGCACTATATATACATATACACATATATATACGCATATACACACATATATATATTTTTTTTTTTCAAAAAGCATTAATTTTCTTTGAAGAAAACAAATACATTTTAAATTAAAAACATACTGACTTCAGACTTTTGAACCGCAGTGTATGAGGGGGAAAAAACAATATTTTACTTATATTTTCAGACATATTTTATGTCCTAACTCTCTCTATTTTTATGCGTTCAAGAACTTTACTTTTACTATTCCAATTATTTTCAATTAGGATTCTCATTATGTAAAACAGAAATGTTTAATTCATACAATTATTTTAATACCTACTCGCAGTTAATGAAACAAAAACGACAGTTTATATATAAACATGTATGTATAAATAAACCTGAAATAATTTCAAAAGTATTTCCTAACATTAAATTAATGATAATTGGAAGAAAATATATGTAATGACAATAATGTCACAATGTGAAATATATTATAAACTGGCTTAATTTTGTTTATGCAAAAGGCATTTTTGAGTAAAACATGACTGGAACATTTTACTGATAGGTTTCTTGAGATTCACCCACTGTTTATTATTGTGTATTGAACGATTTCAAATAAACTCACCCCAAACAGTGACCTGTCATTTTAAATTCCTGAAAACTTATAGTTCTTGGCCATAATAATCTACAATGTGCAGACTTCAGCGATTGTAAGAAAATCACCACAGCCTCACTAAGAGAACATACAAGTAACTCAGCATCACTACTCACCATCCATGGCCTGTTTGAGCGCTTGCAGTTTCTTGTGCTTCTCTCTGATGCGGTCGTAAGCGGACTGACTCGAATGGTGATGGGCCTTCCTGACATCTAGGCTTCCACAGTCTGCGTACCGGGAGTCCCTGGACTTGGAAGACGACTTGTGCTGACCGGCCGAGCGGGTGCTCAGGGCGCTGCTGCCCCTGCGGGCGTCTTCCAGGGCCCCGAAGCGGAGCATATCCGGGTCGAGGTAGGCCAGGTCTGCTGAGGAGGCCCAGCTTTTGTTTCTCTGATGGGGGTGCGAATGCTGGTTCACCTCCAGGGGTCGGCTGCGCTGTTGCAGCTGTTGCTGTTGGCGTTGATGGTAGAGTTCGGCAGAGGATTCGGACCCAGAGTGGTACTCTGAAGGGGGGTACGAACGGAGACCCTCATCCGCTCTGACAAGGTCCTGGATGGGAAGAGAGCCCATAGAGCGACTGAGTCCGCGGCTCAGGTTGGCCTGCTCCTGGGTTCGGGCTCTGTAACGCTCCAGCACACGATGGGCGGCACTACGGCCTAATTGGGAAAGAAAAAAAAACAAAAAAGGGTTAAATATCAAGAACTTGCAAAAGTATAAAGATGCATAATCCTTTAGAAATCATTTTAATATGCTAATTTGCTGATCAAGAAACATTTCTTCTTATTATCAATACTGAAAACAGTTGTGATGCTTAATATTTTTTGTGAAAGCCATAATATTTTTGGGGGGGATTCAGAAAAAACACGTTTTTGAAAATTTGGTCCCAATTTATATTAAGTGGCACTAATATCTGTGTACTTACATAGTAACTAGATGTGTACATAGTATGTAACCACAGTGTAAGTACACATTGGTACATAGTATCTAGAGCTGTAATATTTCTGTAACTATACACATGTAACAACCCTCCGAATGGTTTGTGTAAGTACAAATGTGTAACAGGACATATATAACTACATTTTGTAACAACACTATGTATAAGAGTAATTGATCCAGGTTGGGAGATGGGTAGGTTTAGGATATGTAAAAGTGGAGGAGGTGGATCCATTGGAGGCGTTGGTGCAACCACTGTAATACCAGGTCCTTACATGTACTCCTCAGGAACTGTCCCCCTAATAGAAAGTACATTCTGGACACAACCACAATTTAGTGTAATCCTAACTTATTGGCCACTGCTGTATAACATCAGATACTTGCTCGTAAATTAGGAATGTTTTACTTATATAAGTATAACCTTTCTTTACCAAAAGTTCTGTTATGTCTTTTACACTTGTACTGTCATTAAAAAAGTTTGTTACCAATGTCCTGTTATGCATTTGTACTTACACAAACCATTCGGGGGGTTGTTATATGTGTGTAGTTACAGAAATAGTACAGCTGTAGATACTATGTACCAATGTGTTCTTACACTGGTTACATACTATGTATACATCTAGTTACTATGCAAGTACACAGGTATTAGGGCCACTTAATATAAAGTGGGACCGAAATTTTTTTTATTTTGTAACATTATAAATGTCTTTACTGTCACTTTTGATCAATTTAATGCATTCTTGCAGGAAAAAAAAGTATCTATTTATTAAAATATTAATCTTATTGACCCCAAACATTTAAACAGTAAAGTTTAACAGTAATGGGAGAAAAAATATTTTTGTTACAATGTTTAAGCATTTTGTTTTTTCTCATTTTACTGTTAGGTGTTCAGGAATTTTACTTCTATTTCCATTAATTTTATGATTCTCATTATGTAAAACAGTAATGTTGTTAAACACTTATTTTTATACCTAAAATCTGCATAAAAGTAGTATAAAAATATTAGATGTAAAAAATTAGATTTTTTTTGTGAAACATCTTTTATTTGGCCCATTTTGTGAGATTCACCCACCATTTATTATTGTGGTTATTGGTCATTTTACATGTCTGGGTGGTTCTTGGCCATAGTAATCTACAACGTCCAGACTTGTGACAGTGAAAAGTCTGGCTATATAGGACTACAACCTAATTGGTCACAAAGATTAAATATACATAAACTTGCAAAGACAAATAAGAATCTATTGAAGGACATAATTAAATGTGGAACCCTTGCTGTCTTGCTGAGCACTTTTATTGGATCACATTTGTCAATGTGAGATTAAAATGGGTCCTAATTGGCTGAAAGAACAGAAGGAACAATGGTGGCCTTCTAGTGGTTACGAGCTCCTCTAAAGCCTCTCTGATTTCACCCCGAGCTTCCAGCGACACGCTCGTTAGCCAATTCCAGCCCTGTCAATCAGGAAGACATGGATGTTCCAGATGCTTCTCTCTTAGGGAACTGTTTGAGCTTTGAATGGCTCAACAAGAGGCCTTTTCTCTCATGTTTCATAAAAAGCTTAGTATATCGTAGAAGCAAAGACGAAGCTGGGGGGATTTCAAGCGGTTAACGAAGAGAGGCATGCTAAAGTCATTACACACTTCAAAACCCATGACGCTGGAAGGATATCGGTCACCAATCAAAATATAAAACCTTCTTGTCTTGCCATATTTAGTTCAACATCTCGTTGGTCTATAAGGTCTTATAATTGTGATTTTTCTTCCATATTTCTAACACAGCAGATTATCAAAAAAATAAAAAATGTAGGACGGGGACTTTGTGCTACCCATCGGTTGTTGATTGGATGTCGAGATGTGGGAATTGCATTCAAAAAAGAAGATGAAAGCGAGATTTCAGGGGCAGGATTTAACTAAATGGCTGGAGAAGTCCTGTATACGTCATCATTGAAATTTAAATTAAACAATAGGAGGTAAAAATAAATAAATAAATAATAAAAAAAAAAAAAAAAAAAAAAAACACATGCATGGATGAATTGTTCAAAATAAGATCTATAATATGTATTTATACGTCACTGAAATTAAATTAAACGATAGGAGGCCAATAAAAATAAACATAAATAAATAAGAGATAAACCAAAGAAATGAAAAAACTAAAAGGAAACAGGTAAATAGGGGGAATTTACATTTCAAGCCTATTTAAAATAAAAAAAACAAATGATATAATAATATATAAATGTATATAAATGTATACAAACACATGTAAAAAGAATATAATAAAAATATAAAAAATATAATCAGAAAAATAATTTACTCACCCTGAAGCTTTTTATTGTGGTTTTTATTTATTTATTTGTCTTTTGCCATTGTTTTCTTCAACAACATAGATCATAAGATGATCGTCCCCAGCATAAACATTATGTAATGCGACAATCGTTCTGCTAATTAAGAATGATATTTGCAAATAGTGTTGTTGTAGCTGGTTATATGCTAAAGAAATTACGCTAATCAGGTAAGGTGCAAAAAGGCTATACATGACCTAAAAGTAAACCAGAAAATACTAGCAAACCAGTTGTGGCTAGTAGCACAATGTTAACTCCATCAGGTTATCAGTGCTTTTACTTGCAAAAAAAGGAGATGCTAATGAAACAGTGTATAGTACTCTCCAAAGCCACATACGGACAACTTACACTGAAATGCAAACTTTTATACTCTTATTTTGACCAACCTTAAACAGATACAATGCAGTTGTTCTACAGTGCTGTTATGTATTAGCTAAGCAAGATTAGCATTGCTGCAGGTACTTTTCTCCTGAAGCTACTGCTAATGTGAGCACATATACTCTGAGAACGTCAACAAACATTCAGTTTGCGAAATGAGAACAATGACACAGTCTGAGACCACAGTTATTACTTTACTGAGGTTTCATGACATCTGTAAAGCCAAAAATAACCCAGCGTGAAGTGAGTCACCATCTAGGCTGGCTTGTTTTCTCACATCATGACCTTGACGCGTGGCCAGAGACAACAGCATGAAAACCAAACGCCCTACAGAGCACACTGTAAAAAAAAAAAAACCCTGGGAAATATCTATTGCTGATCGATGCCATGCCTCAGTTACATAACCATCCGGTCGTGTTTGTGCTGCAGCACCGCTGAAACCACTGGGAAGGTTTGGTCATATTTTCCAAAATGAAACACTCTGGTTTTGGTTTGTGGTGATGTGCTTGTCTAGATTCGTTTCAAACTCTTGTCTGTGCACAGAGAGAGGACGAGAAGGAGTGAGAGACAGACAGAAGATGGATAGAGAGCGAATGCAATGAGGGAGTTGGAAAGTTGGGGAGAGGAACAGAGAAGAAGGGGACAGAAAAGATGACAAGAAAAGGAGAAAAAAAAGTTCTTTGCTTGGCACATCATTAAACTATAAAGCATAAAAAGTCAGAAGGAGAGACGAGAAAAACAGACTGAGAAAGTGAAAGAGAAGGCCAATAGATGTTAGTGAATAGAATAAAAACTCTACGTTCAAAATTATAACATACTGCCTACTGCAACGGTATATACTGTACTACATACCATTTTGAAATGAAATTTTAAGTTTAAGTCAAGGAGTTACTTGCTGTGTCTTTGTAATAAACTGTGAAATTTACAAGCAACGCAAATTGTTATGTTTTTCCCCTTTTAATCAAAGGTTGAGATTTTTAAAATGTTTTTGAAAAAAAGGCAGTACTGTTTTGATCAATATATATCTTTTATATTATTACAAAATATTACTAAAATAACACTACTTTTCAATACTATTTAATACTATTATATTTATGTTATTCTTTTAAAATATTATTACTTACGATTATATGTATTTACAATATTATTACTATTTTAAATAACTGTTTTCTGTTTTAATATTTTTTTTAAAATGTAATTTATTTCTGTGAGTAACAGCTGAATTTTCAGCATCATTACTCCAGTATTCAGTCACATGATCCTTCAGAAATCATTCTAATATGCTGATTTGATGCTCAAGAAATATTTCTTATTATCAATTATCATCATCATGAGACATTTTTTTTATTAAATATTTCTTAATCTTTCATTAAATCCATTTCTAATCTAGTTCTTTGAATTAGAAAGCTCAAAATAGAATGTGCCCTTGCTTAATAAATGTATTAATTTCTTTGCTCATATTATATACACACACTTTGCTGTATGCAATAAACAGTATGCTCGTTTTTGTTTTGTTTTTTACATAACACAAACAATCTGCACATTGTGGCAATATCATAAAATCATTTGGGAAAACAAATTTCTTCAGAACCACTATTTATCTAAAAATAAATAAATAACAAAATTCCCCAGAACTTTCTATCTGCTATTTTAAGATTATCTGGAAATTTCTCCACCAATCTTTACTTTCAGATTGGCACTTCTAGTGCTGGTGCTGTTCTGGCTTGTCTCTCCTTTATCCTTCTGTTCTGATAAGCAGCAGCTCCTGAAGGGCTAAAGCCACGTCAAGTCAGAACCAAGCCCTGCTATGTTTACATTCTGAATCACTTCCTCTTAACTGGATAAATGCTGTGTGATGAGTCGGCGTGAAGCGTAGACCTTCACGGTATTAAACCAATCAGTCAGAGATTATTAGGAAGCGGAGAAAGCGTGAGCTGTGATTACAATCAAAATATCATAATTTATTAACAGCAACTCCACTTGTGTGGTTGATGCAAAAGACGACTGGATGATCAAGAGTGTGAGCGTGTATTGACATGCCTGTGTGTTTGGGTGTGCATGTGTGTGTGTGTGTGTGCGTGGGTGAAAGTAAGAGAGAAGTAGAAAGCAATTGTGTACATGTTTAATAATGTGGGGATGAAACCCCATCTTCATTTTCCTATATAATAAGCAACAGATGCCTTTTTTACATAAGGGATCTGGTGTGTATTACCTGCTGGAAGGCCTTTTCCTCGCAGACGTTCACGAATCTCTTTGCTTCTCTCTGGAAGTGACTCCCTTTCACTTTGAGACAACAGACCATCCAGCTAAAAAAAACACACATGCACAAAAATGAGAAAGGAATAAAAAAAATAACCATTCACTTTTATCAAAATATGAGATTAAGTGAAAGCAAATTACACTGAATTTGAAAAAATGGAAGAAAATGTTTTTTTAAATAAAATATAAATATTACAAATAAGATTTTTATTTCAAATGAATGCTCCTTCTTTTTTTTTTTGGGGGAAAAAAAACTTTTATTTATGAAAGATAATGAAAAAATGTATCTCAATTTCAACAAAAATATTAGCCAGCACAACTGTTTTCAACACTGATATTATTAAGAAATGTTTCTTGAGCAGCAATCAGCATATTAGAATGATTTCTGAAGATCATGTGCCACTGAAGACTGAAGTAAAGCTGGCTGAAAATTCAGCTTTGCCATCAAAAAAAAATACTTTTAAAACTATTAATAGGAAAACAGTTATTCTAAATTGTAATAATATTTCCCATTATTACAGTTTTTACTGATTCTGATCAAATAATGCAACTTAATGACGTAGTTTACTTTATGACATTTTCTAAAAAGTCACCCAATCGTATGGAGCTACAAAAATAAGAGACATTTTGAATATAATATAATTATTATATATTAATATTATTATCATCATCACGTATTATCACCACCATTAAGGCGTAGTTACTTTGAACTGGTGTATAGGCTCCAAGATAAGATAAATTTACATAATAAATTCTAATAAGAATATTAGCATCTCATCATCATCATCATCATTATATACTGGAAAGATGGGGAAAAATTAAAATAGTGTGTTGGCGGGGAAATGGATTTCATACCCTTAGAGGACTTAAAGAAAGCTTGATCTATGCGGTTAAATCAAGTCAAAACAGATTTTGAATAAAGTTTTTAACTAAATCGGCTGAGGACGAAAAAACAAACATAATGGAAGACGTGTAGACTGAGAAAAACAATCTCAGGAGGGGCTACTCACAGGAGAACAGACCCAAGCAGCCAATCACAAGATTAATCAACAGTAATTAGAAGACGGCATCCCTACTGGACCCTTCACATTTACCTCCCCCGTGTGGAAAAGCCCACAGAGCAAATAAGACTCAGAACACTGTCTGTTCCTATCAATATGCTCTTTCTGTATCGCTGTGCAATTAAACTACTGGGGAGTATGCAGCTGAGGAACAGGATGTGACGTCAAACACGAGAAAGACTGTTAACTACCTTTTTAATGTAAAGCTGTTTCATAGGGCTGGACTGAGCAGGCAATTCAGTTAATAGGAACAGTATGTTCACACATATTGTTAGTGCGGAATCAGTAGTAATTGGATGTGATCAACTAACAAAATTAGAGATGGGAATCGAGAACAAGTTATGAATTAAAGCTGATTCCAAAACAAAAAAATAAATAATAAAAACAAATAAATAAACAAAATAAAATACATTAAAGGGGTCATATGACGTTGCTAAAAAAAAAACATTATTTTGTGTATTTGTGTACTGCAATGTGTTTATGTAGTTTAAAGAAAAAAAACAACAAATTATTTTCCACATACTGTACATTTTTGTTTCTCTTCTATGCCCCGCCTTTTTGAAATGCGCTGATTTTTACAAAGCTCTTCGTTCTGAAAAGCGAGTTGTGCTGTGATTTGCCAGCTATCCAGTGCGTTGTGATTGGCCGAATACCTCAAGCGTGTGACGGAAATGTTACGCCCCTCACCATACTGTTGATGCCGTGTCCCGGCCGGAGCGACGAGACAAAAACATTAAAACCCATTACAAACAAGGCATTTGTTGCATCCAGTGGGGACATAATTACGTTTTATAATGACTTATACGGTCTTTTTACGCTTTGCGTTGCATTGCATTGCGCCGCGTAAACATAAAACCATGTTTGTATTTGTGATCGGAGAAATTACAAACAGCAAGTGCTACTCTACTGCCCAAAACTCGGTTTGAATCATCAGTGGCAAATCCTTTAAATGAAAACGTACTTACAGTATTTGAGTCAGAACAGCTGGCATTGTAGTCTACTCTCCCAGGATCAGTAAACAGTCCTCCATAAAATGTGCTGGACACATTGGAATATTTGGGTTAAACTGTTCTGGAACAGTGTTGTAAATACAACTTAACCACTGATTTGTAGTCGTGTCCTCTTTTGGAAGACCAAACAAAGTAGTTTTTGCTTTCACAACGAAAAACACAGCGGCCTAGCGTGAGCTGAAGCCCCGGCTTAGCGTGCGCTGAGGCCGGGATAGAGTGAGCTGAGCCCAAACTAGCGTGAGCTGAGGCGGCAGTGGGTCGAGAACGGCACGGCCGGCGGATCCGACGAATGAGCAGCAACCACCGGACTGGACGACCCCGGGCTGGACTCCGCTTCGTCCACGGTGAAAGTTGATGTATTCCCTCAGCGACCAGCACAGATCAGCTCTAGGCATGACGAAGTGGATATCGTCCTCTTTTGGAAGACCAAACAAAGTAGTTTCACTTTCACAACGAAACACACAGCGTCTTCACGACATGGCGGTGGCAACAACAATACTACAGTGAGAATAAAAGTTACGCCTTCTTTCTTTGCGTGAACATTTGGGCGGCGTTATGCAAATCTTCCCACATAGTGAGGTAGATATGTGGGGGCGTGTTAGAACGAGCCGTTTTAGGTAGGTGTGGCTGACTCTGAACTTTTATAAAAGAATATCTCTTTGGATTGAGACTTTAGTCTTTGCAACTTTACGACTTCTTTATGCACCAAGAGCTTGTAACACTCCAAAGAGAAAGGAAAAATTGAAATCGCATCATATGACCCCTTTAAAAAAAAAAAAAAACGAAATATTATTTTTTGAAAATGTTATATATACACTTATAATGAGCTTTAAAACTAAGTGAAATACTGTCGCTAATATAAAGTTGCCTTGGCAACAGAAAACAATAACATGACTACTGTATTCCTGTATGTACCGTTTTCTTAAACTCAGGTTTAAATGATTCTAACGACTCTAACATAATTTCTTCTTATATTCATAACTTTAAATGAACCAAAAATTGTTGAAACACTAACAAAATGTTGAAAGAAATGCATAGACATGTACCTGAGAGAGACTGCCAAGAACGAGCCTCACCAGCTTCCTGATGTATGAAAAGTAAGGGTCACAGTTGGAGTTACGGATGTGAGCGCTGCAGGTGTCCAGAGCCGACCGCACGGACAGTCGGGTGAGCGTGGAGTCATCACACATGTTGAGCAGGATGTTGTTCAGATGTTCTCCTAGTTTCATTGGCTAAAAACACAGTGAAAAGACACAAGAAGTTCATGAATTAGCTAGAATCTATATCTGTGACAAGTCCTGGGCCAAAATCATTTATTTACTCAATTTAAAATTATGTTGCAATGGGACAGAAGAAACTCTATTCTTAGACTGAGGTTAGTATGTAGAAAATACACAGTACATACCAATACTGGGTTAAAATATTCTTTTTTTTACATTAAATGAAGTACATTAATAGGAATTAAATATTAAAAGTCTAAGTCTCACCTGGCTCTGTGGAATCTCATAGTCTGCACCCCAAAACAACGTCATGCCAAGTGAATACATGTGCATCTAAAAGTTGAAAAAGAAACCGAGACAACATCTGACAATGGAACATTTTAGCCTACGTTTTCATGTTTTAGCCCACATAATAAAACTGTACAACAACTGACAGCCTCATTCCGACACATTGTTGCACACAAACTTGTCTTCAGAAGCATTTGCTACCCAGAGTATGTTTAAGGCATTAATCAGTATCAAACTTTATATATAGCACCTCTGCTAAACCTTTTGTGTTTCTTCCCTGTCTAGTTCTTCTGTCTGTTCTTCCTGCTAAAGAATAGCTTTGGGAACAAAATATCCAAGAGTGTGCAAAAGAATGCACAAGATCGTCTGACGTCTCTGCAAATAATCATGTCTTGAGACTGTAGTGGTGTATTTATTTATTTTTAAGAATGTCATGTGTACACAGAAGCGTACTGTCAAAATGACTTAAGAGATAAAACGTATGAGTAAAATGTAAAAGAAATAGTTGTTTTCCTTTTTTGGTCGACAATGAAAAACAAAGTTTTCATTTTCTCTTTTCTCTCATATTCACATGACAGCAAAATGGAAATAAAAAAACAACAACAACAACTGAAAGACAGTTCTGAAAGTCACTGATAAAAGGGTTCTTTAAAACAAAATTAAGTCCTGCTTTTTAATAATTAAAAGCATTCAACATTTGTGATGTAAATTGGTACCAGAAGCCATAAAAAAAGACAATCCAAAAGGTACCTTTTCCATATCAGAAAGCGAGGAGAGGTTGAGACCCTCCAGCATCTCTGGAGGAGTGAAAGCCTGCAGATCCTTCTGTGTGACATTTTCATCTGTGAAAGAGATGTTTCCAGAAGGCATGAGCAGCAGCGACCATGGAGAGATGATAAAACCCAATGCAGATGGATCTGTCGAACCTGAGGTAAAAAAAACACAAAAACATGCAGTATTACCACAAACTGCAATTCTTAAGACATGGCATGAATAAATAAAATAAAATATTTTATTTTATTTATTTTATTTTATTATTATTATTATTATATATAATTATATGTCTAAATTTTATTTTATTTACTAAAATCAATAAAATAAAATAAATTAAATAAAATAAATAACTAAACTCAATAACTTAAATAAATAAAATATAACAAAACAAACTAATAAAATAAACTTAAATAAATAAAATAAAAATAAACTAAACTAAACTAACTACACTAAACTAAACTAAAATAAAACAACTTAAAATAAACTAACATATAAAATATAAAAATAAATATAAACTATAAAATATTCAAAAATAAATAAAAAAACATAAAAATAAAATAAAAAATAAAAAAAAACTAAAATAAATAAAATAAAAAATAAAAATGTAAAAACCCAATTGCAGATGGATATGGAACCTGAGGTAAAAAAAACAAAAAAACCTGCAGTATTACCACCAAACGGCAATTCTAGGACATTTGGGGGGGGGCCCTGAACAATCAATTCTTTAAAAAACAAAAATACAAATAAAAAATAAAAAAAATAAATTTTAAAAACCCCAATGGCAGATGGATCTGTCGAAAACCAGAGGTTTAAAAAAAAAAATAAATAAATTAAAATTTCTCTCAAGGTAATTACCCAAACTGCATTTAGGACATGGCCTGAAATCTTAATCAAATTTTAAAATTAATAAAATTAAATTAAAATTAAATTAAATTAAAATAAAACAAAGAACTTGTCCTTTTTTTAAGTTGAATGTCTTATGAAGTTCAGAAATAAAATGTTCCTTTGGCATTTAAGTATATAGCAATGAAAACAGCCAAGTTTCCAGCATTGGCTAGGCTCGGTTTTGTAAAGCGAAGAGAGGAAATTCGAAGACACTGCAAGTCCTGATGCTAAAGCGTGGGAAAGTTACTACACAAGTTACTAGACAAGTTAAGGGAGATAATGGCCTTGGCCTAAGAGCATTTCCTCAACACGAGTACAGCACGATCTGACTGCACACACGTTTCAGGAACTATGGAGATTTGGTGGTGGAAATCAAATTATTTTCATCCAGACAAAGACGTGTAATAAAGAGCTACGTTATTCTGTGAATGAGCACAATTTCCTTGAAATACGAGGCTCCTGGGATCCCTCTCAAAAAGATGATTCTGTATGACAGTACATTTTTCTTTTTGATGTTTTTTTCCCTCTTCTTTTGTGCTGCAGATGTAAAACAATGGAGCCTTTGCGGTACAGAACACGGCCCTGCGGTTATGGATGAAACAGCTGCAAATAAATAATTCATCTATTATGAATGAAGTGGAAACGTGGAATTACTTCTTTAAAAAAATTATTTTTATAATTTAATGTCATGTAAAGCCAAAAACAAGAACAATATCTCAAAAAATCCTGGGGAAAAAAATGTATCACCATGTTTTCACAGAAATATTAAGCAGCACAACTGTTTGCAACATTGATAATAATAACAAATGTTCCTTGAGCAGCAAATCAGCATATTAGAATGATTTCTGAAGGATCATGTGACACTGAAGACTGGAGCAATGATGCTGAAAATTCAGAAATAAATTAATTGTTTTAAAACATATTCAAATAGAAAACAGCTATTTTAAAATTGCAATAATATTTCAAAATATTAACGTTTTACTGTATTTTTGATCAAATAAATGGGGCTACGTGAGCATAAGAAATCTTCAAACATTAAAAAAAAATTATAATAATAATAAACCTCAAACTTTTAAACAGTAATGAAAGTTTTTTTGCCAGTGTATCACTCACATCCGTAGGCGGGATGAGTTAAGCCTCTAATAGTGTATTTAGGGTTAGGGTTTTGTGCAAATAAACAAATTAACAAAACAGATTGGCAGAAACATTATTAAAAAGTCAGAAAGTGTTTAAACTAAAAATAATGAAAAAAAAGAAATTCAAGCAGGGATGCTATAAAGCACTGGAATTCCCAAAGTAAACACACGTTTCCTGTGGAAACTGTCTGACCATGGTTGGACCTCTATGTGAAAATCTAGCAGTGCACGCTCCTGTTTTGCCTCCAGCACAGTAGCTACTCCAGCATCTTTATTAAAATGCTTTCCCTGTTAACCTATGCAGGTAACATACCAATCTTTGGCATTCACTGCAACAAATTCTTACTAAAAGCTGGAGATGTTGGCGTGCTAAAACTCAGTCAGTAGTTGATAATGGGAGGGAAGCTGACACACAGTTGGAAATATCTCAGAACGGGCCTATCTGATAAAGTTTTATCTGTCCTATCGGAGACTAGTGCGGTCATGTACTGCCGTTCACGAGCCCAATGAGGTCACAGCCAAAAATAGCATCACAAAAACACTGCCAACCTTATATAACAAATAATATTAATATAAGGGTTTTTTTTTCAATATAGCAAAGTATGATTTTTGGTATTTTTTTTTAGCCACATTTCCAATTGTATAAATATCAGATCATCAAGATGGTTAAGTTGTGGTAATATAAACATATACATACATAATGCATATATATTATATATTATGATATATAACTAGTATAGTATACCTTACAGCATATATATATATATATATCTATATATATATATATTATATATATATATATATATATATATAATATATATATATTATTTAAGATATATATATATATATATATACACACAACGCATAATAATATATATATCATATCATATATATATATATATATATAAATATTAATATATATTATATTACACATACACAGTATATTTGCTAATCAAACAATGTGGGAACTTTTATATATTTAACAAATGCAATAAGAAGAATAAAAAATACAAAAAACAATTCAGGTTAAATAAAATTTAATTATTTAATATTATTGAACAATTATAAAATATTTAACAAAATTGTAAAAATAATAATATTTTTTAATGTTTTAGGTACTGTATAGATTATCCTAACAAAAAATGGTGTAGAAAACAAGTTTCCACTCAGAAATGCAAGAAACTTACTTTGTAGTTTTATAAGTACAAAAAAAGGAAACAAGTTCCATTTAAAAAATTGAAACAATAAACAGCGGTAATCCAGTTTAAATGAAAACTGCATTACAGCATATAAGTTAGTCAGAGTTTGGAAATATCATCTCTTACTATATAAATCAAGCCTCACCTTGAACCTGGCTGGCATAGGAAAAGTTTTTTTCGTTTTGTTTTGTATTAAAAAACACAAGCATCACCTTCAAAACTGTAAATAGCATGTTATAAAAAGCAAACAGGACTTCTCACAACCAAGTGCTCAGGGGTTTCCAAATAAATTAAAGTATTTTGCTGGACTGCGCAAGTCAGTACTAGCATGGGCCGGTATGAGATTTTGACGGTATTATAACCTTAAGCAAAAATATCACGGTTTAATTGTATCACGGTATTGTCGTTACAGCTCGAAAATGTGTTATTTTTAAATGACTGGGTAAAAAAAAAAAAATTTTTTTTCCACAGAACATTTTATTTTTAAGAAACATATAGAACATTTTGGAACAGTAAACATGTCAGGCTAAATAATAAGAATAAATAATTAAATTCTTCTTAATTAAATGCAGTCACTTAAGTGAGCCTAAACCTGCAGCTCAATAATCAAAAATATAATCAAAACATAATTTCTGTAAAAAATAAAATAAATGCATGCATAAACCTGAGTTAACAGGTTTTTTGGAGATATGCCGCTTTTTCGACATTTATCTTTCCGTCCAAGGATGATGCAGGATTATGTTCACCTTTCGGGTTTAAGTTTGGAGCTATGGTTTGGAGCGGTGAGGTATGAGGAGGAGTGCACACTCACATTAGGGAAAGAGTGAGAGAGTGAGTTTAGTGTCAACACACATAACACGCGCGCACGGTCTCTCCGTACAACACTCAAACAGTGGCAAAGTTTTTTTTTTAAATGCGTGATTTCGAACAGATGTAAACAATGGCAAGAGGCTTAAAAGTATAAAGGTGATACCAGCTAAATTTAATTCTTGTACTAAAATCGCAGAAAAGTAGGCTACAGTACGTACTTTAGACTGCTATTCCTCACTCTGTGAGGTAACGTGAGGGAGGAAACTAGTTGACGTTAGCGAGTTAATTAGCCATGTTATCTGCCTCGGTAGAAAGCTAAATAGTATTTATTTCAACACTGAAACAAACGGCGGGTGGGTCTCTGTCTTGATCGGGCGTGAAGAGGGAGAAAACCGAAGATGACACAGATGTATAGTTTATGTTCGACTTGGAAGTATATATTTAGCGATCGGTGCTAAAACGTCATCTGTACGGAACATCGTTGTGTACGGAACATGGTTAGTCGACGTTACCCGAAAAATTCGGGGGGTCGTGTGACTCGCTACGCTCTTTGCTGCACACAACTGAGAGAGTCCTGCACTTTCCGTCTTTGACGACACGTAAAAAAACCGCGCATACCGCAGGAAAGGTATAACGGAAAATTTTAGTGGTTTTGAAACCGTGACTTTTCCAAACCACGGTATACCTTGAAACCGGTTATCGTCCCATGCCTAGTCACATCCCATGACTCTCATCCAGGGCCCAAAATGTCTGCAAACCTTGTCAAGAGGGACCTTTGCCAGCAAGTTTTCACCCAGAGTAACTCAAGGCCAGATAACAAGCTACTGTGAGACAAGGAGAGTCCTCGTTCCCCCTGCGAGCACATGCCGAAGCGGCTACATCATCTTTATCATCATCGTCCTCCTCGACCCTGAAGACAAGGGGCCTAATTACGCTTCAAACCCTACTGGCTATTGGCCAGGTCTGCAGAATAAAGAGGGGCAACAACTGTCCGCGATGCTGACAGAACGAGAATTGTCCCCTGACTGTGAGAAAGACTTATCAAGATTCTCAAGATCTGTGCGTGAACGACAGCAGATATCGGTCGAGAGGAGCTGGCATCATCTCAAACGCCGCAAACTGCCCACCAAACTGCTCTTTAGGAAACCGGGCTGCGGGACAATAAAGAGGCTTTTGTTCACAGCGGTGACACACAACACTCGCCCACACAGTCATTCAGAGAGACAGCAGACGGACGTAAGGCTGAGTAAGCCTTCTCATAAATTTCACCGAAGTGTCACCCGAAGATAGAAAGCTTTTCTGCACAGGCTCACTTGTTTGAATCAGACTGACAGGTGCTATTTTTGGTCCGCTGACAGCTTTTGAGGAGGCCGGAGATTTATTCTAATCATTCTTAAACAGGTGTGAATTGGCGGAAGACAATGCTAAACGCGCACATACTGACTGAATAACCACCTTACAAAAGAATCCTGTTGAATGTAGGCCTACTGATAACGTCATGGCTGAAGCTTGTAATGGCTTTGAATTGTTTGTAAGAAAGGGACAAAACATAAACAATATTTAAAGTCATTTTGTGAGGTAACTGCATTGGAAGTGTGACATAGCTGTGGTCTGAGGGGAAACAGTTTTTTATTTGCCACAGGGAATTCACATAAAGACAGATATAACTTCAGTTTCTTGTTTTTCATTTCAAACAATCCCTGCCAGTTTAGCTTCCTTTTCAAAAACCACCATGATAACTAAGGTTCCAACCAAAAAACGTATTCTGGTTATTGCTACAATAAAACTATCCTAACTTTATGTTAGCCACAGTCACCCAAAACAATTTTTTTTTACAATTACAACAAGATTTGACTACAAATCGCTAGATTTTTACATTTTCTGAAAACAAAGTGAATCTTGTCTATGTGGTTCTGAAGGTTTAGCTGTGTTTAAGGATTTCTATAGGTTTTCGTAACAGTGTAACGCATCCTACGCAGTTGATAAAGTGGAGGGTATGGGCGATATGGGCAAAAAAATGATCACGATAATTTTTTTCATATCAGTCGATTTCGATAATTATCACGATAAATGTCAAAACTTTATTTCTTTCCAGTTTAAAGCCAGATTTTTGCACCAAAGTGAAAGGTGTAGAAACCAGACCATTAATTTTCCCTAACAAAATAAATATCTTAAAAGAAAAATGTATTTCTTAGTTTCTGCATGTTCTAATAAGTGATACTGTTTCAAATCACGAAGCAGGTTTGTGTTGCATTGCTAAATATTATATACTAATAATATCATCCCTTTTTGTTCTTAGGAAAATACACATTGATAGTAGTGTGAGGTAAGGTGCAGAGCGTAAAAATGTTCATTATCAAAATCAGTAGAATTGTAGCAACTTCAATTTTATACGGTTAAATTTCTTTTCTTTTTTTTTTAATTAAGCATTGGTCTCCCATAGTAGCATACATTTAAATCATGATAAACACACACATATAGCACCTCAATACCATGTTAAAAATATAACTACATGGTTTTTAAGTAGCCTATTTGTATTAAAAACAGTAGTCTAAAAATATTCAGTACAAATGCACACATGCTATAGCTTAATCACAAATACAAACTATAATTATATACCATTACTCCTGAAATAAAATTAAATGTGAATATCACACATTTCTGCCACAATACCATGGTGCAGTGAGAGTTACTACAGTAAATCCATGGTAAATGATAGCGACGTGTAGATTGAAAAGCCTTCTGACTGTCTCGTTGCACACAGTGTTTCTCCTGTTTTGCTTTAAACTAGTTTAAATCACAGAGTCATTTGTGTTCATCACCGAATTCAAGTGCTTCACACTGGCCCACCATCTCACAGCGCGGTTTAGTGATGCTCGCTGTGAACGGTAAAAACTCATCTGCAAGTGTGACAACTGGCTGATCCGAGAGGATAAACGGTCTGTGTGGAGCGATTCAAATGAGTCAGCCGTTCGTTTCCACTTTTGGCAATAAAATTCTATTGCCCTTTCTCGAATTCTTAATATCGTTTTAGCGAGGAATAATTATATTGCGATAATTATCGTATCATAATCGCCAGCCCTAATCTAAGGGGGGGGTTGATTGGTTTAGCGCAAAGTACTATCCATTGTTAAAGGTGTTCTTGTTTAGGCATTGATATGCAGGTGGATAAAAGCATTTTCAACTGGTTTTTAACATTTTTGCTAGCAAGGTTTGCCATGGTGTTCTTTGAGTAACGCATTGATAGGCTGCCTCAAGGGTGTTTATTGCTTGTGCGCAAAGTGCTATGTGGGAGTCTTAGTGTTTAGCGCCCTGGTTCATGCTAAGGTGCTAAGTTGGTTGTGTCCTGAGGGATTTCGCGCATGCTACATGGTGCTAAGATGTTCTAAGTGGAGTTTAGCCCAGTACTAGCGGTTGGCTAAAGTGGTCTATGTTTTAACAGATTGTAGGTTGATTCTTAGGTCTTGGAGCATTTTACCGCATTGGTGGATGCTAAGGTGTCTAGTGTTAACGGCTTAGGCAGTTGCTAATGTATTAGTGCACTTGCTACCAAATCAGCTAGCAATTTTACATTACAGTAGCATGTAATATATAATAGGCATTCTGGTGGAAATTATGGCCACCATGGTAAATTTTTGCATTTGTCACACACCAGCACAAGGTTAGCGCATGAAATTCCTCTATTGAAAGTCAACAGGCTAACTGTAGAGTGCAAATGAAAGCGATATTGGATCCCTTCTGAAATGTCAAACTGGGACATTTTGTATATTTACCCAGCTTTAATGACAAGAAGGAATACAACTAGGAAAGAACTACAAAATATCAAGTTGGAGAAAACCGAAAATGCTACAGGCTGAACCCAAACCAGAGAAGAAAACCAGGGAAAGAGGGGGGAAAAATTCAGACAGAAAGGGGGGGGGGGGGGGGGAAAGAAAGAGAGCGGAAAGGTATTAGGAGGCGGACACAAAAGGAACCGAAAAGCAGAGACAGATGGACGAAATGGAATGTAAATCTCCAAAATTCCACAAACTATTAAGAAAAATACTCTGCAAGACAACAAAAACAATCTGAATGGCACCGCACTAGTGGTTTGGAACACACAAAGTCAGATTTTTCAGCATATTCACAATAAATCAGCATTCACTGCATGTTACTTGACAACAGAAACTACCAGGTTCTGGAGAGGTCATAGATGATTGTTTCATTACACAAAAAAAAAATAAATAAGAAAACCTTCAAACCTGCAGAATTCAAGCTGCATGCTCTAGAGGAGACTCCACTCACAATTACAACTCATTGATTTCAATGGCGAATATGCCCTTTTTAATGTTTTTTTTTAATTAAATAAGTAGAAATAATATTATAATTATTATTACCATATTATTTTCAGCAATATAAATTTATTTCAGCAATTTCAGCCTCATACTCCTTCAGTTTTGGATGACTGGCATTTACACCGCATTTATGTAACCTTATGGCTTACACTGTAACCAAAGGAAGCCGGATAGTCCGTTTCATTTGCAAAAACTCTGCATATTTGGAGCAGATTACTGAATACTTTGGAAATGTTCAATCAACAAATATTCTTCTGCACTTCAAAGACATCAGACTGCTATCCAAGGTCTCTGATTGCCTCGGCCATCCCAAGGCTTGAAGTTCTGAGCCAGCGTGGCTGGGCACCCTTGAGAGATGTGGGAGTAATCACTGCGCTACAAGCCAGCATGCCGGTTTACCTCTGCGGAGGAGTTCATGCAGGCTCTCTGCGCTCTGGTTCAGGACGGCCCAGACTTCCTCCTCCTGCAGCGGCCCTCCTCTAACCTGCAGTGCCTCAGCCAGAGACACAATGCATGATGCCTGGGGGTCACAAAAAACAGTAATGTATTTCTACCATCTTATCACTAAACATACATATATCAAGACATTAACAAGGGGTTCTTTCTGTTACATTAATTAAGATTTTTAATTATGCAGAAACCTATATATTAATATATATATATATATATATATATATCTATACACACTGAACAAAATATTAAACGCAAAACCTTTGGTTTTGCCCACATTTTTCATGAGCTGAACTCAAAGATCTAGGACTTTTTCTATGTACACAAAAGGCCTATTTTTCAAATATTGTTCACAAATCTGTCTACATCTGTGTTAGTGAGCACTTCTCCTTTGCCAAGATAATCCATCCACCTGGTGTGGCATATCCAGATGCTGATTAGACAACATGATTATTGCACAGGTGTGCCTTAGGCTGCGCACAATAAAAGGCCACTCTAAAATGTACAGTTTTATCACACAGCACAATGCCAAAGATGTCGCAAGTTTTGAGGGAGCGTGCAAATTGGCATGCTGACTGCAGGAATGTTCACCAAAGCTGTTGCCCGTGAATTGAATATTCATTACTCTACCATAAGCCGTCTCCAAAGACGTTTCAGAGAATTTGGCTGTACATCCAACCGGCCTCACAACTGCAGACCATGTGTAACCACACCAGCCAAGGACATCCACATCCAGCATCTTCACCTCCAAGATGTCTGAGACCAGCCACCCGGGCAGCTGCTGCAACAATCAGTTTGCATAAACAAAGAATTTCTGCACAAACTGTCATAAACCATCTCAGGGAAGCTCATCTGCATACTCGTCGTCCTCATCGGGGTCTCGACCGACTTGAGTGGGCAAATGCTCACATTCGATGGCGTCTGGCACTTTTTGGAGAGGTGTTCTCTTCACGGATGAATCCCGGTTTTCACTGTACAGGGCAGATGGCAGACAGCGTGTATGGCATTGTGTGGGTGAGCGGTTTGCTGATGTCAACGTGGTGGATCGAGTGGCCCATGGTGGCGGTAGGGTTATGGTATGGCAGCGGATGTGATGGACAAAGAACAACAAGGGCAATTTTAGTGATGCATTTTGAATGCACAGAGATAGCGTGACGAGATTCTGAGGCTCATTGTTGTGCCATTCATCCACGACCTTCACCTCGTGTTGCAGCATGATAATGCACGGGCCCCATGTTGCAAGGATCTGTACAAAATTCCTGGAAGCTGAAAACATCCCAAATCTTGCATGGCCAGCATACTCACCGGAAATGTCACCCACTGAGTATGTTTGGGATTGCCTGGATCGGCGTATACGACAGCGTGTCCCAGTTCCTGCCAATATCCAGCAACTACGCACAGCCATTGAAGAGGAGTGGACAAACATTCCACAGGCCACAATCAACAAACCTGATCAACTCTACGCGAAGGAGATGTGCTGCACTGCGTGAGGCAAACGGTGGTCACACCAGATACTGACTGATACGGACCTCCCAGGACCCCCCAATACAGTAAAACTGCAAATTTTAGAGTGGCCTTTTATTGTGGCCAGTCTTTTACACACCTGTGCAATAATCATGCTGTCAAATCATTATCTTGATATGCCACACCTGTGAGGTGGATGGATTATCTCGCAAAGGAGAAGTGCTCACTAACAGATTAGGACGATTTTGGGAACAATATTTGAGAGAACGGGGCCTTTTGTGTACCATAGAAAAGGTTTTAGATCTTTGAGTTTCAGCTCCTGAAAAATGGGGACAAAACAACAAGGTGGGGTTGCATTATAATTTGTTCAGTGTATAGATATATCTTTATATATTATATATATATATAAATATAGCTATATTATTATTAGGGTGCACGATAAATCGCATGCCATATTTAATGTGCATCTTATCAGTAAAGCCGGTTCTGTTATCAGCGGTAAATCTCCACCACGTGCATGCTTTCACATTGAGCAGCATTAACTACACAGAGCCGTTGTGCACTGATATATATTAAGGGGTGTAAAGGTTCACAAAATAACCGGTTCGGTTCGATACAACACAGTTCGGTACATTTTCGATACGGGGGGCGGGGTAATTGGTTATGTCTCAATGTTGGAAATATTTATATTTTAAAGCATGAAGGCAAGCCAATGGATATCACACAAGCAACGTGCAAATTTTGCACAAGATATGACGCCAGTGAACGTCAGTCAATTCACTATGCAGAAAGTGAAAGTAAAAATGGAATGACGGAGTAATGACGGAGCTTTCAGCATCTGATATTCTCTCAGAGATGATGAGAAACTAATATACTTCTGCTGATAATGGTATATAGCTAACCGTTTTCATTTATTCCCTTAATATTTCTAATTGTGGGATGTACATAGTGGGAAAAAAAAAAAAAAAAAAAAATGAGAGTAAACATATTTCGTGTTAAACAGGTTGCTTTTGAAAGTCGGTGCTTGAAATAAAAGCTTTTTATTTCATAGATTTTTTTATTGATGACTGCAGTGTTAAAGGCACAATATGTAAGATTTGTTTTATTAAAATATCCAAAAACCACTAGAACATTGTTATATATTTTGCTGACTTGTTTACTTACATTATCCCAGATGTTTCGAAGAATGTTTAAATAAGCAATTTTAACTTGTGACACGGAGCGTGTCCATAGTGTCTTTGTGTCGCCTGCCAATGACGTCATAACTCCTTGATTTCTGGTTTTGTTTTGTAGAAAACATGGAAACACCAAAGACACTTTGATATGTTGTGCGTTTTATTAGACGGGTTACGACCGCACAGAGTAGCATTATAACCGAACTTTCAAATGTATATAGTATGATAAAACAGCGCTGCTTTACCACACATACACACGACCGGAAGGAGCAGAAGCAGTCGACTGCGGCATAATAAAAGCTCCGCTACTTTCGAGCAGTGTGTCGCGCTCGTTCAGCTGCCTCGTTTCGCTTCGACGGCTTTCAGCCTCACCTGCTTCATTCTACTACGTTAATAAATCATCAGCTCATCCATGAACATGATTTCTGCACGAGTCCCGTCGGATTGCATCGGCTGTGGGGATGAAGACCACAACTCCCATATTCCACACTCAGTCATGGCATTATCAAATTACACCTTTGTCTCTTTGTTTATTTTTAATATGCGCCCTCTAGCGGCGAAAATTACAAATTGTGCCTTTAATATTTTTAAGTACTAGGCCTAAATTCATTGTTAATAGGACCGGTTTAAAAATGTCTATTTAAAAAAAAAAAAAAACATTTTTTAAGCAGGCCTAATAGCCTAATCCTCGCAGTGCGTCATTTATGTGGTAATTATTGCAGGGCAAATTAATTGTAATCTTAATTTAATAATAAAAGTAAATTCATAATAATAATAGGCTACTAAACTCAGAATGTAACAGGTTACATTAATGGGAAATGCTCAAAATCCTCTTAATGTTTTGCCATTATGTATGTTTGTGGGACAATAGCTCTGGCTATAATCGATATACGATAATAGTGTTTCTGACGCACTACCAGCAGGGGAGGTTACCACGGGTTGCAGACAGCACGTGGCCTGTTACGTCGTTGGGCGCCTGGTGAGCGACTAGTGGTTTACTGAGAAAATTATATTGCAACACACTTATTTATTCTTTGATTTTAATGTTATTTAATGTTTAACGAATCATCGGTTGTAATGCATATCGAACCAAAAAAGCTTTCGTACAGAACAGTTAATATGAATATGTCTATTGTATACCCTAACCATTAGATGTATGTATGACTGTTGTTTGTGTTAATATCTAATATATATATATATATATATGATATATATACACACACACACAGATATATATATATACACTATTTACAACACAGATATTATATTATATATATATACTTATACACACCAGCTTACATATATTTATTATACACACAGTTTAGATATATATATATATATATTATATAATATATATATATATATATAACATATTACTCCATACATACATACATACATACATACATAACATACATACAATTAAAACACAAAAAAAAGGTGATTTTGATTTTACTTTTAGGTTAAACTATAATAACAGGATGAATAACACAATGTTATTGTAAAAAAAAACCAAATCCAAACCGACTGGCGACAGAGTCTAAATGATTTAAACAGCGTTCAGCTCTAATAATACTTTTTTTTTTTTTTTTTTTTACAGATGAATGAAAGAGCTTTTATAAAATTATAGGCATCACATTTGTTTTTAAAGCCTCCAAAAATTGAAATGCCTCACGTAACTTTGAGTCAAAAGGTTTTTGGGGTCATTTTGATTTAATGCTGACTCTTAAAGGGATAGTTCACCCAAAATTTAAATTCTGTCATCATTTATGCACTCAGTCATTCCACCCATTACAAGGGACATCACGTATAAAAGCGTAGCATCTCTTTACTTTTTGGATCGTCTAAGTTTTGGTTACCTGGACTTTGGAGGGACAGATAGCTTGAAGGTTTCATTAAAAATATATTTATGCGCTTCAAAGATGAACAAAATCTTATGGCTTTGGAACAACATGATCTCTTTAAAGAAACAGCAGCACATTTAACTTCTGTAATATGCCATATTTCCGAGGGTAACATAATATTTATTTAGAAATAATGTAGGGTAAGGCTTGATTTTATCCATCAAGATTTTAATAGTTTGTTTGAATGGAAGTAAGCTATAAATACTGGTATACGAATATATATTATATACATTTGGTGTTGCAGAAATTATATACTTCACATAAAAGAACAGAAATTGATGTAGAAAAAGAATCAATAAAGTATTGTGATTAGTGCTTGTGTGCATGTGCTCTTCCAGGAAGAGCTGTTCATTCATCCTCTCTCCTGAAGCTTGCATAATGTCATGCTGTGTACATGCGGTTTGTCACAGAAAGTTCTCCACAGAACTTAGGTGAGGAGAAACATGTGATTAATTTCATTTTAAATACAATTCTGAAAAGAAAAACACTCCTGAAATTGTCCAGCTGATTCAAACTGTCCAACATTCGCCATAATGTCATAACAAAACAAGCGAAGTCGTTCGTGTCCCGTCAGGTCTAATTGTCAGGGTGGGGGTCAGTTACACTCCTTGCAGTGAAAATGTTCATTATTATGTCCAAACCTCTGCACTGCTGCCACAGCTGTAGTTACAAAGAGCCGTAAACCCCTGGAAATCCCAGCATGCTGTGAGGCAAGAGAGACAGGGGAAGCTCAGGGTTTAAGGGATTACTTTTGAGCGAGCGTTACATGGGGCTACTTATGAATACTTATGTGTCACATTTCAATTGAACTGTGGAGTCAGACTTTTCAGTTAGCGCATGGCACATCAGAGGGGACTGTCATCAGAGCACATTTGTGACTCCTGTCAAGTTTGGGGACCATATACAGTCGTGGTCAGAATTATTGACACCCTTGGCAAATATGAACAAAAAAGCCTGTAAAAACTAAATCTGCATCGTTAATCATTTTGATCTTTTATTTTAAAAAATCACATAAATCTAACCTTTCATTGGAGAATAAGAATTTAAAATGGGGGGGGAAATATCATTATGACATAAATGTTTTTCTCTAATACACATTGGACACATTAACGGTACCCTTTTATTCAATACCTTTTGAAACCATTTGCCAAAATAGTTATAGGAGTTTTCTCCTATAATGCCTGATGAGGGTAGAGAGCACCTGACAAGAGATCAGAGAACATTCCTTCATACAGAATCACTCCAGACCCTTCAGATTCACAGCTCCATATGTTCCACCGCATAATTTTCTATAGGGTCAGGTCACAGAGGACTGGAAGGGCCATAGCAAAGCTTGGTTTTTGTGCCCAGTGATCCCATTTGTGTTGTGTTTTTTTTTTTTTGTTTTAAGTGGTTTTGTTTTTGTTTTTGGATCATTGTCCTGTTGGAAGATCCAAACATGGCCCATTATTTCTAACAGAGTCAGTCACTTTTTTTTTTTTTTTATCTGTTGGTATTTGATATAATCCATGATGCCATGTGTCTAAACAAGATGTCCTGGACCTCCGGCAGAAAAACAGGCCCATAACATTAAAGATACAGCAGTATATTTTTATTGTACATATGGGGTACTTTTTTGCTCCTGTGTGCACCAAACCTATCTTGAGTGTTTGTTGCTAAAAAGCGAATTTTTTAGTTACATCTGACCATAGACGCCAGTCCCATTTGAAGTTCCAGTCGTGTCTGACAACAGAATATGCTGGGGATTGTTTTTGGATGAGAGCATTTTCTTCTCTTTTTCTTGAAACCCTCCCAAACAACATGTGGTGTAGGTGGTGTTTTCGACCCTGAGACTCAAAATATTTCGCAGTCTAAGCTGTGGTCCTTGGAGAGTCTTAGGCACTCAACTTCTCCTCACTGTGAATTGGGGACGTGCTAGACACAAATACTTTCCAGGCAATTTGTAACATGTTTCGGTGATTGGAAAAATTCTAATGATGGCCGATGGTGGAATGGGAATTTTTCACTGCTCTAGCTCTTTATTAAAAGCCACTTCACTCATTTGTGAAGCTCAGTTATCTTTTGCTGCACATCAGAAATATATTGGGGTTTTTTTCCATTGTGATGGATATGATTAAGGGAATTTGGCCTTGTTTTCCCTCTATTTCTATTTGTCAAACAGGAAGCCAGGCTGTGATAATTTCATTCCTCATCAACCTTGGTTGCTCAATTTTAATATGAATGGAAATATACTCCAGAGATATTTGAATCATACGAATTTCTAGGGGTACCAATAATTGTGTCCAATGTGCATTAGAGAAAAACATTTATGTCAATGATATTTCCCCTAATTTTAAATTCTTATTCTCCAATGAAAGGGTAGATTTATGTGATTTTTAAAAATAAAAGTTCGAAATGATTAACAATGCAGATTTATTTTCACAGCCTTCTTTGATCATTTTACCAAGGGTGCCAATCATTTGGCATGGAGTTAGTTGTGTGTGTGTGTGTGTGTGTGTTATAATATATTTTTTGTTAGTTATGTATGTACGGATGCATGTGGTAGCATGTTATTTATTTTATATATTTTTAAAGTTATTGCTTTATTAATTAATTATTTAAATAATAAGAACATCTTTACATTTTGATTTCTTATTAAAATAGTAATTTCGTCATAGAACATATTTTATACAATTTATTGAGAATTACAAAATGGTATAATTGAATTAATAAAAATTAAATAAATATAAATATATATTATTATTATAAATGGGATGATTATTAATGTAAAATTGATTAAATTCATAGAAATATTTGTTATATATTTTATTTATTTTTTATTTAAAACATTGATAAGTATAACTTGATTGATAATCATATTTAGATATATATCTATTATATCTATATATATATATAATTTTTGTGTTATAAGAAAACTTATAATTCATACGCGGGTTTATACAATTTATTAGTACAAATGGGTAATGATAATTACAGTTACGTAAATTTAATTTACAAATAACTTTACACACACACCAATTATATATTAGAGTTTATTTTATAAGCTTTTATAAATTGTTTTTTTTCATAAGAAAAATATAATATCTTCAAAAACTTTTCCATCTCTCCTCTGATGGGTTGGGCGAGGGGGGTCTGGGTGTCTTTTATTTTTTTTTGATAGCGTCTGGGGTACAACTCACAAACTCCACCACTTCTATAACAGCTTATGATTTTGCCACATTCTTCACAGACCAAACCAGAACAATCAGTAGCCAATTCTCAGCCCCACACACAAGACTTCAAACCAACCACACCCACTGCAAACACTCCCATCTTCTCCTTCTGTCCCATCACTGAGACAGAAGTATCAAAACTTAGCTCTCCAGCCATCCTACAACATGCCATCTAGACCCAATCCCCTCACACCTCCAAGCAATCTCTCCTACACTTTTACCAACACTCACACACATCATCAATACATCTCTCCTCACAGGCACCTTCCCCACTGCATTCAAGCAGGCTCGGATAACCCCACTGCTCAAAAAAACCTACATTAAACACTTCACTTACAGATAGCTTCAGACCTGTCTCTCTCCTTCCGTTCATAGCGAAAACCCTCGAACGATTTGTTTTCAACCAGGTATCATTGTTTCTTTTACAGAACAACAAACTGGATCCTAACCGGTCAGGTTTCAGGAGTGGCCATTCAAATGAGACTGCGCTACAGTCAGTCACTGAAGCCTTGCGATTGCAAAAGCTTATTCAAAATCATCAGTTCTTATTCTGCTAGATCTATCTGCTGCTTTTGACACTGTCAATCATCAGATCCTCCTGTCTGCCCTCTCTTCAATGGGCATCACAGGGATTCCACTTCGCTGGTTTGAATCCTATCTCACTGGTAGGTCTTTCAGGGTGGCCTGGGGAGGGGAGGTATCCAAAGCACATCAAATTGTCACTGGGGTTCCTCAGGGATCAGTTCTTGGACCACTCCTCTTCTCCATATACACAACATCACCGGGTCCCATCATACAGGCACATGGCTTCCCCTACCATTGCTATGCTGATGACACACAGCTCAATCTTTCATTTCAACCAGATGATCCAACGGTAACTGCACGGATCTCAGGCTGCCTGTCGGACATCTAGGCATGGATGAAAGAACATCACCTACAACTCAACCTGGCAAAGACTGAACTTCTAGTCTTCCCTGCCACTCCAACTCTACAACATGATTTCACCATCCAGCTAGGTTAATCAACAATTACCCCACCAAGTTCGGTCAGAAATCTTGGTGTAATCTTTGATAACCAGCTGACCTTCAAAGACCACATTGCAACGACCGCTCGATCTTGCAGGTTTGCATCGCACAACATCAAAAAGATCAGGTCCTTTCTAACGGAGCACGCTGCACAACTTCTTGTCCAGGCCCTAGTCATCTCTAGGCTGGACTACTGCAATGCTCTTCTAGCTGGACTCCCATCAAGCACAATCAAACCTCTACAAATGAGTCAGAAAGCAGCGGCACGACTGATCTTCAACGAGCCCAAAAGAGCCCAAGTTACACCTCTCTTCATCTCCTTGCACTGGCTACCGGCTGCGGCCCGAATCAAGTTCAAGACATTGATGCTTGTATATAGAACAGCCACAGGCTCAGCACCCGCCTACTTCCACTCACTACTACGAATTTACATCCCCTTCAGAAGTCTGAGATCCGCTAGTGAGCGACGCCTCTTGGTACCATCACAGAGAGGCTCAAAAATCACTTTCCAGAACATTCTCGTTAACCATTCCTGGCTGGTGGAATGATCTTCCCCACCCCTATCCGGAATGCTGAATCCCTGACAATTTAAGCGACAGCTGAAAACTCATCTCTTCCGAAGCTACTTGACTTCATCATTAAAAAAAAAAAAAAAAAAAAAAAAAAAAAAAAAAAAAAAAAAACAATGCGCTATGATCTCGCTTTCTAGCTGTACTATTGAAGAATGCTAGAACTTGGTATTACAACCACTTCTTGTGTCTGTTTGTCTCTTTAAGAAGAATCGCTTTATGTATCCCCCAATTGTAAGTCGCTTTGGATAAAAGCGTCTGCTAAATGACTAAATGTACTGGTAAAGTAATTGCACATAAATATTAGATATTAAATATGAAATTTGATAAATGCCCCCCCCCCACACACACAAAAAAAACCTTCGTTAAAAAGATGAGACCTAAAAATTAAATAAAAAAATCATGTGACCACGAAAACCTTGATTAAGGGGGGCTGCTTTTAGCATTTACAAGTAGAGATTATTTTTAAAAGCACTAAATCTAATTTTTCAGCGACCAAAACCCATCAAGAATGCACTAAAATAAAGACGTGGCAATCAGCTTCCATCTAAGATACTCAAGGCCCCAGCAGCGAGAGCAGGTCATTCCACATAAGAGAGAAAGCGCCACAGATAAGCGCATATTTATGCAGAAATGCTCACTGGGGATGAGAGACTCTCTGAAAGAGGGATATGAGGAAAGAGAACTCCAGACCCCTCCCATACGCCTCATTAGCCCTTACTGTGGGGGGCTGTCGTATGCAGATTGTTTTCCTCTGCTTTTGTTATTCCAGCGCAGGCAGCAAGTGGAATGTTTGCCCCGTCTCTCAGGGTGCTGTGGAGCACTGGGTCATTCCCACCGGTACGCTCAGCCACAGGGGAACAGGACAGGACAAGTGTGAGAATATGGGCTATATTCAGTTCAGTAGAGCAAAGCCAAGGTCATCGGTTTCGATTCCCAGGGAATGCATGAACTGATCAAATGCAACAACAGTCACTTTGGATAAAAAGTTTCAGCCAAATGCACAAAATCCGGAATAGGAAACTACCTAAGCTGTACTGAGCACTTTGCACAGCATGCAAATTTTCAGTTTGTATTGAATACTCGCATGACAAGGAATACTTGAATTTGAGTTCACTTTAAAGAAATACTTCTGGTTTAGTACAGGTTCAGCTCAGTTGACAACACTTGTGGCATAATGTGGATTACCACAAAAAAAAAAAGAACTTCCGCTTGGTCCCTTATTTTCTTAAAAAAAAATAAAAAATGTACAATGGAAGATAAACATTAAAATACACACTGAAAATACACAGTGTTTCAACAGTATAGCCACAAGATGAAAACAATATTCATGTAGGGCTGGGCGATAACTCGATAACGATTCGATAACGATAATTATCGCGATATAATTTTCCTCGATAAAATTATATGAAGAGTTACAAAAAAACAAGTTTTACAGTAAAAAAAAAAAAAAATCTTAAATCTGAGGTTTTTTACAGATGTTACTAATTTTGAAAATGAACAAAAAATTACCTCTTCATCCTAACTCAAGCTACTATCAATTGTGCATTAATTTGTGCAATAATAATATAACAAAAAAGTTATATTATTATTATCATTATCAGGCAACCCAAACCTGTTTCTTGATTTGAAAAAATATCACTCATTAGAACATGCAGAAACTAAGAAAATATTGTGTTTTATTTAGATATTTATTTCGTTAAGGAAAATTAATTAGTTTCTACAACTTTCACTTTGGAGCAAAAATCTGGCTTTAAACTTGAAAGAAATAAAGATTTGACATTTATCGTGATAATTATCGATATCTACTGATATGAAAACAATTATTGTGATAATTTTTTTGGCCATATCACCCAGCCCTATTTCATGTGAACCAATGTAATTTTAATATCACTGACACATAAGATAGTTTAATATAATATTTTAATATTTGTAATTAACATTTTTGTTTTTATATTTTGTTTTAATTTTAATTTTAAAGTTTTAGTAATTCTGTTGTGTTTTTGTGTGTTTTTAATGTCTATATAGTTTTATTAAGTTTTATTTCAGTTTTAGCCTAGTTATTTTAGTACATCAAGTTGAAATGAAAATGTGAAATGTAGTCTTAACGACAACCTGAAATATATTTTATATATTTTTTTAATATACATTTATATATCAGGGTAACGCTTTTGTGTTTTATATTTTAGCTTTTAGGTTTAGTTAACTATAAAAATCCTAAAGAATAACACAATGCTAAAATGCTCCACAAAATTGGTCTCAATCTAAACGCCTCACCTTAGCTTTGATTTAAAATTATTTTCTTGTGCTAATCAACATTGTGTCACTAATGCTGTCAATTGAACTTATTTTATACTAAATGCAGAATATTCCTTTAATGTGCGACAAATTACCCAGAGGCAATATTAGGTGCAGTTTGACTCTAATGACCACACAGTTAATACATTTTTACACAAAATTAGAATGCAATATAACTGTACTTATTGTGTGTTAAACTATGCACGCAACTTAGTCATGTGTGAACAATGTGTTACATACTGCATGCAGGATTCACTATATACCACACAGTGTGCAGTACGCTAACATTCCATTCCCAACATGGCATATGTTAGACCTTTCCAACAATCCTGGGAGCTCTCACATCCAAGTGTTTGTATATTTCACTATGCAAATTTCAGAAATGTGTCTTTTCCCAGTCATTATGCGTGACGACATTTCTAAACATGTTAAAAAGCATAAAGTAGCACTGAACCGCTTCAGACTGCAGGGGAATTTGGGTTATGCGGTATGTAATCACTTTAAGAAGAAATCTCGCAATTCTGGGGAAAATGTTTCTAGAGAAGGAAGAAAAGCCTGTTTTTACAGTGCTTGACACACAACCAAAAACACACAAAACACAACCTCAACTTACTTCTGTAATACTAAGCTTCATTTTAAACATGTTTCCTGATGGCCTTTAACTTTAGTCCGTTTATCAATTATTAATAATGAAATCAATATAATAATAATAATAATAATGTTGCTACAGCACCTTCAAGACTTAAGGCTTGTGCACACCGGGACGATTATCGCGCGCGAATATCGCCGATGTTTAACGCCTCGAGACTAAACAGAGGGTGCCAATGTGCCAATGCACACCAGCGCGCAAAACGCCAGTCGTTAAAGTGTCATTTTTTTTTTAAAACCGCCTGGGGTTAATTTTTTTGGTTTGATGCACCGCGTTAAAAACTGGCCGACCAATGAGATTGGCGCGTTTGTTCACGTGCCTGGAGCTGCTGAAGTTACAGTAAAACACGACTTGGTGCCGCTCAAGCACAAAACGGTCTTGCAGAGCACACACTGATACCTAATGACAAAGAGGAAGTAAGTAGACCAAGAAGAAGCATCGAGGCAAGATGAATGTAGAGCTGCTGGTCTCATGGTGTCTGAACACAAAGGGCTTTATGACAAATGTGACAGCGACTACAAAAATCTCGATAAGGGGGGGTTGTTATGGAGAGGAATTGCAGATTAAATAGGATTCGATGTGTACCGGGGTATTTCTGTTTTTCATTAAGCGCCATCTAATGTCAGGGAGTGAATTTGCACGTTCATTCGACTCATCGCCAACGATGATTTCATGATTTCATTCATGTTTAATTGTATATTACTTGTTTTGGTCATTTTATTTCAGTTTTAGTTTCAGTTATTTTAGTACGTCAAAAAAAACTACATGAAAATTAGGAATATTTTCATATTTTTCATATTTTTTAACTTTGCTTTTGTATATTTTATTTCAGTTAACGTTTATCACAAGTCATTTTTATGGTTTCCGTTACCGATATAACCATGATTAGGCCTGAAACGATTAGTCGACATTATCGACAACGTCGACAATAAAAAATTGTCGACAAATATTTTTGCTGTGGTGTAGTCGTTTGATCTCATATGACCTAAGGACCTGCAATAATGCGGTTTTATCAGTGTGGCGCTGTAGCGCAAGACTGTAATTCAGCTCTCCTGATGCAGTTCAAGACAAACGCAGCCGAACCCGAGGCTGCTGAGCGGCGTTGGAGACTATGTAAATATATGCTGCGCACCTGGCTACTCAATAACAAATAAAACATCAAAATTGACCAGCTGGGGAGATAAGCAGCAGTTTTTTTAATAAACGATACAAATACAGGATGTTTGCACCAGCTCTGCAGTTTGGTACTCCAGTAAAGTCCAGTCACGTCATGTTTATTTATATAGTACTTTATGCAATAGATAACCTTAAATCAATCAGCATTACAGTATTAAACGTGAAAAACCAGAGTCAGTGTCTCTTTCAGTTAGAATTACAACTCGATTTTCTGTTATAAATCAGCTCTCCAGTGAGGAGCTAGCTAACGATAAAATCTTTTGTATGCCAAATATATTTATTTGTATAAATTAATTGTATAACTGTAATTAAATATGACTTTCAAAAGCTGAAGTGATAACCTTAATTTATTTGTTAGAGTATGCATAACTCCATATTTTAACTAATTGCAAAAGCTGAAAAATCAATAAATGTCTACTGATTATTTAGCGAAATAATTGACGATTAGTCGATTAATCGTTCTAATAATCGTTAGATTAATCGATTATCAAAATAAGCGTTTGTTGCCGCCCTACCTGCATCCCACCATATTGAATACGTATTCTGATTGCTATGTAAATGTTGCTGTTTATATACTAAGCTGCTCATTAGTTTCCATAAATGGTCTTTAGATCTTTTAAAATATGAAGCAATGCAGCAGCAATGAGGTGAGACATGAAACTTAAAGCCCTTAAACTAGACAGTACTGAAAGAAGAGCTGCAATGAAAAGTAGATTCGGGCCAAGTTATTCCCAGAGTGCCGAGCGAGCTGAGGAAACACAAACCATGAGCGTGGTCAGGGTTTTCCTGGTCAGAGTAACCAGGATTTTAAAGGGATTAATCTCTGAAACATTATATTTCACGCGGGCGAAACCCTTCACCCAGAGGAGACTTTCCTGGTCTTGCACACCCACATACAGATCAGAGCGCTCAGAGACAGAGGGTTAATATGATAGAAGAAGGGCACTTGTTTTAAGGCATCTTCCAGATGATACAGGCACTCTGTTTTTCCCATAAATGCCAGAGATGGGAGTCATCATCTCAGTATTTTCATTTTGTGCAGAACTTGGCCAAGGAACACAGATTCAAGAATAAAAATTAGAAGCAGTCAATAAAAACAGAGCATGGGCTAACAGTTTCCAAGGACTCCAAGGTAAATGGGTTCGTGATGAACTATGAAGAGAGTTCAGCATCCTTCACCAAGTCTATTCCTAATATGTCCATATCTTCCTGTACATGTGGCCATTTTATACAACACATGTTCTTGG
>JADLZN010007388.1:90000-94461 GCA_018155175.1 Sinocyclocheilus anophthalmus | reverse complement strand
GTTAAGATTAAAGCTTGCGCATATGAAATTTGTTTCTTCTGTATGAAATGAAATCTCATTTGCAATGCAGAAAGACAGCTCTTAAAGGAAATGCAACAGAAACATATTACTATTTAGAATAAACCATTATTTTAAAAAAAATAAACAGTTGTGCTGCATTTGGACAAAACAAAAATAAATACATTCAAAAATAAATGCAAAGTCTGCTGTAAAGAGAATGTTACATTTTCAACTGATTTACACATGTTTTGATGATTTATAACTGAATCCATAGAAAATAACAACCAAAAACGGGGGGAAATCCAAGAGAGTTCACTCTGAGTTCTGTGTCTGTTTATGCAACACAACTATGAATATTACAAACGCTGAAATCATAAATCATCAAGAGTCCCACGACTTCATCCGAGTCTACAGAGACGTTCACAAGCTCCAGTTCAAGCTCATACTCATGATCACATCAGATGCGTCAGAGCAAGAGTGCGATGTACCATTTCTGCACAAATCATGTTCTGCGTTGCGTTTATTAAATTCATGACGGTGCTGTAAACTGAATCGTTGCATATTCTACAATACTATGGTGTTTCGTACACGAGTCAAAGGTATTTAAATGTCCGCATCAAAAGATATTTCACAAAAGTGATTACATATATGCATAGAAAGCACACTGAATGCAAGTAAAGTGTCTACTTTTAAGCTTTCAAATACGTTTTGGGAGAATACAATGTTAAAATGTGGGTGAAATAATGTTTCATTGTCCTTCAGTGTAACGCTTCTGAAACAGCATACTTATTCTGACCTGTACATATTAACATGCATAAAAGAATAAGCAAGCATACTACATTTTATTGCATTTGAAATGAGTAAAAAATTATTGCTGACAAATGACTAAAATGGGATCGTGACAAGTATTATAGTTATTATCTTATATAGTTATATATATATAATATGTTTTTTTTTTTGCATGAAAAGCCAACATTAACAGGACACTTGTTACAGGACACACAATGAAAACAACCATTCAAAGCTGTATTACACTTATTGTTTTGATGCTTGAAAACCCTTTTTCGTCTCTTTGACCCACATGCAATTTAGCTATTTTTATTGTAAATGAAAATCATTTTAGTCACTGAGACTCAACTCAAGGCTCACAGTATTTGTGAGCGTGCATGTGTCTGCATCTGTCTGACTTGACTCGAGCGCAGCGATAGAACGATCTGACGCTGCTAATGAAGCTGGTTCATCACGTCTGATCCGTCCTGAGGCTGATGGGTAAACCGGGTCAAACACACATCTAGATACGAGACGTCTGCCCCGAGGAAAGACTGAGATCACAGACACAAGGACAGGCCAGAACATCAGGATCCTTCATGTGGAAGCTGATTAACCCACAGAACAGACTGGGATTAAACACCACCGGGACATTCCTAAACTAGTCCTAAACCATTAGCCTCCACTAAACCACACAACATCTTCAGAGAATCTCCACAACCCACATTCATACATTATTCAGATTGATCATAATTGGTGTCTCCAGACTCGGGTCAAAGCCTTTTCTTGCATCCACAGCGTTTTGTTTGACAAACACACGATCAGCGCTACATTTACCTCATTCTGAGATACAGCTCATACACCTGCAACACTGAGATCATATACAGCTTGCTACACACAAACTGCGTATCACTTTAATAAACACAACGGCTAAGGAAATAGAAATATTGAAAGGTCTGCTGCTGGAGACTTGCCATTGGCTGCTGTATTAGAAAAATGAATTAGGTAATTATTGCACAAGGTTATTAAAATAAAACATTACTTAAAATGAAAGAAATGTATTTTATTTCAGCTAGTTGCCAAGACACCATTTCTTGTTTTGTTTAGTTTAGCTTGAGATACTAAAATAACTACATAAATAAACTAAGACCACACTGTTCTTCTAAGCTGTACAGAAATAAATACAATTAAAAATAATAATACTGCAGCATATTTTACAAGAAAATACTATTTCAGTCTTTCTCTTCAAACTTTCCCGGTATATTCAACATGTTACTTGCCGTTTCTTTTTTTAATTATTAGTGAAATGTACTAGCAATTTCTTCAAAGTGAAGATTGTACATTTTTTCAGCGTAATAAATAAGAAAACTACACAGAAATGTTTTAAAATAAATAAAAATAAGAAAAGCACATAAAATCACAAAAACTTTAACTAAAATTAAAGTGAGAAGAGAAAATATAAAATTCAAAATATGATCAAAATCAAGCTATAAAAGCATGTCACTAATGTGAGCAGACAGCAGGTGTTTTCTAGATGTGCTGCTTGCTGCATCAGGAGTGTGTCTATCACACACACACACACACACTCACACACACACACACACCACTTCACTAACACACCACTCCTAAACACACAGCAACACACTCACACACACACCACACTCAACATACACCACACAACAACACACACACACATGCACGCACACACACTCACTCACTATACACACACACACACACACACAACTAATACACTCACTCACTCACACAAAGCTAATACACACGCACACAGACACACACACACTCACTCACTCACACTCTCTCTCTCTTTCACACACACACACACACACCCCCACTAACACACACACACACACACACACACACACACTCACCAGTACTGGACCACTGACACACACACACACACACACACACGCACTCACACACACGCACTAACACACACACACACACACACACCACCACCAAACACACACACACACACACACAACCACACCTCACTCACACACACACTCACTAACCACACACACTCACTAACACACACACACACACACACAACCACACAACCACACACACACACACACACAGACACACACACACACAGACAGACAGACTCACACACACACACTCACACACACACATTCACCTGCTGTCTCTCTCTCACACACACACAACACAACACAACACAGACTCACATACACACACACACACACAAACAAAAACACACACACACACACACACTCTCTCTCACACACACTCTCACACACAATCTCACACACAATCTCACACACTCTCTCTCACACACACAACACACACTCACACACACACACACTCACACTCACTATCTCTCACACACACACTATCTCTCACACACACGCACTCTCTCACACACTCACACACACACACAACACACACACAACACAACACACACACACACCACACACACACACACCTCACAGGTTAATAGATGATGATGTTATAATCTACACATCATATATCGCCCTTCTCTCTACACGCCCTGCTCTGAAAACACTCGGAGATGCACGCAAACATCGCTGTCTGACGCGTCAAGCATCTCCATAAACGCCTTTTCTAGGAGCGATGAGACGCGCGTCAGGAAAACAACGCGCACGACAGAAGGAACCAGCGCGACGGACTCATGACAGAAATCAACGCTAAACACGCGCGTCTGCATTGCGGTGCATGTGTGTCTCAGCATCATCTTCCTCCTCCTCCTCCTCCTCACAGAGCACCGCGCGTCTCTCACACACACGCAGCGTCAGTAAACGCGCCGCTCTTACCTGCGGATGCGTCCTCAGCTTCAGCAGACTCTCGTTCCGCAGCGCGTCGCGGGCGGACTGACTCTCAGCGCGGGGTCCAGCGCAGCGCGACGCGTCTCTCCAGAGCACACGATTGGACGCGACGCGGTGACGCACTGGAAGAAGCAGCGGGAAGACGCTGATTGGCTGATTCAGCTGTCAGCCAATTATTCATTGTGTTAGTACTAAATACACATGATATCCGTCTGCAACTGTCTCCTGACTATCTATCGTTCTATCTATCTGTCATCTATAATTTTATCTATCTATCTATCTCTATCTATCTATCTATCTGTCTGTCTGTCTGGTTCTGTCTAATCTATCTATCTGTCTATCTGTCTGTCTGGCTGTCTGTCTATCTATCATCTATCTATCTTCCTTCTATCTTCTATCTATCTATCGTCGTCTGTCTGATCTGCCTATCCGTCTATCCAGCCATCCATTCCATCCATCCAGCCATCCACCTCCTCATCCTCCATCTATCTGTCGTCTGTCTGTCTGTCTGTCTGTCTGTCTTTCTGTCTTCTGTCTGTCTGTCTGTCTATCTATAATCTGTCTGTCTGTCTGTCTATCTGTCTGTCTGTCTGTCATTCTATCTATCTGTCTTCTGTCTGTCTGTCGTCTGTCTGTCTGTCTGCCTGTCGTCTATCTGTCTGTCTGTCTGTCTATCTGTCTGTCTTTTTGTCTGTCTATTATCTGTCTGTCTGTCTATCTATCTATCTGTCTGTCAGTCCTATCGTCTATCTATCTATCTATCATCTATCGATCTGTATGACTGTCTGTCTATCTATCTATCTCTCTGTCTTCTGTCTGTCGTCGCTTTCTGTCTGTCTGCTGTCTGTCTGTCTGTCTGTCTATCTAT
>JADLZN010007388.1:0-85000 GCA_018155175.1 Sinocyclocheilus anophthalmus | reverse complement strand
ATAAATGCAATTGCAGTTGTTAGTGAAGATTGCACTAAAATGTTCCAATGGAAAAATATTGCACAAAATTAAAAGTTAAAATGATACAAATGCATTACAAAATTGATGTTGTACAATTTTATGATATACTCTATGTTACAATAAAGTACCAATTTTGAAATATGTTGATGGTTGTAATTTTGTTGTGTTTTATCTCAGTATTGTTGTATGAGGGGTTTTATGCATAATAGTAACTATAAACTAAAACAGTTTCAAATAGCTGGCTGACTTTGTCACAAATGACTCCCGCCGTGCCTCCTGCTCACCACCAGAGGGAACTCTCTCCCGAGTTTTGAACTTTAATCCGGTCTACACACATACACATACACACACACACATACCTGCCTCTGATTGCCCTGCACCTGATTCCCATTAGGTGAGTATTTAAACAGCTCTCAGACTCTCCCTCATTGCGAAGTCTTGTATTGCCCCGTTGTACATTTCTGAGCGTTTCTTTCCATGTCTGGCCTCTCTGTGTATTACCTGAACTGCTTCTCTCCTTCTGATTGCCTGCCGCCTGCCCCCAAACTCTTGCTATTGTTCTTTGACAACAGATTGTTTGCTGCCTGCCCCGACCCTTTACACGTCCCTGGATAACGATTTGACTTCTCTCCTCTGTTGTGTTCGCTGGTGTTTGACTTTGCCTGTTGATTACGATTTCAATAAAGCTGCAGATGGATCCTCACTCTGTTGACGCCTCGTTACAGAAGACTTCACGTTACATATCCCACTCCAAACTCTAAACGCTCAACTAACTAAAAAATACGGAAGTGGTCGCTCAGGCGAATCAACTCTTGTATAAACAGGCTAAATACACACTGTAAAAGGAGATCAGAGTGGCAAAGAGGAATTATTCTGAAAAAATAAGGATTCAATTCTCTTCCAGTGACTCAGCATCAGTGTGGAAAAGTCTGACAGAAATCACCAACTACAAGACACCATCCCCCAGCACTGTGGAGAATCAACAACTGTCAGACGATCTGAACGAGTTCTACTGCAGGTTTGAAAAGACACCCCACACTCGCCCTGAACACCTCTCCACACAACCCTTCACACCTCCAACAACCCCCCCTCCCCCACACCTGCAATTCAGATCAGTGAAGACGAGGTGCGCCAGGTCTTCCGGAAGCAGAAAAGGAAAAAAGCACCAGGCCCAGACTGTGTTACACCAGTCTGTCTGAAATCCTGTGCTGACCAGCTGGCCCCATCTTCACACAGATCTTCAACAGATCACTGGAGCTGTGCGAAGTCCCTTCATGCTTCAAATGCTCCACCATCATCCCCATCCTAAAGAAATCCAAAATTAGAGGACTTAATGACTACAGGCCTGTGGTTCTAACATCTGTGGTCATGAAGTCTTTGGAAAGACTGGTGCTGGCCCACCTGAAGAACATCACTGGACCCTTGCTGGATCCTCTTCAGTTTGCCTACAGAGCAAACAGGTCTGTGGACGATGCAGTTAACATGGGACTGTATTATGTTCTGCAACATCTAGACAGACCAGGGACTGATGTGAGGATCCTGTTCGTGGACTTCAGCTCGGCCTTTAACACCATCATCCCAAACCTCCTCCTGCCCAAACTAACTCAGCTCTCCGTGCCCATCTCCGTCTGTCAGTTGATCAACAGCTTCCTGACAGACAGACAACAGCTAGTAAAGCTGGGAAAATACACATCCAGCACCCACACGATCAGCACTGGAGCTCCTCAGGGATATGTACTCTCCCCACTGCTCTTCTCCCTGTACACCAACGACTGCACTCTAAAGACCCCTCTGTCAAGCTCCTGAAGTTTGCAGATTACACCACACTCATCGGCCTCATTCAGTATGGTGATGAGTCTGCTTACAGACAGGAGGTTAAGGAGCTGGCTGTCTGGTGCAGTCACAAAATCCTGGAGCTGAACACGCTCAAAACTGCAGAGATCATAGTTGACTTCAGGAGAAACGGGGGGTTGCTCTCCCCCCACTCACCATCATGACAGCACTGTGACTGCAGTGGAGTCATTCAGGTTCCTGAGCACCACAATCTCTCAGGACCTGACGTGGGACACTCACATTGACTCCATTGTGAAAAAGGCCCAGCAGAGGTTGTACTTCCTTCGCCAGCTGAGGAAGTTCAACCTGTAACAGGAGCTGCTGAAACAGTTCTACTCCGCCATCATTGAATCTGTCCTCTGCACTTCTATAACTGTCTGGTTCAGCTCAGCTACCAAATCTGACCTCAGAAGACTTCAGAGGGTAGTCCGGACTGCTGAGCGAATCATTGGTACAACCCTCCCTTCTCTCCAAGAACTGTACTTATCCAGAGTGAGCAAAAGGGCTGGCATAATCACTCTGGACCCCTCACATCCAGTACACTCACTCTTTGAACTGTTGCCATCTGGTCGACGCTACAGAGCTCTGAGCACCAGAACGACCAGACACAGGAACGGTTTCTTCCCTCAGGCCATCCATCTCATGAACACTTGACAATAACTGTGGAACACACACTATTTATTCACTCATACCCTTATTTATCTAACACACACACTCAGACTACATTTCAATTTGCACATAATATAACTGTACATACAAAACTGTCTATTGTAAAATACCTGCACACACAATTGTCAACTTATATATTTTTATTCCTTATTTACTATTTTTATTTTTATTATCTGTGTTTTTTGTTCTGTCACTGTCATTCTGTTACACTGTGGAAGCTTCTGTCACGAAAACAAATTCCTCGTATATGTAAACACACCTGGCAATAAAGCTCATTATGATTCTGATTCTAATGCCCTGCATAGGACACTTTACTTCCCCCTTGAACTCACGATCTGAGATCTCCCTCTTAAGAAAAGTTCCGGCTTCAATAGAAAAATATATTAAATACTGTGATTTGAGTTTTAACATTTAATATAAGTGAAAACCTCTAACATACTGTTTTACCAATATTGTTATATGAGAAATTTGTCTTTATGAATGTTTTAACAAAGATACTCACCTTTTCTTCACACAAACAAAACGATGGCTGTGTTCCAATCGGCATGATTAATGCTTTCAGAGGGCACTTCGAAGGGAGAATAATTGCGAGAGCCACGCTATTATATAGTTTCAAACTGAATTTGTAATAAAAAAAATTATTTAAAGGCGAATTAGGTAAGATCTAAGCACCACAACTTTAACTCTTCCAAATCACTCAAAGTGGATGGTGAAATCTTCGAAAGGAATAGTGCATAGGGTCGATAACTCTGAATAGAACACACCCCAGGTGCGGCGCAATCAATGACGTCGACACAGCAAACTAACAACGACCTATGCCTCTAACCACAGGTGAAGAGCCGTCGTTCCAGCGACACAAGTTTGCGATGCAGTTTGCAAATGTTCGTTTTAACTATGGTTTCGGGAAACACTGAATCATTGAATTATGTTGGTAAAGACGGAAATTGCGACCATAGTTGGCTAACGATGCTTTTGGGAAACGCAACCCGCTTAGCAACAGCGACAGCGGGATGCCTTTGTCCATATCAGGGATTTCCTGGCGTCAAAAGTTACTTCTATCATATGAGTCCGTTTTGGACTTTCTGTACGACAGCACCCTCCGGCTTTGAGTATGAATGAAACATACAGCGCATGAGAGTGTTCAGCGCTCCGTGATGTTCACATCGTTTAAGACAAGAATAATACGTATCCAAAACGACGTGACTATATTGTCTCTTTTAATTTAAATCTAGATTTATTCACATTGGCCCTTGAAAACCTCTACGTGAACACACTTGTCCGAGAAAAATGCATGGGAAGAGTTTAGGTTTTATTAAAAATTGGGGGGACACCTCCCCCGCGTATTGTACACCCCTGCTACAGGGAGCCAATGCAGAGGGATGAAAGAGTCGCATGCGGCTCGGGAGCCGCGGGTTGCTGACCCCTGTGTTAGTGTATATAAACAGTTTATTATAGCACAATATTTTAACCCCACCCCAGACATTACTAATGTTCAAATCCAGGCTACAGCCATGATTCATCTATATGTGAAGCCGTATCTCTCTATATGAAGCATAGGCTTTATTCAGCCCACAGAAAGACATGAAAATGTAAATACACATTATTGCAGCCTGAAGTCGTTATGTCATGTTGAAGAACGCAGAGAAACAAACAGCACTGGACCCCATTGACTTCTGCAGAGGAAACCATGACAGAAATCTCATGTTTTGGCTGAAGTGTGGCTTTAATGAAGCACATTCACTGAACTCTGATGACAGATGCAAATGAGTTTGATCCAATTAACACTCAATTAAAACAGATTCATAAGCTGACAAATCTGGCTCACTCCATTCCTTCTCTAATACAACTTCTTTCACTCTTTGGTAACTTTTCTGGTTGTAAAATAAACCAATCTAAATCATGTGTCCTTTTACTGAACAACAGGGATAGCCAAATACCAGCTGTAACATGTAACAGTAATCTCAAATTAATATGCATTGCCTGTGGAACTGCCCAAAGCTGCAGGAGTTTAGGAAAGAGGTGGCTATATTTATTTTCCAGATGATATCTACAAATCTACCCATGACACCTGAATTTTTTACTTTGGGAATTATCCCTAAGAATATTGTTCACCGTGGCAGCACGCGTGTTAATACTAGTGTGTTAATATGTGTTAATACTAGTATACTTCAAGCAAAGCGTCTGATATCTTTGTACTGAAGAGAGTGGAAGGCCATCTATCGTACAGTGGATCAATAACATCTGTTTAGCAATGGGAAAGGTAACTTATATGTTGAAAGGTAAACTTTCTTCTTTTGAGAAAATGTGGACACCCTTTATATCTTTTATATCAAATTCAGATTTTGGCAATGTACTGAATGAGTCAGGAGAAGACAACTTGACATTGTTATATTCTGTTACGTCTCAATAAAGACTGAAAAGCTCCTCCAGAGAGAATAAGGGCAAAGCTGTGAAGATGAACTGAATAGTGTTGGTGTGTGAATCTCTGACACTAGATGGAGACAGAAACCAGGAGAACTTCAGCAAACAGTCAAGCACGATTGGCTCTAGAAACACTGATCAATCAGGGGCCCGGGGCCACTACAGGCCCTCGAGATGACTACAGCGATTTAAAATAAGACAAAACACGCATGAGAACGAGCTGAGACAACTGAAACTAAAGATATCTTCTTTTTTATTTCCCACCTCATCAGCTGTTTTTTGTCTGTGAAGAAGGAGGATTCACAAGGTCTTGGAAAATCTGGATAAATAAGGAAGCCTCGTCTTAAAAAAATAATTTCTAGACCTTAAAAGTCACAGAAATTCATCAAATTTTAAAATGATGAACATATCATAATAAGCATGCATTTTAATATTTATGCCAGCATCTAAAACATTTTACTGATAAAATGTGGGAGTAAAGTTAGAGAGAGTTTAGCTAGAGAGAATCATTCAACTCCTAAAACTTCTGCAATCTGAATTATGTGAAGCACTGAAGTGACATATTTATGTGAAACAAATGATTTCTCACATCATACATGAGTGTCTGCTGGTGGTGACTTCATCATCATCATCATCATCATCATCATCATCAGGACACCTACAGCTTTGGCTTCATTTCATCTGATGATTCAATGAGAATCCTGCAGAAAATGATTTAAAACCAGATAAAATCACTGGTGTTCATAAAACTATGCAGAATGTTGTGCCAGCGCTGTGAGGACACACCGACACTCACACACACACACACACACACACACACACACCCACCCACACACACACACACACACACACACACACACACAAAAAACCTCAAAACACACCCCCACTCTCTCACACACACACACACACACACACACACACACACACAACACAACACACACACACACACTCACACACCACACACACACACACACACACCACTCTCTCTCTCCATCACTCACACACACACACACACATCACACACGCCCATCACACTCACTCACACACACACATCACACACACACACACACACACTCTCTCTCTCTCACTCACACCCACACACACACACACACACACACACGACCCACACACAACACACACACCACACACACACACTCTCTCTCTCTCTCTCACTCACACAGGCACACACACACACACACACACACACACACCTCCTTCTCTCTCAACTCACAACACACACACACACTTACAACACACACACACACACTCTCTCTCTCTCTCTCCCTCACACAAACACACACACACACACACACACACAAACACACGACAGATGGCTCTCTCTCCACACTGGAAATATGACAATGACTAAAATAAACAGGCTCTGAGCTTCTGCACACACTGTTACTCACCGCACGCTTCTGATTTTCTCTCTTTCAGCTTCACTGTTCTCTGGAATCCTTTGTGTTTCTTCTCCCAGTATCTCAAAAACCCAAGCAACACACACACCCACACCCCCACGACCCACACCACACACACACACACATATATACTGTGAATTTATACTGTGCACTGCACTCTCTCGCACACATTATGCGAAACATTCTCATTAAGGTCCTATGCAAATGTAATCTCAGAACATTGAAACATTAACTAATGTGATACTTTTAACTTCCAGCTTATGTTCTTAGAACATTTGGCTAACGTTGCAGTTATGTTATAAAAATGTTATTTCGTAATATTCATTTTTTTCTAAATTTTAAAAACATTTATTTCCTGGTATGCAGACATTCCATTTTTTTTGCAAACATTGTGGGAATGTTACTTTTGAATGTTCTCTGAAACAATTACAAAATGTTAGATAAACATTAAAGTAAAATATTTCAAAAAGCCTTCCATGAATGATGTATAATAACAATTCTTGTGCTAACCTTTTGAGAACTTTATTAAAGACTAAAGAACTTTGAACAAACGGTCTGTTACTGTATGTTTGTTCATAACTTTAAAAGAAACTTGCCAGAATGTTCTGAGAATGTGTGTAATAATAAAAGTTTCATCATGGCATCAGTTTGATGTTGAAATAAGCATGTAGCATCCAGTTCATCATCAAATAAAGTTATTCTTCATGTTTAAGCTAAATTTGTGTAAACATGTCAGTCTGATCAAAACTTTGGTTCATTCGTCACACTGGAAACAGAAGGTCAAGTGCAGTGCATTGTGGGATACAGCATCTCATACAGTCAGATGTTGATCAGTTCTTCAGAAACGACACAAACAGAAGAGAGATGTATAATGCAATACATTTATTCATTCAATATTATTATGAATATTATATATATAGGCTGAAATATCATCCAGTGAAACTTGAATAAAATGAGATTTGAGTTTAGTAAATCTCTAACACTTCTGAGATTAAAGTACAAAACTCCCTTTACAAAGACTGAGAGAATGAAGAACTGCGGTACAATAGGGGCTAATAAAGAAAATAAATACGCTGCTGGGAGTAAAACACTGACACACACACACACACACACACCACACACTCTCTCTCTCTCTCACTCCCACACACAAGCACTCTCACACACACACACACACACACTCTCTTTCTCTCTCTCTCTCTCTCTCTCTCTCTCACACACACACCCACACACTCTCTCTCTCTCTCACCCACACACACAAACACACACACACACCCACACCAGACACCACTCTCTTTCTGTCTCTCTCTCTCTCTCTCTCTCTCTCTCAACACACACACACACACTCCTCTCTCTCCTCCTCCCACCACATCTCTTTCCGCTCTCTCGCATCTCGTCACAACACACACACACACACCTCTCTCTCTCTCACTCACACACACACATTCTCTCTCACACACACACACACCTCTCTTTCTCTCTCTCTCTCTCTCACACACACAACACACACACACACACTTGCACACACTCACACACACTTGCACTCACGCACACACACACACACACTCTCTCTCCTCTCTCACTCCCACACGCAAGCACTCACTCACACACACACTTCTCTCTCACACTCCCACACGCAGCACTCACTCACACACACACACCCTCCTATCTTTCTCTCCTTCTCTCTTCTCTCTCTCTCTCCCCTCTCACACAACACACCCACACACACACACCCACTCCCCTCTCTCCTTCACTCCCGCGTGGGCGCAAGCACTCACTCCACAACACTACCCCAAACACACACCACACTCTCTCGCTCTCTCACTCTCTCACGCAAGCCCTCACTCACACACACACACACACACTCTCTTTCTCTCTCTCTCTCTCCCCACACACACACAATAACACTCCTCTCCCTCTCTCTCAACTCCCCACACCAGCACTCACTCACACCACACACACAGCTCTTTTCTCGCTCTCTCTCTCATCACACACACACACACACTCTCTCTCCTTCGACTCCCACACACGCAAGCATCACTCACACACACACTCGTCTTTCTCCTCTCTCTCACACACACAACAACACACTCTCTCTCTCTCTCCTCCTCCCACCCGCAAGCACTCACTCACACACACACACACACTCTCTCACACTCACACACACACTCACACATAACACACACACACACACACACACCTCTCTCTCTCTCGCCCACACGCAAGCACTCACACACACACACACACACACACACTCTCTCTCCTCACTCCCAAACCCCACGCACGCAACTCACATCCCAACCTCCACCACACACACACACACACACACACACACACACACACTCTCTCTCACACTCCCACAAAACGGCAAAAATCACTCACTCACACAAACACACTCTCTTCTTCTCTCCGTCTCTCTCTCTCTCACACACACAACACACACACACAGCACACACAACACACACTCTCTCCTCCTCTCTCAACTCCCCCACGCAAGGCACTCACTCCACACACACACCACACAGACACACTCTCTCCTCACCCACTCTCTTCTCTCTCTCACTCCCACAAAACGCAAGCACCTCACTCACACTCACACACCCACACACTCTCTTTCCCTCTCTTTCCTCTCTCACAACACACACACACACCATCACACACTCTCTCCTCTCTGCACTCCCACACGCACGCACTCCTCACACACCACACACACACACCCTCCCACACACCCCCACACACACACACACACCCACTCACATCTCTCCTTTCCGCTCGTTCTCAACACACCACACACACACACACAACACACACAAAAACACACACACACAAACACTCCTTACCCTGCACTTCAGTTCTTAAGCCACACAAACTCTCACTTTATTTACAGTAACAAAATATCTTTACAAAACAACATTTAACATTTCAAATTCAGACTTGATGCAAGTTATGAAAAAAGCATAAACAATCTCTCACACACACGAGTCGCTAACACTCACACACACACACACACACACACACACACACACCACACACACACACACACCACCCACACACACTACACAACAACCCACCACACACACACACACACACACACACACACCCTCACTCGCTCACAAACTTTTCATTCTGACAAGCAGATCTACAAAAACTGAATGAGGCAGTGTAAATAGAGTGAATTACATGAAGATCCCCAAAAAAAAAGAAATTATATTTTACACACATCAAGAAAATCAATCATATTTTTTAGAAACAATGGGGTTTTTTTGCATCAAAATAATGGGTATAAATTGCATTTATGTGAATTTCAAGTTAATGTCATAATTCAAAAAAGAATGAATGATTCTAAAAACATGCTTCATTTTCTTTATGTAAAATATAATTTCAAACATTTTTTTTTTATTTTGCGATGAAATATGAGCCGGTGTGGGATTCACTCTGTAGAAATGTCCTCTGATGAATTCACTGCAAACACTGCAGCAGTGCCCTGAAATACAGTGAGAGCGTCTCCATCTCTCAGAATCAGAAGAGTAGAATATTGTCATCATGCATGGATACATCAGCTGAGTTCCTAATATAATACTAGCATACTGCGTCAGCACACAGTGATGTACTGTGCTACCGCCGTCACATCAGGATTAGTTCATCCAGAAGTGAAAATGTGCTCACACTCAGGTCATCTGAGTTTAGGATGAGTTTGTGTCTTCATCAGGTTTGGAGAAATGTAGCATTGCATCACTTGCTCACCAATGGATCCACTGCAGTGAATGGGTGCCGTCAGAACCAATCCATCAAGACATTTTTAACAAAAAGCCCATTAAGTCCATAATCCATAATAACTCTTCCTCCAGTGAAAAAGTGCATCTGCTGTTGTCTCTCGCATCAAAATCCAGCCACATATGTGTTTAGAGCTGTTTAAACGCTGCTTGATCTGTGCAGATTTCTCTCCTGATTCACACCAGAACACTGACTCACTGGAGGAAGCGTTATTATGGATTTTAGACTCATATTTTAGTTAAAAACATCTTAATGCTGGATGTGTTTCAGCTTTTGTCTTCTCCAGATTTTAACTGATGGACTGGAGTGCTGTGGATTATTTTGATGTTTTTATCAACTCTCATTCTGACGGCACCCATTCACTGCAGAGCATCCATTGCTGAGACACTGATGCAATGCTACATTTCTCCAAACCTGATGAAGAAACAAACTCATCCTAATCTCAGATAACCTGGGTGTGAGCACATTTTCAGTTTGGAGGAACAATTCCTTAAGGTGTGACTTCCGTCTGGGTGATCAAATCATAAATGAAAATGTTTATATTTTTGCCTGATATCTAGATGATTGCATAATAGTACATACTGCAGTAGTATGATAGTGTGCTATTGTGAACACAGCCTGGTTAATCGTCCTCCGAGATCCGTACAGACGCAGCCGTCTGCTTCAGTCAGGCTCGTTTAGTCTCTAGTAAACTGAAGCGTGGTTCATGAATCAGCGGATCTCACACGAATGAGTTCATGGCGTTCACCAGAGACGGAGGCGTCGCCTCTTTATCCGACCTCCCGCTATACTGTCCGATAAACGAGCCGTCCTCGTTGAACTGCGTGTCTCCGGAGTCGACTAAACTGTCGTCGCTGCCGTCGCGCTTAACGCTTCCACTGGACGGAGTTCGGCTCCCTTTGAGCGGTTTATGGTCCTCGTCACTAGGAGAAAAACCACATGCAGGTGAATCATGACGCAAATCAAACTCAAAAGATGGACGGCACACACATGCAGGATCAGTGTCACATGTGCAATCACATACATGTGACAGGATGAGAGACAAAACCTGCGTGAACTTCAAAACAAGCGTTAAAGCATCATGGGAAACTATCAGAGGAATAAAGATGGATGAAGCGCAATCCATATCTCAGCATCTGAAGCGTGAAGATGAAAAACAGATTCATCAAGCCGTGATTCAAACATCAGCCTGAACATGATCATCATGACACAAAGCCTGATTCCTGAAGCACCAGCTGAATCTGAGCGAATCATTCAAAGATTCTGATTCATTCGACAAACTTCCTGAAGACACTCCTTCTGCTGGTGCTTCATGAACGAAGCCCATCAGCCGCGATTAAAGCACAAACAGATTGAGGAAAACCTCAAATCATACATGAATCATGAATGGATGTAGCCACACTTCCCATGAAACGAGTAAGTTAGTACAGGTAACTAGAGAACAGACAGGCTCATACTGTATAATGCTCTCATATACATGTTTTTCTCTGGTTTTATTAATATTATGGTTTTTTGTTGTTGTTCTGAATTTGTTGATACAATTCCAGAATCATTTGGCACCAATTTAATAATTTTATTATAAATTTTTTTTTTTTTTTTACTTTTAATATTTTTTATAAGTATATACTACACTAACTACTACTAATAATCATTTTAAAAAGTCCAAAAATACTGTATAACCCCAGTAAATACATTTTTTTTTTTTTATAAAAGTAAGTTTTGATACGTCTTCGTGCAATACCGTCGTTTAAGGGCCGTTCACTTGGAACACGTCTTTGCATCAAGCGCAGAATGCGAGGGCCTTGAGACGTGCTTTTGAGACGTGACTCAATAATGTAAATAAAAACAGTTGCCATGCCATCTTGCTACTGTAAACAATAACTTGCAACGGTTGCCCCGCCCCCGGAGTCTTCTGATTGGTCCACTGTTCTGGAATTGAGATTGATAAGTGGCTCTGCTTAAGAGACGCGAGAGCAGCGGTCATACACGTCTATCTAGTGCGTTTACAAAAAAATGGAAAAGTAGCGCATTGGAATGGAAAGACGTGTTCTGTGTGAACGGGCCCTTACTCTGTCCGTGGTTCATTCTCACTGCATGTTCTCGGGCTAGCGATGATGTACATGTGTGTGATCCTGGAATGGTTGTGTTTTTCTCCTCTCGCATGCAGATTCCCGCTTACCTTCCCACATTCGACCGGCACTTAACGAAACGGGAGGAACGAACGCCAGCGACTCAGTCTGCGCGAGCATCACAGCAGATGCGATTCAGAGCTACTAAACATCACATACTAAGAGCAGTAATGAGTGTTACTTCAGAGCAGCTGAGTCAACTCTGATTCACGATCGTTCAATTACTGCTGAGTGTGAGTTTGTTTCAGATAGCGTTATCATTCAAGGATTGAACGATCCTGTAATCCACACTCATATTTTGCATTTACATTTGGCAAACGCTGACTTACACGACATTCAAGGTAAAGATATGATCATTGTTGGTTGTAATCCATTAAAAGTAATGCAAGTTACGTAATCATTACTTTTTTTCAAGTAACTAGTAAAGTAAAATTACTTTTAATTTACAAGACAATCTGAAAATATTTTCACTTAGAAAATTATTGAAATATTCATTTAAAATCTCAAGGGACATTAATGTAACAATTTTATTTATTTATATTGTAATTTCTAAATATTTCATGTAAATATTTTTGTCTAAAATGCCGGTTTGTGTCAAGTGAAGAGCAGCTGTCAGATTCACATCACTGACCAGCGTTACGAGGAACACTGTATGCTGAGGACAGATCAACATCTGCAATAATGTCCAGCGTATAAAAAGGAAATCATTTAATAAAGCAGGGAATATAAAGAACATTGCTATACAGGAGTAAAGTGCGTTCGTTCGTCTCTCTCCCGCACGCGTGCAGAATAACGCAGGAATAGACTTTAAATGGCAAACCAGCAGCTTCAGTTCAGATCTGACGTCATTATGGACAAACATCTGCAGGATTATTCTGGATCAAGGAAGAAAAGGATGCAGAACTATATTCTGATACAGTAAATACGCTGCTGGATCATCAAGTTCACTGATGCGATCATCCTGGAGACGAGAACCTGATTGAGTCCCGCAGGATCTGCATCAGACCAGCAGCAGATCAGACGATGAAGGTGACGTCGTGGAGAAGTTCTCATCCGCTCTCCATCTCAGATCGGTGGGGTCAGTCTCCTGAGGGGTCAGAGGTCAAGGGTCAGGTCGGAGCTCTCTCACCTGTACTCTCCAAACGTGATATCATCGTCCTTCATGGGCTGGATCTCCGGGTCTCCGTGAGCATCTTCCTTCTCTTTAACTGAGACAAACATCAGAGAGTCACACACTGGCATTTATCACTGAAACAACAGATAACCCTAACCCTATTTCTGACTTGTTTTCCAGTACAAATATCTGAACATTCTTAAGTCAAGATGCATTTTGTGGAGAAACAAAATGACAGAAAATATCAAGTCTTGTTTTCTAAACAAATGCATCAAAATGAAGTGTTTATATTTAAAACGAGAAAGAATATCTGCCAGTGGGATAAAAAAAAAAGTCAAATCTTTTCTTTTGTCACATTCCTTCATTTTGATTAAATAATACTAGTTTAAACTTTTGAAAAAAAAGGAGAAACATATGCATGTTATGCACAATTGTTCACAATAAGACCATTAGCCTGAATTTAGAAAAGAAATAGGGCAGTTTTTAGGGTTATTTTCATTAACTAAAGAACTAAAACCATTAAAAAAATGTTACTTGAAACAATTTAAACGTTAACTGAAATAAATGATAAAACTTAAACTTATTTTATTTCAGCTAGTTGCCAAGACAACATTTTCTATTTTTGTTTAGTTCAACCTAATTTACGAAATCAACAAAACAATAAAAAATCATTTAAAAAACTATAAATATTGTTTAAAAAAATGCATTTTACTCAATTTCTATATTGTTTTGGTATGTCATAAGGATTTTTTTTTTTTTAACAACAATTTTTATTTTCAAAGATTATCATAGAGGTTAAGACAACAGTTAATTTTTTCATTATAACTGAATAAAAAAAAAATTGAACCAACAATAACCCCAATACCCAAAAAATAAATAAATAATAAAAGAAAATAAATAAAAAGTACTACAATGACATACTTGTCTATATACTTTCAATGTCCATCAATTCCACAAAAGAGTCACCATCTAGACTCACTAAAAAATCATTGAACACTTTCCAGATGGACCAAAACACATGAAGTTTGTTTTTCAAAAAAAATAGGAAATCTTTGTCATAAGGATACTTAGAATATTTATAAGCAGTGTTGACAGTATCTGTTCCCTGTTTTGTAATTTGTTTGTAGTGGTTTGTTTTGTTTTTGTGAATGATAAAATGAAAACACAAAATAAAAACAAGAAACATTGCTAAAGCACAACAAACTACAAAAACTTGAACTAAAATCAAAGTGAAAACAGAAAGTATAATAATAAAGTCTATAACAGTATATCAGTGATAATAAAATAATGCTCACCTGGATATTTGCCGCCCTTGTTCCTCTTGATGAAGCAGATGATGAGCAGGATGAGGATGAGCAGAGCGATGGCCGACATCAGACCGATGAACCAGCCCTGAGTGGCAATGTCCACCTGCGGACTCACCATCGCTGAGGAAGAGGAGGAGGAAGAGCATGAGACATGTGCAGATCTTCAACTTTAAACAGCTCGATCCAGCGAGTCACAGAAGATCAGACGCCATGAACACAGTCATGAGAGACAAGCACGGAGAGGGAAACTCGACCAGCACTGCAGAAACTATGTTCTTCATCAGTATTTCTCTCGTTTTACAGTACAAATATCTGAACTGTATATCTGTATATCAAGATACATTTACATGAGACACAATGCAGAAATTCTGAGAAATTGTGTTCTTCTTTCAGCATAAAGTCAATTTTGATGTCTTAATGTCTTAATTTTGCATCTCAAGTAAATTTAAGAATGTTGAGATATTTGTACTGGAAACAACTCAAAAATACTGAATAAGAAAATCACATTTGCAGTTCGTATTGATTATGGGATACAATCATGCTGATCGATCAATAAACAATAACAACTGAGCCACATTATGAGCACAGACGGACTCGTGCAGGACATACAGACGTGCGTCATGCGCTTCAACATCTCAACACAACGGCCGTCATGCATCACAGCCGTCAGATATCCCACAAGGCCTTGAGGCTGAGATGAAGCCTCACCTGGGACATTAACCAACAGCTCCTCAGAGTGATGGACCGCTTGGTCGTCATGACCCCGGGCCACCACACGCACCTTGTAGGCCAAACCTTTCTTCAAATTCTTAAGAACGTGGAACTGAGAGCCGTTGACCTTCTCTTTGTTCCAGTCTTCATCACCTGAGGGTTTCCAGCACAACAGGAAGCACTTCAGCGTCCTCACAATCAAATACGGGTAAGTTAGCTCTAGTCACCTGCTGTGTCAATCTGGAGTTAATTCTGACTACCCACCTACTACAGTGCTCCAATAATCTACAAAATAACTAAACTGTTATGACCCTTTGGTGAACTACTCTGCAAAAACTCACGTTCTTCCTCAGTGGTTTTGTCTTGTTTTCCAGTATATAAGATGCATGTATAATGACATCAGATAAGATCTGAAGGTTTTTAAGATGTTTTCAAAATGAAGTGCGATAATACTTAAAACAAGAAAAAATATCTGCCAATAAGGTCAGAAAAATAAATTTAATTCAAATGGGAAAACTGATTGTTAACCCGTTCTGCACTTTTTTTGGTGGTGTTGTTTGGTTTTTAGGTGAGACAACCGCAGGCAAAACCCTTGTTTTTTTTTTTTTTTTTTTTTCATGCACGTTCTGCCATTTTTTTTTTCAGACAGTGTAAAGAAAATGTCCAAATCACATATAAGCGGTTTATTTTATTTTATTTTTGAGTTTTAGTCCTCTCTATATTCTGAAGGTTTTTACTGAAGGATTTGTTTATATTTCATTCACACTGATTTATACAACATTTTATTCCTAATAACACGGCGAAAATGCATGTATGTAAAGATAATGAGTTTGTTTTTCCACTTCAGCTGCCTGACATACACCAAAAAAAACAAAAAAAAAAACATTAGAAGTTTTTTAAATTACTCATCTATATTCTGAGGTATATTTTTACGTGCGTCTTTGTTTATATTTCATTCACACTGATTTATACCACATTTTATTTGTTAAAAACATGGCGAAAATGCATATATTTAAAGGTAATGAGTTTGTTTCTCCACTTCAGCAGCACTGACATACACCAAAACTTAGAGTTTTATTACTCTCTATATTATGAAGGTTTTTACTGAGGGGGTTGTTCATATTTCATTCACACTGATTTATACAACATTTTATTTGTTAAAACATGGCGAAAATGCATGTATTTAAAGGTAATGAGTTTGTTTCTCCACTTCAGCTGCACTGACATACACCAAAACTTAGAGTTTAATTCCTCTCTATATTCTGAAGGTTTTTACTGAGGGGTTTGTTCATATTTCACTCACCTGTGTTTATACAACATTTTATTCCTAAAAGCATGGCGAAAATGCATGTATTTAAAGGTAATGAGTTTGTTTCTCTACTTCAGCTGCACTGACATACACAAAAACTTAGAGTTTTATTACTCTCTATATTATGAAGGTTTTTACTGAGGGGTTTGTTCATATTTCATTCACACTGATTTATACAATAGTTTATTCTTAAAACATGGTGAAAATTTATTTGTTTTTATAAATTATTGAGTGATAGAGAGAGAAGTCCAAAATCCCCTTTGTAAAAACCTTAACTTTAATATGTCAACAAAATCCAACAATAATTTTCAACCTGGCATTATCCAAAGTTCAGATTTTGTGGAAATGTTTGCAAATTAGTGCACATTTAAATATAACATTTCAGAAAATTTAACATACTGTGATTAATCAACTGGGGAAGTATGGTGATATGATATCTAGTAGCTAATTTTTCACCCTATTCACCTGTAGTTTCTTATTTTAACTACACTTCATTTTGATCAATTTCTCAGACAACACGACTTTATATCTTCTTAATATGCTTCTTGATATAATAATGTTTAGAGATTTGTACTGGAAAACAAGACAAAAATTCCAAGTAAGAACATTATTTTTTGCAGTGTACCCTGCTGAACAGACGGGTCACCATCAGCACTAACCAGCATTAACTAGCGTGGCGGTTGATCTGTTCAGCGGGGTAGATGACTGTGTATTAGTTACTACAGGAGCTCTACTCATGGGAATGTATATGTTTAGCGTTTCATCATCATCATCCTCACGACACACGCATGCAGGATTCTTACTCTTGTCTATAATATATTCAACATAAAGGTGTTTCTCAGGGCCCCAGTATTCCCAACTGATCAGCGCTCCATCCTCGCTCACGGATGAGCTGACATTCCCAAATGCAGGAGCGATCGGCGGCGCTGAGAGAGAGAGAGAGACATCATCAGCCCATCACAGTGACCTCTGACCTCCAGATCAGTGACTGTCAATGATGCACTGACATGAGCGGCACTGTTTACAAGAGGTCCAAACACAATGTGAGTAGCGTAATAACATGTGATGTTAACGTGGAGAGGCGGGGCTAGTGATGATGTCACTACTGTAGGAGAGAAGAAGGGTGTTTATTCTTGTTTATAAAAAAAAAAAGAATCAGAGCTGGATCATGAAAGAAAACACACACTGTACAGTATCCTTTCTCACAGGATTTAGTGAGATATTAATTTTTGGGAAGCCAAGCAATTCTAATGTACACAGTCCTACATCTTGAAAAAAAATTCTGCTGATTTGCAAAAGAGGACTAATATTAGCTGGTTTGATGATGCAGAGTTTAAAAATATCAATAAAAACATTTCATCGCATAGTTATTTTCACAAAATAAGAATGTAAATCTTTCAAATTATATGCATCTGCTTTAATGCACTTATCAAAACAACAAAAGCAGTCAAATTCCAAAAGTTTGACAAAAATAAATATTGAAAATGTATTGTTTAACTTCGACACCCATCTGTGCGGTGAAGAAGTCTTGTATTGTCCCTCAGTCAGCAGAAAAACACCACAAACACATGGTTCCTCTCTGAATCTGAGACAGATGACAACTGTTTGATCAATTCTCACGAAAAAAAAAAAAAAAGCATATTTTCACATGCATGACATTATTTGATACCTAATATGGATTTCAAGGTTAGAATTATGGCCAGTGACACAAGGAAATGCAAACATGAATCAGGTGTTTTACTGCATCCAAACAGAGACAGAGAATTATACATTTTGTGGGGTAATACATTAAATGGAGTATTTGAACATATTTTCCATCTCCACTCCGTTATCTAACTTAGCAAAAATGCTACAAAATTCATCAAATTTAGAGAGAAAGTGTGATGTGAAAGAGCAAAACAGACACTATTTCAGCACCCTAAAATTAGTAAGAAACAGGTATTGGATTTCATTCAGCAAATATGATGCAGGACGGTGTTAACAAATAATAACACTATTATTCTATTACATTGTTTTACAAATGTATTATTATTATTGTTGTTTGTTGTTACCTCTACCAAGAGAGAAATAACTGAAAAGTGTAATACAAGTGCACTGTAAAATAAATAAATTTCATAGTAAGTATACATATACATATAAAAAGTATACATTTTAGTAACAAAATCCATTTCTTCACTAGCAAGTGTTAAACCGCAGGGAGATAGGTTTACAAACTTGTCTCATTGCAAATCTACTGAAATGCTGTAATCATCTGTTATGCCAAAGTGAAAATAAAGCATTACTGGTGCACGTTGTGTTCCCAAATGCATGTTAAACTTGCAGCATGAGCGGAGATTGCGTTCGCTGCATTTACGCTGAGAACACTAGAGCTGCTCGTGTGTAAACGAATACAGTGCCGCGATTCACTCTAAAACACAGCTGACAGACTATATATTTCACTGATCGCAGGTACATATGAACAGAATCTACATCTGAACATCAGTCCTGCTGTAAACACTATGAACACGGACAACACGCGGCTCGTTTCTGTCGTAAACTGAGCAGGTGTGATGAGACTCTGCTGTCTTACACAGACCCACTAACATGAGACGTTCAAAAGACAAGTCGAAGTAGAAGAGTAAACAGAAAACACATAAAACTGACACACACTAAAGAAACAGCTGTGCACCCTATCTAGTGAACGTACCTCTGTCGAGGACAGTGACGGCCTCCTCGGTGAGCGCGGGACCGACTCCTCTCTGCGTTCTGGCACTGATATAAAACTTGTAGCGTGTGCTGTGAAGGAGGTTGTGCAGCGTGAAGCTGCTCTGATTGGACGGCAGATCCAGCTCTTCCAGCAGACCCAAATCACTTTTGCTGTCGACTGGAGGTGGGACAGGAGTGGAAAGGGGCGGGGTCACGTTATTTTACCCAATCATAAGCTACACTTACAGACCATTTGTTCTGTTCACTGCTTCAAACTGACTCGAGCAACATAAACAAGGTCGAACATTCAAATATACACGTACGACACATGAAAACAGTAATAGCTTCAAAATATAGCAGAGATTCTGGAAACTTCCTTTTTTAAAACTTTAAATCACAAAGGCACATTCACACCAAAAACAATAACTATGAAGTTTTAACTCTATGAGAATATTAATATATTAATGCAACTCTTAAAGTTCTTGTACTAAAACTCTTTCAACTCAAAAATGAATGAAACTCTTGATGGAGATAAATGTTGTGCTGCTGCATAAGCTTGTGGAAACCCCGTCAGATCAACTTTAGATTGTGTGTCTCTCTTATTGGCAGGCAGTGTAGTTACGGTTCCCGGTGTGAACGGGTCATAAAGCAGTAAACTGCAGTGACGCTGCACAGGTTTTCTCACCGGTCTGATATTTGAAGGTGTATCCGGACAGACGGCCGTTCCTCTCGTGAGGTGGACCCCATTCCAGCGTCAGAGAGTCCAGATCTAAAGCAGAAACCTTGAAGAAGGACGGTGCGCCTGGAACTGGAACACAAACACACAGCATCCGTGTTAAATTACTGTAGCACCTGTGCGGCCTTCTGTACAGCTTTAGGTCAAAACAGTCCGGTTTAAAATACTTTATCCAGTGGTATATGATTAAGAAATACATAGATTAAAACATAGCCCAAGTCAATAAATGATGCACATTTTAAACACAATATTGTCTATTTCAACGGTTTTGTTCCAAAAAGAAGGTTTGCATCTCCAGTCAACACAGTGGCGTTTTGTTCTTGAATGAAACAGTGAATGATTCAGTGACTCATTCATAAAAACAGTCACTTGCTTTGTTCCTGAATGAATCAGCCGTTTGATGAAGGAATCAGTTGAATGAATGAATCAATCATTAAGACAGTGACTACCACCTACTGATGGTTTTAGTTTCATATGATTTTATTTTCTATATTTAATATATTTTGTATTTAGAATATTATTTATGCCATCGTAAAGATCCATCTAAATGCCACTTCAGATGCAGATTCTGTATCTTTTGGCTGATTTGACTTGATTGGCAACAGCTCTTTAATGCCTTATTCTTATTACATGTATTAAACAAAAATAAATTAAAATGTAAATGAATTTGAGTTGCCTTTATAAAGGTCAAAATGCCTCTGGAAATGGATTTAAATATCAGCCCTTAATGGAAAAGTCTGTGTTGCTGCTGACAGTTTTGAGCGTGTCCTCTGTTGGGTGTTGTAGAAATGTTGCCGCTGCTCTTACCGCCCTCGGGTGTCTCGAAGCGCTGCGTCCCGCTGGAGGGACCTTCTCCTCGGCCGTTGAAGGCCGTCACCTCCAGGCTATAGACGCTGTACGGCAGCAGTTCAGGCAGTTTCCCGCTGGTTTTGTTGGGGCTGAAGATCTCAGTCCTGTGTTTGCCGTGATGAGAGTTGTGTCGGTGTAAACTGCGCTCACGATGGTAATGCACCTGCACACAGACAACAGTGCAACCCCCGTTAAAGGCTTTCTACCATCCACCTGCTCTCCATATCCTCCCAGCATGCACTAGTCTGAGCGTGATCAATACTGAGATGGTTTTAATGTTTTTATTCGTCCATTTGTGTCTCCTAAAGAGTGTGTCATTAGACTTAGTTGTATGTATTTTATTTTTATGTAAATTTTGTAAATGTGAATGTGAATTACAGCTGCTCAACTNACCGACTCCTCTCTGCGTTCTGGCACTGATATAAAACTTGTAGCGTGTGCTGTGAAGGAGGTTGTGCAGCGTGAAGCTGCTCTGATTGGACGGCAGATCCAGCTCTTCCAGCAGACCCAAATCACTTTTGCTGTCGACTGGAGGTGGGACAGGAGTGGAAAGGGGCGGGGTCACGTTATTTTACCCAATCATAAGCTACACTTACAGACCATTTGTTCTGTTCACTGCTTCAAACTGACTCGAGCAACATAAACAAGGTCGAACATTCAAATATACACGTACGACACATGAAAACAGTAATAGCTTCAAAATATAGCAGAGATTCTGGAAACTTCCTTTTTTAAAACTTTAAATCACAAAGGCACATTCACACCAAAAACAATAACTATGAAGTTTTAACTCTATGAGAATATTAATATATTAATGCAACTCTTAAAGTTCTTGTACTAAAACTCTTTCAACTCAAAAATGAATGAAACTCTTGATGGAGATAAATGTTGTGCTGCTGCATAAGCTTGTGGAAACCCCGTCAGATCAACATTAGATTGTGTGTCTCTCTTATTGGCAGGCAGTGTAGTTACGGTTCCCGGTGTGAACGGGTCATAAAGCAGTAAACTGCAGTGACGCTGCACAGGTTTTCTCACCGGTCTGTGGTGACTGTGTGTGTAATCCGAGAAGATACGGGTACGTTCACTCTCTGAGGTTGGACAATTCCAGCGTGTAGAGCGTCCAGAGGCTGCAAAAAGCAGAAACCTTGTAAGAAGGTCGGTGCAGCGCTATGGATTATTTGGAACACAATAGGGACACACAAAGAAATTCCATGTAAAATTACTGTAGCAGCCTGTGCGGCCTTTCGTATCAGCTTGAGGTCAACCCCAGTCCGGTTTAAAATATTGTATCACAGTGGTATATGATTCGTGCGCAATACCTAGATCTAGTAAACGCCCAATCAATCGAAATTGATGCACATTTTAAACACACTATTTGTTCTTTCAACGGTGTGTTCCAAGAGTTAAGGGTTCGCATACCAGGTCACACACAGAGTGGCGTTTTGTCTTGCTGAACACATGTGAATGCTTTGGACAGTGACTCATTCATTAGTACTCGCTTCAGTCGAAATGAAATCCGCTATTGTGTTGAAGGGGAATCACAGTTGAATGAATGATGTTCAATCAAGTTAAGACTGTGACTAACCACCTACTGAGTGTTTTATAGTTTCCTATATTTATTTTCTATAGTGGTGGAAGTATATTTGATTTAGAATATTAATTATGCCAATGTAAAGATCCATCTAAATGCCAATTCCAGCTCAGTTCGTATGCTTTTGCATGATTTGACTTGATGGGCAAACAGCCCTTTAATGCCTTATTTTTAATTACATGTTATAAGACAAAAATGAAAATTAAAATGTAAATGAATGTTTGAAGCTGCCTTATAAAGGGTCAAAAGCCTCTGGGAAATGGATTAACATAGACAGCCCTTAATGAAAAGTATGTGTGTTGGCTGCTGACAGTTTTGGAGAAGTTCTCGTTGTAGAATGGGTTCACGCTGCTCTTCGCTCCTGGTGTGCTACGAGAAAAGCGCGAGGGACGCTGTGGAGGGACCATATCTCGGCCGGAGAAGGCCAGTCACACCTACCCGGCTGTTAGACCTGCTAGGGGTCGGCGCATGTTCAGGCTCGTTTTCGGAGCTGGTTTTTTGTGGTGGCGGGAGATTTTCAGTCTGTGTTTGCCTTGATGGGAGTTTGTGTCGGGTTGTAAAAGCTGCGCGCTCCACGATGGTAATGCACCGCACACGGACAACGTGCAACCCCCGTTAAAGGCTTTCTCCCATCCAGACAGCGCTGTTCTCCAAGCGGCCCAGAGATGCTACCTAGGTGTGAGCGCAGTGACAATACTGAAGATGGTTTTCAAATGTTTTATTCGTCCATTTGCGGTCTCCTAAAGAGTGTTGGTCATTAGACTTAGTTGTATTTTATTTATGTATGTATTGTAAAATGTGAGTGAATTACAGTTTGCGCATCTCAACTACCGCAAATCACAGATCACGATTTTGGTCACATATATTCGTGAACAAGTCATGAAATTTATTGAATTGTTTAAAAACTAGAATTATTTTTTAACACTTGGCTAGATATAGGCGTAAAAAGAAAACTAAAATAGTCAAAAAAAAATTAACAATAGTTACAGATTAGTAAACATTAAACTGAAATGAAATAAAATATAAAAATTCCTGTAAACTTGGTTGGCACAATTTCAGCTAGTTGTCACAAGGTTGAACATTTCGCCATTTTTGTTTACAGTTTAAGTTAAAGTTCAAAAATAAATAAACTAAACTAAATCACGTGCATCCGTCCTACAAAGATAATAGACATAAAAACACAAAAAGTGTGGAGGTAAAATGTACGTGAAAACAACTGCCTAAAACTTTACACAGAAGAAATAATCGCTTTATCAGTTTCAACACATGAGTTAGTTAAATATTAACTAAATCTATAATAGATATATAATTCAACTGAAAAACAAACAAAAATAAATTTAAAATAAATTTAAATGAGATAAATTAATAAACATTAATAATAATTTGAGAATTGAGAAACAGAATGTAGTTCAATAATCATTTGATCTTGTTTTCATAATCATGTTTAGAAATAACCTTTGATTAATCGTGAGTATCTGAATTTGAGTATCGGCGGGTCACATGACGAGAGGAGAGCCGTACCTTATAGCCCTGCAGCCGGCCGCGCACGGATTCGGGCGAAACGGGGCTCCAGCGCACCTCTGCTAGCGTGCTGTTCAGCACCAGGACACGCACGTCACCCGGAGCTGCTGACGGAACTGCACAGGTGCATTCTGGGATTAGCAGCGTTCCGCTAGACAAGCGTATAAAGGTGTGTGAACTGCTGAAAGCATCACTCACAGTCCTCTCCGGAGTATCCAATCACAGCGCTGGGTTTGGGTCCAGGACCGTAATCGTTCAGCGTCTGAACCAACACCTCGTACGGCACAAACGTGGGCGTCCCCGACACAACGAACTTAGAGACGTTAGCCACGCTGACCGACGTCCAGTCCTTCTCCATGTCCTGCTGACGCCACATGACCTTATACTGCAGGCCGGGACCGTTGGCCTGCAGAGGCGTCAGCGGCTGCCCAACACAAACACAAACATGTTAACAAGCATCCAACAGAACGGCTTATACATACATGAACTTCATCTCCACAGAGCCATTCATTTGAGAAAACTATAATCAGATACACACAGAAACTAGTTTAACACAAAGAAATTATGTAACCCTTTATGAAATTAATAATAAGAAATGAAGAATTAGTACAAATTTAAATTTTTTCCTGAATGATCACTATATTTTGCCTCCTATGGTTTTAATGTTTGTAGCAGGAAAACCTATGTTGTTGCCACTTGTTGTTCGATAACAAAAAAGGAAGTTACATTTGAAAAAGTGCATTTAAATAAATGCTTAATGTTTTATGCCTTCATTACCATGGTTTTTCATAAATACAGAAAAATGAAAACAGACAACACAATTCCTGAATAAATAAATACATAAGACCCTATTTTTGTATTTTAATTGTTAATGTTTTATGCATTTAATTGATTAGACATGATTTTTGATTATTACAATGGGACATGTGGGATTTGGGATTTTTCTTAACGATTTTTTAAGCAAAAAAAAAAAAAAGGGAACGTGGGGGAAAAAAATTGTACGGATTCATAGAAGGCACCTATACATGTATTTTTTTGTAAACTGAATTGATAAACAGTGCAGTATTATTCACTTATTGTACAAGTTAAATCAATAATTGACGTAATTTAAACTAAAAAATATGATTATTTCAAACCAAATTACTTTGAAACAAAACAGAATTTAGAAAAATAAAAGCATTGATTCAATTAGGGTATAATGAACATGAGGTTAACATCGAGTTTATGTGTATTCATAGGATATGGTGGTTTAGAATAATATGCAGCGGTTTATCCGTTACACGTGACATATGACCAGATTGGGATTTGTGTTACAGGCTTGCTGCGTGAACTGTTTGACCTCAAGTAGGAGTTCTCGTCAGGGACAGCTGTAGGTAGTAGAAGCACGCGTTGAAACGAAGTCGAAGATACACTAATGTGAGTTGGAACACTGCGTGTCCGATACACACTGCGGGCGGCTGGTCGCCTGTTGACCTGCAGCGACAGATTCGGGCATGCGACGCAACGGATGACCATGGATGGCTGAAGCCCACATTCATTGAAGCGCCAGACTCTGAGCTGAGTGGACGTCGAGAGAGCCTCACGGTGAGCCGATGGTCTTGGTGTCAAGGAAACCTCGTCAGCATTGGTGGCCATCACGATTACGCTAGGGTGTGATGGAGCGTCCTCATCTGGATCCAGGGAACTTGACACACGGCAAGTACACATTTCAGTAGGTTCATTCAGAAAGCAGCCTACACCAAAGAGAAAAATCAGGAGATTCTTAAAAAGATGCATCACCAGGTGTGTGATGTGGGATGTGTGTGTGTGTGTGTGTGTGTGTCGTACTCTTGATAGGGCTGTTGTGTTCGTCTCCAGGTGTCCAGGTGAGCTGAACGCTTCTCGCTCCCGGATCCGTCAGCTCCAGATCGGTCGGCGTTCCCGGATGCTCTGTAGAGTTAAATACCACTAATAAATAATAATATAGTAATAAATCTTATTTCTATATTGCCTTTGAGAACCCAAGGGCACTTTACCTAATACAAATAATATAGTTATATAATCAAGACAACACTGTGAACAGGCAGTCAGATGGTGATCATATAACATACAAGACAATAACCGAAATAAAAACCAAAAAGAAACCATCAATAAAACATATTGTGAATTTAGTTCAGTCTTAAAGGTCTGGAGTGAGGAGACAGCACAGAGGTTTTCAGTCAGCTTATTTCAAAGCTTAGGAGCTGAAATGCTGAACACCCTACCAACATCAAACTAATTCTCAGAACTGGATCTAAGAGTGCAGGCGGGAATGTAAGGGTGTATTAATTCGGTAAGATATGAAGGTCCTAAACGGTAGGCTTAAAAACTTGGACAAGAAAGAATAGGAGCCAGTGCAGTGCTGAAGGATGGGAGTGATGTGAGCTAATTTATTTTTCAATGTAAGGGCATGAGCAGCAGAATTTTGAACTAGTTGCAAGCAATTAAGGGCTTTAGTGGGTTGGCACCAAAACAAAGGGTTACTGTACAATAGTTCAGATGCAAGGTTAAAGCATGGATAACAGTTTCGGCATCTTTGTGATTTCGCAAAGGTCATATACGAACAATTTTGCAAAGGTAGAAAAGCAAGATTTAACAAACTGGCAGATGTGAGGTTTAAAGCATCATTTGGAATAAAATAATACCCCAAGATTCCATACAATGGGTTGGGTTGAAGAAGAAATTTAATCGTACCTCGACACCAATCATATGAGTGAGTGAAAATTGATTGAAGGTGTCACATTTTGGTGTAGGGAGTACGGAGGGTTAGGCGGCTACTCAACATGATGGATTCGTGTTATTGACTGACATCAGGTTAGATGAGAAAGATGATCAGGATCCATGGTTTGAGATCTCGTAGGCAGGAGCACGTGCTGGAACGTGGGCAGGCAATAGAACAGAATTGGGCTGTTCCAGTAGATAGATTTTGCTGCATATCATCAGCATTAAATATGAACGGTTCAGACCATGAGGCTGAATGGAATACCTGACGCAAGTGGAAGTAGACAATATGATTATGAAAAACCAGAGTGGACCGAGACCAGAGAACCTTTGTAGGTACAATGCAAGTCGGGAAAACAGATCGTATGCTGATAACAGATAGTCGAGATATAATATTGAATGGCAATCTGTATCAAAAGCTGCACTCAGATCAGAGGAGCAGAAGGATGAGGGCACCAGAGTCAGAGGTCATTCACTACTCTTAAAAGAGCAGTATCTGTACTGTGGAGAGGACGAAAACCAGACTCAAATGGTTCACAAATTGGACTTGTCCAAATGAGACAAATTTGTCCTTTTTCTGATACTTCTAATATACATAAAGGGGAGGTTGGAGATGGGTCTACAGTTACTCAGGACTGTGTTATCAAGCACTGGGGCTACATCAGCTATTTTTAGTCAGTAGCAAGGGATCTGTTTATCGTGTGGATGATAGGTAAAAAAAGATAAGGCAGAATGTTTTTGACTGTGTGTGTGTTGGTACTGGATCAATCTTGAGTTGATCCAATATCAACACAATTATAGAATTTGATTTAACAATCAGCTATTCAATCTCAGATGTATTCGTGAGCGAAAAGTCTAGCAGGGAAGTAGAGAATTCTGGGGAAGCAAATGAAGGGAAAGATAGATAGATACTGTAAATTTACTGTAGAATAAATGTCTGTAGAGATGGTGGTTTAACAAGTTTGTTGATCTCAGAGAAAAGAGTCCTGGATTTACACTTTGCTTTTTGGAAGAAAACAGCTAAGCGACAGTGGTCTAAGTACTTTTTGTTCTAATCAACATAAACATGAATCTATTCATCAACTCATGATCACATGATCAGACAAGCACATGCTGCATGATGACACCATCAGCTGCATGTCTGCACACGCACAAATTAAAGCGCATTCACGTGATGAGTCATGCAAACTCTACATACGCCTTCATGTGGAAATCAACAGAACGACTCCAAAGCCAAATCAGAAGACAGATCAATGTGATCACACAACAGCATGCTCCATGAACCTCACCACACACACAAGCCCAGGGCATTATGGGATGTGATGAGCTGTGTGTTTACCGTAGATCACTGCGGGAGTGGGCGGGGCCTCTGAGTGGGAGGGGTAAGAGGAGTGAGGAAGAGATGTGTTAATTTAAAGACAATTACACACTTCCAGCTAAAATAATTCTAAAATGCACTTTCCTGTTGATGTTTATTTGCTTTCAATTATTTATTTACATTTTTATTTATACATTTTTATATGTTATTTATAATTTAGTTATTGATTTCAATCAACTGTTGGTTGAATTTAAATCATTGTGATTATATTTATATTCACACTCAATTGTTATATTTAGATGTTTAATATTGTTTTTAGTTGGCTTTTCTGTTAATATTTTAAAATAGTTTCTTATTTTAATTATTGATTTTAAAATCAAACGTATTATTTATTATTTATTTATTATAAACCAATGATTTATTTAAACAACTTTAGATTTGTTTGTTTACAAGTAATTTACTAATGGATATTTGACTTTTAAAAAAATTTTATTAAAAAAATACTGTGTTTCTATTATGTTTTTCTCTATTTTTAAGTTTTTTTTTCTAGGTTTGTATATTTGTTTTAAATTATTTAAATAACTCTATATTTATTTAAATTACATTTATTGATCGAAAGTTAGCTTAATATGAATTATTTATTAATTGTTAGTTGGCTTGTTTCGGGTTGGGGATAAAATCACCCGATATATGAAGAATTCACCAGAGAGACGAGTGGGTTTACTAGTCACTCAAACACTCACCGACACGTCTGAGCTGAGCGATGGCCGAGTCATGTACCAGCGTGGTGTTCATGATACAAGTGTACGTCCCCGCAGTTCGCTCTAGTGACGTCTGTGCAATGGTCATGAGACAGAGTCACGATGTAACTGCTTATCAGACACGCAAAACCCTCAGAACCGGGCGCACCACCGTACAGAGACTCAAACTGATCCTGTGAACGCTAAAACCTGCAGACTTCACCTGTCAGTGATTCTCATCATTTCTACAACATCTACTCAAACTGCTACTCACCTAGAAGTGTTTGAAAGACAAAAATATGAAACATTTTGTTGCTCATTTTAACCCACATATTACTGTACGTTCAGGGTCAGTTTGACCCGATTTTTGAGTCGTAAGAAATACTGGTTAACTGTCTTTCTTGAAATGTTGAGACTTTTTCTCATTTTGACTCATAAACATACACTCTGAAATGTTGTGGAATGTGTGTATGGAATGTATAATATGATTATGACCCAGATATTTCATGGTTAAATGCAAATGCAAATGAAAAAAAAAATGAATTGATGTTGGAACATTTCTGCATTTGGCAGATGCCTTTATCCTTGAAACTAAATGTGCATATTTATTATCAGCTCATGCATGTTCAGTTTGCTGGAAATCAAACCTATAATCTCACTGTTGCGAGCGCCACACTCTACTTCAGGAAACACACAGAAACACACACTTTTTCTGTTTAAAATGTCTTGCAAATATTAGAAAATGGTTCGAATACGAGTTATAATATTCACAGCTTATGAAAAAAGTTTTAAAACTTTAATGCATTTTAAAAAATTGATCAGTAATTTTCACCCAGAACATAACGATTGTAGCCAGTATTTGAACAGGTTAAAAATGATGAGCTGAGAGATGAAAACACCATCAGATTATGACATGATCAGACAGCGTGTGATTGTGTGACTCTCAAACCTCTCATTATCAGGCAGCTCTCCGTCGTCCTTCAGCCAGGTCATGGTGGGCACGAGGGACGGGTCGTGCTTGGCTTTACACTCAAACACCACGTCCCTGTTCCTCTGGACCACCCGGTACTCCGGCGGCCTCAGGATCCTCGTGGGCTCTGAAGAGAGAGACGCTACAGATGAGCAAACCTCAGCACACTCTCATCCAGTCAAACCAGAGGTTTGGACCCTGATAACGTCACACAAAGCAGCGTTCGTCGTGAGTTTCCATCTCTCATCAGGTCTGATGATCCTCCTAATGCTCTTAATACAGCACACTTCCTGTTGTGCTCTTCAGAGACGCACTTAAGAGCCATTTGAAAAGTGAAAAACATGCAAGCTAAGGCCTGGAGCCTCTAAACACGATGCATGATGGGATAGTGGAGCCATTATGACCAATATCCATGTCTGTTCATTTTAAAAGTGCAGCATGAGCATGCACTGAAACACTCTCACAACTCACAATATTTTCTCTTGGTTAGCCAGAATTATTTAGACCAGCGTTTTTCAATCTTTAAGATGCCACGGACCCCCAAATATAATTATCCACAACCTAAAATTTAAAAGTCAGCTATATATATTCATGCATAAAAACTAAAATTATGCTGTGGAAAAATTAATGTGTAAAATATTATTTGAAAAAAAAAAATGTTTATATGTTTCAGTATTTATTTATATCATTTTTAATCATTTATGATTTATTAAATCATAAATAATCTAGTGTATTTATATCAATCATTTTATATATATTGGGAAATAAATATTTTGAATGTATTATCTATGTCAAGTCATATATTAAAATTTATTTTAATACTTGTTTAACTCTTAGTTAGTGTATACTATTGATCATTTTATTTAGTTACAATCACTGTTTTTAAATATTGATTTTAATCACATTGTTATGGTGGTTAACATTTTCAACACATTTTTTAATTGATTTATTGAATAATCGTTTTAATATTAGTATTGTTTAAATTCATGTAAATAATTTTTATTGTTTAGTTCCTTTATTATTATTCTTATTTTATTATGAGTTTTCTCTGTGTTTCCACCACAGTTCCAGTTTAAAAAGCCCTGATTTAGAGGACTGAACAGTGATGAAGGGGCTCAGTGCTGAATCCCTCACCTTTGACCTCCAGGTAGATGTGGTTCTCGGAGATGCCGAGGTTATTCCTGGCCACGCAGGTGTATTTCCCGCTGTTTGAGGGTTGAGACATGTCGATCTCCAGCGTTCCGTTCTCATGGAAGACATAAGCATTTCCCTCCAACATGCTGGAGAGGCTGTCCTTAAACCTGGTGAACACAATCCCATCATGCACTGTGGTTTATACATAGACAGACTGATAACAACTGGCCTCAAATTTCCACAGCCAAAATAAATCATGAGAGACGGCCCACATGCACTGCACAGCAGAAAAGGCCTGCCGTCTCTAACTGAAGGATGATTAAATTGAAAAGCTCAGTAACCAGTCACACACACACACACACACACCACCACATGTGAATGGGCGGAAGGGCGAGCCCGAACGTCACACACTCCAGCAGCGCGGGTTTGTTCATAATGACCTGATAGACTATATTAGGCAGCGTCAGGACTCTGGGCGGCTCCGCTGGAACACAAACAATGCCACATGATCATCACTTACACTTTTACTTTATATGTGTGACCCTGGAGCACAAAACCAATAAGGGTCAATTTTTTAAAATTGAGATATATACATCATCTGAAAATGAATAAATAATCTTTCCATTGATGTAAGGTTTGTTAGAATAGGACAATATTTGAAAATCTGGAATCTGAGGGTGCAAAAAAATCTAAATATTGAGAAAATCATCTTTAAAGTTGTCCAAATGAAGTTCTAGCAATGCATATTACTAATCAAAAATTATATTTTGATACGGTAGGAAATTTACAAAATATCTTCATGAACATGATCTTTACTTAATATTCCTAATGATTTTTGGCATAAAAGAGAAATCTATAATTGTGACTCATACAATGTATTTTTGGCTATAGCTACAAAAATCCCCCAGCGACTTAACACTGCTTTTGTTCTGCAGGGTCACAATGGAATAATATTTTATCAGTATTTTAGGACAGTAAAATCATGACCTTTTTCAGATGTAACAAATCAGGACTGGTGTTTATGTGCTTTGTTGTCATGGAAATAATGTCAGAATGCAGCAAACCTTAACAATTCTAAACACTTCAGGCTTTATTTCTAATACCGTATTGACCCGAATATAAGACGACCGTGATTATAAGACGACCCCCCTTTTTCCATATGTACCTTTTGGAAAAAGGCTTTTTTTAAAAATCTTGTTTTTTCTCAGTAAAATAAATTTTGTCTTCAATTATTTTCATACTGCATATTTTTCCTATTTTAATTTTTAAAAAGTTTTGAAAGTATGGTAAAAACTGGTAAAAACCTGTTCACCAACAATCACATTTAAAAAAATATACACTTTTTGATATACCATAAAAAAAAAATAGAATTAGGACATTTAGGCTATCCATCTAATAGTAGCCTACCACAATCTTATTAACAGTAGAAGTTAAATCTTACTGTAGTCTTCAAATCTGGGTACTGTCTTACGTTTTAAAATCACAAAGAGAGTTTGGTCACATCAGGCTAACGTGACAGTCACGACACATGCAGCTGTAAGCTTTTCTTATTCCTTTGTTTTTACTCGCGATCTTTAACAACACGCATTACATTACGTATTTCAAGGCACACTCGTTTTAATGCGTATTTGGCACCACCTAGTGTTGTGGGTGTATTATTGACATGTAAAAGTCTAGACCCTGAATATAAGACGACAGCGTTTCTTCAGATGTATTTCCAAGAAAAAAACATCTTATATTCGGGACAATACGGTAATAAGGGTTTTTTGGGGTGGACGAAGCATTATTCTCCCCTTGTGAAAACCGATGTGTTTATTGTTTCTATTTTCTCACCCCTAGTTACATTGACGATTTTAGTTTTTTTTTGCGTGGAAGTGTATCCGTATTGGTTGGAGGCGTTACACTGGTAAACTGCGTGGACAGCCCTGTCTGGACCTCGGAGAATCTGAGGGTGTCGCCTTCCCACTCCTGCTGGGGTCTTTAGGAGATCGTCAACAACAACACAGTGTCCACACACACACACACCAGCGCTGAAGCAGCTCCTCACACACACACACACACACACATACACACACACACACACACACACAGTCACTGACCCTCGATGGGTAGGCCGTTCACCAGCCAGCGGATGCTGGGTTTGGGGTGTCCGGCGGCCCGGCACGTGATGATGCCCATCTCCTTCGGAGCCAGAACCAGATTCCTGGGAGCACTGATCCAGTACGGAGCCGCTGCCAATCAACACAACAGCCTTTAGTGCTGAAGTCACGTGCATTACGCATGATCATCTATAATAGAAACTGTAGACTGCTTTAGTTCCTTTAAGAAATTAAAATGTTGGTGCCTTTTGTTCTATTGAAAAAATGACAATTTCGGTCAGTTTTGTTAAATGAAGATATTTAAATATTGGTTGGTTTTTGTTAAATGAAGATATTTAAATATTGGTTGGTTTTTGTTAAATGAAGATATTTAAATATTGGTTGGTTTTTGTTAAATGAAGATATTTAAATATCGGTTAGTTTTGTTTAATTAAGATATTTAAATATTGATTGGTTTTTGGTAAATTAATACATTTAAATATCGGTTAGTTTTGTTCTATTACGAAATTTAAATATTGGTTCGTTTTATTCTTTTAAGGTATTAAAATATTGCTTATTTTTGTTTCTACCAAGAGAAGACAATTTTGGTCATTATTGTTCGATTAAGAGATTTAAAATACCAGTCTGTTTTGTTAAATTAAGATATTTAAATATTGGTTGGTTTTTGTTAAATGAAGATATTTAAATATCGGTTAGTTTTGTTTAATTGAGATATTTAAATATCGATTGGTTTTCTTTTGAGAGATGAAAATTTGGTTGGTTTTTGTTCTATTAGAAATGTAATTCGGTTCGTTTTATTCTTTTAAGGGTATTTAAAATAACTCTTTTGTTACTTGTACGTTTGCAAAAATTAAGATACTAACAATCAGTCGGTATTGCTATAAATTATTTAAATATTGCCAATATTGTTTTATTGACGGCAGATTTAAATACAGTCCGTTTGTTAATTAAGATACTTAAAAAGGACAGTCAGTTTTGTTCAAAGCGGGAGAGTAAGTATTCTTAAAAAGTATCATAGACGAATTACATAATATGAAAAAGAGTCGTTCACAATGAAATAAAAGGAAATTTAGATAATGGTTGGTTTGCGAGCAAGAGTACACAATTTCCAGAAAAGCCTCACCGATAGTACGATTAAACTGAGTTAACATTCTCCAAATTTAATTATGGTGAAGTGAGTGAATGGGGCCAAGTATGATGACACAACTCGGATGTGCTCTGCATTTATCCCATCCTAAGGGCACACACACAGCAGTAAACACACACAAACCGTGAACACACACCGGGAGCAGTGGGCAGCCATTTATGCGACCGGGTGAAGAGCAGTTGGGGGTTCAGTGCCTTGCTGAAGGGTCACACCTCAGTCATGGTATTGAGGGTGGAAGAGATCGCTGGTTATTTACTCCCCCCACCTACAATCCCTGCTGATACGAGACTCGAACCCGCAACCTTTGGTTCTGAATGTTCGCCATTTCTCTAGACCCATTAGGCCACGACTTCCCGAACATCAGGAATGTAAGCGATCATGTGAGAACTACAGAAGGAGCTTAATTTGAATTAGGGCGTCTGTGGAGGTCTTGGCAGGACTGTGTGTTCACCGTTAAACCGTGCATGATGTTGTGGTGAACAGAGCGTGCCGGTTCTTGGAGATCAGTCGCAGCGATATTCGTCCAGCGTCCGCCTCAGTCACATGCCGTGATTGCCGCAGAGTCTAGGTCGAAAGTTCAAGTGGAAGACGATCGTCCGATGGGAATCTCACCTTACGTTTAAAAAATGAGACCCGCAGGAGGTGGGCAGTATGAAACAGTGAATAAGAGGGGACATTACAGGGTCAAACCCTTCGTTTATGGACAGCACAAACAAATATATGCATTGCATTTCAGCAGTTCAGCATCCTGGGGAAAGTTCGCATCACCATGCACCCCCATCTTACTGTGATTGAGCTATGGGAAATGCACATGCTACAGATGTATAAATAAAAAATCATATGTCGACCAGTCATTTTAAAACCAAACGTGTGAAACACAGATGAGAGGATATCTGAACTACAGGCCATCAGCGACGCATCCCACTATAGAACCTTCCTATAGAAGAACCATTTTAGAGCAGTGCACGGATCAATGGGAACCATGACACAGGTGCGCAGCTCTTCTGCGGGTGGTATCTGAACAAACACAAAACACCCTGCGTCAGTCAACACACACACACAAGTCACACACCCTCACACAACACCACAACACACCACACACATTACACCCCACACACTCACACACACCACACACACTCACACACATACACACCACACACGCACACACACCACTCCCACTCTCTCTCTCTCTCTCACACACACTCACCCCCACACTCCTACAAACATGAACACCACTCACACACACACTCACATTCTCTCTCACTCTCACACACACAAACACTCACATTCTCTCTCACTCTCTCACACACACACTCTCTCTCACACACACACGCCCACACTCTCTCTCTACAAGCCCACCCACACACCATCACATCATCCACACACACAACAACACACGCACGCACACACAAACACACACCACTCTCTCTCTCTCTCTCACACACACGCACCCACACACACACTCACTCACACACACACAAAACATACACACTCACACACAACATTCTCTCTCCTCACACACACACACCACACTCACATTCTCTCTCACTCTCAACACACAACACCCACGCACACACCCTCTCTCACCCACACACACACACACACATTCTCTCTCACTCTCTCCCACTTACCCACCACCACACACACACAATCCACGCTAGCTCTCTCTCTCCCACACTCACACACACTCACTCACAAACATACACACACTCACACACGCACATTCTCTCTCACTCTCACACACACACACTCACTCACTCACACTTTCTCTCTCACACACCCACACACACACACACGCACCCACACACAAACACACACACACACCTCACACACACAACACTCTCACACACACACCACACACACACCCACACACCACACACCACACACACTCTCTCTCTCTCTCTCACAAACACACACACACAAACACACACCACACTCACTCACTCACTCACACACAAAACACACACACACACAACACACACACATTCCTCTCACGACACAGACAACTCAGCTCCCTGTCTCTCTCACTCTCACACACACACACACACGCCCACACTCTCTCCGCCCCAACAAACACTCCCATTCTCTCTCACTCTCTCACACACAAACACACACACACACACACCACGCAGTACACTCTTCTCTCTCTCAAAATACCACCTGACAGCCACACCACACACACACACACACTCACTCACTCATCATCACCCCCCACACAACCACACACACACATTCTCTCTCACTCAACACACTATCACACCCCATTCTCGCCTCTCTCTCACACCCGCAACACACACACACACACACACCAACCTCACACTCCTCTCTCTCTCTCCACACAACACACACACACACGCACCCCTCTCTCACAAACAACACACAGCACACACACACACACACACACCACACACACACATCACACACACACACACACACACGCCACACCCACCACAAACATACACCACACACACACACCACTCACTCAATCACATATAACAATCTAACACACACTCACACACACACACATTCTCTCTCACTCTCACACACCCATGTACAACACAACACACACACTCCACTTCTATATCACTCTCACACACACACACCAAACACACTCAAACCACCACACACATCACACATCAACACACCACACACACACATGCACACATCACACACTCACTCACCGACTCACAAACATACAACACGCACCACCCACAATTCCTCTCACACTCACACACCACCACACACACACACACCACACATCACACACACACACACACACTACACACACTCTCTCTCTCTCACACACACACCCCACACACACACACACAACCACACAATCTCTCACTCTCACAGACTACACACACCGCACATTCTCTCGCACTCTCACACACACCACACTCACACACCCGCACTCAACATTCTTCTCACACACCGCACACTGACCCCACATTCCATCACACACCAACACACACACCACCCACACTCGACCACACCACAAGCTTCTCTCCTCACTCCGTGCTCCACACACCAACACACACACACACTCTCTCTCACTCTCACACACACACAAACACACAAACAAACACACACACACACACTCTCACACACACACACACACACCACAACAACACACACCACCACCACACGCATCACACGCACACACTTCACACAAACCCACACACACCAAACCACACAACTCACACACAAACTTCTCTCCACTCTCCGAGACAAGTCGACCACAAGTGCAACACAAGCTACACTAACAAAATATCACAACCTCAACAATATCTCGTTCATCACTCTCTACAGAATCACAGCCACACAGCACACCGCACAAATCTAACTATCACACACACACACACCCTTCTCTCTGCACTCTCGATCACGACACACACACACTCACATTAATCTCACTCTCAAACACACACACACAACAAACAATTAACATTCTCTCTCTGACTCTCACACAACCCACAGCGCTAGTGAGCATCACAGTGCATACTCTCTCACACACACACACACCATACAAAACTGTCAAATATTAGCCTTATTTTGTAATCATTCATTAGTTGTAACATTTGTTTTGTCTTTTAACCCTTATGTTGTGTTCAGCTCATTTTGACCCGGAGAGGATTTTATTTTCCTGAGTCACACCGGACTAAAACTCACTGAATTTGCTCACACAGGGAATAACATCCCCTCCAAAATGAAAATTTTTGTACTTTTTTGTGGATGCTTTCCCCAATTTTTTCAATTTTTCCAAAAAATGAGACCTGTTTTCCGCACCGACCCCGAAAAAAAATTGCTTATACATTTCTTGTTGTGTTACATTTTTTTGCAAAACGTTAGATTCAATTGTTTTATCAGCTTGTTTTCTTTCAATTAGCATAGGTTTTGTATTTCTTCATGGAATTGATTGATTTTAGGCCTCACTGATCTGGGATCTCAGTTTTCGAGTGAATATTGCGCAACATATCCACAAATAATGTTTTTTCACTCAAAAACTGAGGTGCATGAGATCAGATCAATTAACCCTGTGATCAACCAGTCCAAAAAGAAATATAAAACCTGTGCTGAGTGAAAGAAAACGAGTTGACAAAAAGATTCAATCCAAGATTTACTGATACTACAGCGTGATGAGGGCAATTTTTCATGAAAACAAAAAAAACGCCGCAGGTCCAATTGACCGAAAAAAAACACCAATTATTGAACAGCACAAGGGTTAACTGAATGCATGAGGGTTATATATTACTGCCATATTGACATTACTTTAACACACTCAGCTTTGACTGAAAACAGCTTCAGGATCGAAACAATGAATCAAACCTTTCTGTGAAGCTGCTCTTGAATACAAGTACAAATACACGTGGAATGAACTGAATTAAAATGAAGAGAACTAATCAAGGTTTAGAAGAACTAGATGGAAAGCAACAGAGGAATAACAGAAATCAGGAAGACGAAGAGACAAACAGAGTTCATTAACAAACAGAGAGAGACAAACCTCCCAAAGTCTGATATAAGATCATTGAGTTTCTAAAGCAGAAGATGCGATCGATTAGTCCAGGAAAACAGGGCTTTAATAAAAGACGGATTTGTGTGTGAATGAAGGAGTACAGGTTAGAGTAAACCGGGTGTTGGTTAACCGGCAGGACGAGGGCTTGGTTAAAGGAGGGTCACTAGGGGGCGCCATCACTCACCACTAAACAAATCAGTGTCATTGAAATAATCTGCCAGTGTGTCATTGAGTGAATCCACTGTAACACAGCAAAACAACAGCACAAATCAAAGACATGCAGACAGAAGTGTCTCACAGCGGGCCTTCAGAGCTCTCTTTGCTTCATTAGCGTGATGAATGGACAGCACTCACTGTCGAGCACACGGACGCTGATGGGCTGCTTCTGCTGGATGGTCTGTGTGTGCGGGAAGCGAGCGTAGCAGATGTAGTCGCTCCTGGAGTCCTCCGGCTGGACGTTGGAGAAGTAGAGATCTCCGTTCAGAGCCTGAGACACACGCCGGCTCTGCGGCAGACGCTGGAAATCTGTGCAGACACACACAGACATGAGTGAGATCTGAAGCCAACACATTACACATCTGATCCGGTTCTGGTGCAGCGTCACAAAATCAGCGAGCTGCATGCAGAGAAATAACAAACCTCTTTAAAGCATCAACACTTGTGGAGTGAAGAAGAAGTCAAAATCAGAAAGTGGGACTGAAAAGAATAATACGGTTTATGTTGCCAACGTGCCTCAGCGCACAGACTTTCAGAAGGGCTAAAAGATTGCAAAGACAAGAAAAAATTCAAACTGAAACATGCTGCTAAAATAAAAAGTGTTTTTTATCAGGACTCACAAAACATTCTAAAGAATAACATTCTTCTTATCTGCTATTTTCTTACATTTGATACAAAAGCACAGCCTTTGAGGTGTTTTTCATTGAGTTTATCAGCTAGTCTTTGTTGAGAACTGCTATGTAATCAGTCATTTTCTTCTTTAAAATGTTTTAAAATGTTCTTAAGGAAATATTAGAGAACTTCTTTTCAACAATTGCACTCAGAGGGTTCAGAAATACTCTCAATATGCTTACTCTCAAAAAACTAAATTCAACAAAGAGAGGAGATCACACATACTGGTAAAAAACTTCTCACAAAAAACACTTTATTAAGAGGCCAAAAAGCCCTAAAGTAAAACCCATTGTCATCAGTGTCATAACAGACAATAGCACACCTGATTCTATTTATAGAAATGTTACCGTAATGCATCTAATAAAGTTGACTAAAACACGTGCATAAAAATAATCAATAGCATAAAAAGTGTGTACACTAACATTCATGAATAATACAAATATTATGCAAAAATATAAATAAAAGGATTATATTTCACAAAAAAAAAAAAAAATTTCTTTAGAGGAATGTTTTTGGCATAATATTTTTGATAGATATTTTTGGTAATTTTTTTTTACAATTCTTTTGTATAATTTTTATATAGCATACTTATGAAGTGTACACGCTTATTTTTTAATGCTATTGATATATGTATAAATGGATAAATGATGTATGAATTTATTTTGAGAAGTTTCGATTTTCGTGAATCCAGCAGGTTTCTGCTGATACAAAAGTCTGTAATATTTTCATTATTGTTATGAAAGTCGCAATTAAGGGAAAATAGCGTCAGATCTTTTCTTCCGTATTGTGTACATCTGAGCGTCACGGATTAATGAAAAAAGGCGGGACTTGGTTATGTTAATCTGTCGCTGATTGGATGTTAAGATGTGGGGGCGTGGCACTCTAGCAGGGGCGGAGTTTAGGAGTTTAGCACTAAATGATTGGAGAAGACCAGCATACACCACTGAAGATCCAGTTTAATTCAACATTACGAGATCAAAACATTTATTGATGCTCACTAACATGCATGTAGAAAGTAGGGGGAAATTTTCATTTTGCTTACTGTTGTCCATCCAGAATATGATGGGCGGCGGGAGGCCGGCGGGGGGGCGGCAGTGCAGAATTAAAGACTGTCCCATCTGTGCAACGATTGGACTGATTCTCTCTTTAGACCACAGAGGAGATCCTGCAGAAACAGGAATGATCACATGACTCAACACAACCGTGAAGGTGAAGCTTAAAGGGACAGGTCACCCAAAAATGAACATTCAGTGTTAATTTACTCACCCTAAGGCCATTCAGAACGAAGGGGACTTTTTCCTTCAGTAGAACAGTATAGCTATCGTCACTTTAAGATTAAAAACAAAGAAAAACAAAACATATCAGGCAACACAGACTGAATACATGTGGCTCCTGATGATCTATTGAGGTCTTATGAAGTGAAATGATTGGTCTGTGCAAGAAACTGAACATTATTTAGAACATTTTTACAAAAGTGAGTTTTGTAGATCTGTGTTTTCGGACGATTCAGTTCAGTTTGATGAACTGGTTCAACATTTGGCTCTGGATTATAGTAAATAATGTTCAGTTTCTTGCACAGACTGATCGCTTCGCTTCATAAGACCTCAACATATCATAAGGAGCCATGGCGATTAATTCTGTGTCTGATATGCTTTTTTTTCCCTTTCAAAGTGCTGATACCTATTGACTTGCATTATATGAATCACCAAAAACCACGGTTTCAGCTAAACATCTTTATTGTACTACTGAAGAAAAAATTAAACTACAATCCTCTTATCATCAATGTTCATTTTTGGGTGAACTATCCCTTTAAACTCAGGTTTTTCAACCGGAGCTGAGAGGCGGTGAGTGGAGAGTGTTGAGGAGAGAGATCTAAACACTGAGTGACTATGAGGATCCGTCTGTGGGATTGAGCCGCCGCATGCATCACAGTCAAACGTTGAGATTTACCTCCGAATATCAGATGTCTGAGGATGCTGAGAATGTCTTGCGACACAGAACAGTGAGAGATAGCAGGGTTAAACAGAGGCAGATGAGAGTGTGGTAGCTGTGCTGTGACTGATGTGACGTACTGGACTGGCGGATGATGATGCTGTTGGAGACGGCGGTGCCGAGCTCGTTGTGAGCGGAGCACTGATAGACGCCCTCGTACGCCTCGGCCCGCTCTCCTCCGCTGATGTCCATCACCAGCGTCCCTGAACGAGGCTTCATCAGGACTTTAGGATCCTTATCCATGTCAAAATGCATCCCGTTCCTGGTCCACGAGAAGCTGAGAGAGAACGGCAAATCGTGAGTTAATTCTGTCAGCTAGTCCTGTGTCAAATCTCAAATACTTACTCAACCTTGTCAAGTTTTAGCTGACAAAAAGTCTGAAAATTTTAGTCATTGAAAACATATACGAGTATATATTTCACAATCATATTTTATCATTGTAAAAATATCGTTTAGTCACATTTAGTCATGCTGCATGATGGTTAAACAGATAATCATGATTAGCCTATATATGTGGTGTCCTCCACAAACAGATCTTTTTCCTGATTTATTATATTTTTCATATTAGATTTACATTTAGTCATTTAGCAGACGCTTTTATCCAAAGCGACTTACAGATGATCACAAACAGAAGCAATCAGAATCAACAAAAGAGCAATAATATGCAAGTGCTATGACAAGTCTCAGTTAGCCTAACACAGTACACGTAGCAAGTTATATATATAAGTTATATATATATTAATTATCATATTCAGCAAATGCACTTTTATGTCATCCTAAAAAAGTCTTTGAACATGTCATAAATATTGAATTCAATGAACCTCACAAATGTTAGTGATTTTTACTGTCACTTGCATAGAAACATGCAAAACAAACGTTTCTCTCATATTGTGTTTTGTATGCAAAATTAGCATTTTCTGGTCTTCATTCAAGAAAACATGATTCCCGGCATTTGTCTTTTTACATTTCATCAGAATTACAGCAAATTAAGATGTGGATCTCCCTGCACGGTCTAGTTTCCTGATTTATTATATTTATCATACATTACGACAAATTGAAAAACAAGAAGCACCTATCAAAAACTAGCACTTTATTATTGACATCTGGAAAGCTTCTGGAGGCTTGTTAAGCCTTTCTCCTCTTTTTTGTTGATGAGCATAAAGAGAGGTTTTGGTAAAGTTTTTTTTTTTTAACTACATTTCAGTCTCGTCTTTTTTTCATCTACAATATTTTAATATTTAAATGGTTAGTTCACCCAAAAATGAAATTCTGTCATCATTTACTCACCCTCAAAGTTGTTCCAAACCTGTATAAGTTTCTTCCTTCTGTTTAACACGAAGAATGTTGACGGTAGCCATTTACGTCAATAGTATTTCTCCATACTATGGAGTCAATGGCTACCGTCAGCCGTTTGGTTCCATTATTCTTCTAAATAACTTGTTTTGTGTTCAACAGAAGAAAGAAACTCATACAGGTTTGGAACGACATGAGGATGAGTAAATGATGACAGACTGTGGTGAACTTCGTCTCGTCTTAGTGGTGGAAACAACAGCTGATCACAGTATTATGAATGAAATGAAGATCATTAATGACGAGCTCAGACAGGTTTCTCACCTGGGATGCGGTTTCCCTTTGGCCTCGCAGTGGATGACGATGTTCTCGCGCGGATCTACGATGTAGTCCTTCGGTGACTGATGGGTGATTGTGGGAGGCTGCGGCACTGAGGGTCACATGACACAGGGAGTTCAGTTACAGCCAATCAGAGACACACACACACACACACACCACACACACTCCCTCACCTCCTCACACACCCCACACACCACACACACACACCACCCACACACACACACACACACACACCACCCCCACACACACACGCAGGATGCCATCAACATGCAAAACATGATAACACCCCACATCAATCTACTGCAGCACATGCACTCAAACGCTCTTTTATGTCTATAAATCAATGCAATCAATGGGGAGTCTGCGGCACTGAGGGTCCCTGACACGGGAGTTCAGTTACAGCCAACATAGACTCACAACACACCACACACACACCACACACACACACACACACACACACACACACACACACACAGACACCACACACACACACACATACACACACACGCAGGATTCCATCAACATGCAACACCTGATAACACCGCAACTCAATCTACTGCGCACATGCCCTCACACGCTCTTTTATGCATAAATCAATGCAATCATGAGGCTGCGGCCCTGAGGGTCACATGACATGGGAGTTCATTACAGCGATCAGAGACACCGCACTCGCACACAACACTCACTCACACTCACAACAACAACACACACACACACTCCACACACACACACACACACACACACACACACCACACAGACACACACACGCATGATCCATCAACCTGCAACATGATAACACCGCACACCATCTACTGCAGCACATGCAATCAACGCTCCTTTTATGTCTATCAAATCAATGCATCACATGGGAGGCGGCGGCACTGAGGGTCCCCATGACCATGGGGAGTTATTTACAGCCAATCATAGACTCCCATAACACACACACCACACACACACACATCACCCAGAACACTCACACACCAACACACACACACACACCCAGACACACACTCACACACACACACACACACACACACCCACAGCCCACTCACACACACACACCACACGCACACAACATACACAACTCTCACACACACACACACACACACACCGCACTAACACACCCACACACACACTCATGGGAATGTGGGGAAAGGGGGAAAAAAAAAGGGGAAAGAAAAAAATGAAAAAAAAAAACTGAGGAAAAAAGAAAAAAAGAAAACAAATGGAACAGGATCCATCAACATGCAAAACATGATAACACCCCACATCAATCTACTGCAGCACATGCACTCAAACGCTCTTTTATGTCTATAAATCAATGCTGTATTAATGAGTCCGTCAAATTTCCTCCACAAAAGAACTGAAGCAGCAGTCGTGCCAAAAGAACAGCATGCAAACACAGCAATAAAACCATATCATATGCAAACTAATGACAATAAAGGACATAACAAGCTTAGTTCACAGCAAGCATCCTTCAGGACAGCAGGTGAGGAACTTACGCTCTTCCAGAAGTTTCGCTGGAGATGCCAAGAGAATCATGTCAGTACATCAGCAACACCACATCTCTCATACTGACCGTGTTCTGTGTGTAACATTAACACTACCTGCTGTTTATCTGAGAAAATATCATTCCCAGTGTGCGCAGACTTGTGTTTAGCTATTTCTTGATTTGTGAAAAACATTACAGAATACAGAATTAATAGAAATTGATGTTCAAACTATTTTAAAATGATTATATGCACTGTAAAATGAATATGAACAAATGCACATTTTATTGCAGCATGTGTAATTACCTTTAAATTAAACAGTGTCCTCCTCTTTTTTCTCTCACTCACACTGTGAAGAGTGCATGATGTGGCAAGCGGCAGAGAAGGACGAAAAAACAAAAAAAAAAAAAAACAAAAAAAAAACAAAAAAAAATAAAAACCAAAAAAAAAAAAAAAAAAAAAAAAAAAAAAAAAAAAAAAAAAAACAACAAAACAAAAAAAAAAAAAAAAAAAAAAAAAAAAAACAAAAAAAAAAAAAAAAAAAAAAAAAGAAAAAAAAAAAAAAAAAAAAAAGGAAGGAGAAGAGAGAAAGAGGAGCAGAAGGAGCAGAAGGACGTAAAACAAAAAAAAAAAAAAAAAACAAAAAAAAATTGAACAAAGAGAAAAAAAAAACAAAAAAAAAAAAAAAAAGATGAGGATGCGCACAGATATATTAACTAAATTGAAATTTTCCCCCAACTGGTTGCGTTGTTATAGAATTAACTCAATAAATGTTAAGAAAAACAACAAGCGATCCAGTATGATTAAATCTGATATTGGGTACAGTAAACAACACATTTGTGTTTCCTGCTAGCTGAATTTTGCATACATAGACAATCATTTACTCTAAACCTCTCTTTTCTTTATTCAAAGCTGATCTAGAGAAGCACACGGAAACTGAAGTTCTGTTAATCCCAAAGCAGTGAAAGCTGCACCTCTATATTCATCCTATGTGTCCTCTTAAAGAGTCAATTCTGTACACTTTCTCTTCGTTCTGTTTTTATAACTGTACTGCCTACTACAAGGTAAAAAAAAAAGAAAGATTCACAATACGCACGTTAAAGTCCCGATCTGAAATGATTCACGAACGCGCTCTGAAATCCCGATCTGAATCAAAGGATTCATGAACCCAGTTAGTTTCGATCTGAATCAAAAGATTTGCAGTTTGTGCTCTGAAGTCCTGATTTGAAGCAAATGAATTGCGATCCGATTGGAGCGCTTCGAAACAATGAATCTTTGTGATGCAATGGTTTAACATTATAGTTTCGAAAAGCTCTGTTTCACCCACTATACATGCTTTTTTGAGTTTAAATCAATCAGAGCGGTTCCAGCGTAAATGCCTCAGTTGAATCAGTTGATTTTTCCTCCACTTTTCACTCCTTCAGTCATGTTTACATGACACTGTCAGTACAGTGTGTGTGTGTATATGTGGTGGTTGTTTAGGGTCTGTGTGAGTGGTGTGTGTTCAGGGGTGTGCTTCAGGTGTGTGTGTTTGTGTGTGTGTTTGGGTGTGTGTGTGAGAGTGTGTGTGTGTGTGTGTGAGAGAGACTGTGTGTGTGAGACTGTATGTGTGTGATTGAATGAGTGTGTGTGTGTGTGTGTTAGTGTGGTGGTGTGTTGTGCGTTCAGGTGTTTTTTGTGTGTGTGTGTTTTTTGTGTGTGTGGGTGTGTGTGTGTTGAGACTTACGGTCCATAGGAACCTCCAGCGCGTGATCTGTGACCCAGGAGAGCAGCAGCAGGGCCAATGGGCCGTCCCTCTGCATGTCCATCACCGCCTCGTGACCAATGAGCTGCGTCTGAAGTGAGTTTAGCCCCGCCCTCAGTTTGTCAGGACAGCAGCGGCTCACAGACACACACAACACTGACAACACACACACACACACACACACACACACACACAGACAGGCAGTTAGATTCATTTCACACACATAATAAACAAAGACTAGTAGTATTTTATATAATAATTAGAAAACAAAAATTAGAAAACAAATGAATCAGTCATATGAATCAATTGTCTGTGATCATCAGCTCCACACGTCTGAAACAGCACAGCAGATCCATCATAACGCTGAGCTGTAAATGTGTTCATAATTACAGCTCGTAATCACTGCCATAATGAACCAAACGAACACTGAGTGCATGTGTTTCCCACACGATCACAGGACTGATGTTCTCGAACCCAATCAAACACACAGAGCTGAAACAACAACCAGAACACACACCAGACATGACCTGCAAAACACGCGTGTGAGTGTGTGAGTGCTGTTCTGTTGCACGACCGTCCCTCGAGCGACTCAAACACACATCAGACTCCAACTGTCCTCTTATTTACAGTTAAAGGTGTTTATTGCTCTGATACTGTCGAGAAACTGTGTCGATGTGCTCCTGGTCTCTGACACAAACACACAAAGACATTCCAGCAGACGCTTCCCATCAGCGCTCATTAGATTGTATAATTGCGGAGGCGGAATGCAGATAATGGCTGTGTTTATCATATGAATGGTGTGTGTATGAATCAGCCCAACGCTTTATGAAAACACCGGCGCTGACCGAGTTCAGTGTTTGATGAGCGTCTGCGGCTCTTATGATTTCAGTAATTTAACAACACATGTTCATGGTTCTCTGATATCAGCTAATGATGGCCTCATGCAGCTTACAGACAGGAATACAAATGATTCATCTTAATTACAAACGCTAATTAAAAACTATTATGTGCATGTTCAATTTTACTCGTATACTGAACATATACTCACATAAAGCCATATATACTCACAGCTAATCTGAATATAAATAGCAAATCTAGATACAAAGTCTTGTTTTCAGAGAAACGTATAAAAATGACAGAAGAACTGAGTTCTGCTGGAGTTTGATGAATGAGAAACATGATGAACGGGTTGAAGATACTCTTGTGTTTCTTGGCCTTTATCTTCCGCCTCAAGAACACTTGCTTTTGTCTTCTGCTCATTTGTGTTGTTTTTCCAGACGATGGAAAGCAAATGTTTGCTTAGCGCGTCTCTGAACTCTGAATACATTAACATTCCCGTCTCTCTCACACTCAGACTAACAAACACCCACAAAATCCACACAGATTCCTTCTCTCTCTCATTCACAGACACTCACATGCTCATTTCTGGCAGCGCCTTAAAGAAATGAGGCCTTGTTAGCATGCATGGAAAACCAGAGCGCTATAACACACACACACACGCTCGCACGCACACACACACACACACACACACACACACACACACAAACACAAAACAACACACACACACACACACACAAAAAAAAAAAAAACAAACCCACACACACACGGCACCACACACTCGCCACAACAACACACCGCACACCACACCACACCACACACACGTACCACAGAAGCACACGCACACCCACCACACACACACAGACAACGCCCCCAACACACAACAAACACACACACACAGGACCACCACGCACAACACACGTGCACACACACACTCGCACACACACACACACACACGCCCACACACACACACACCAGACCACCAAGCACACCCCCCACACAACACACAACACACACAACAAAAACACACAGACCCCCACGCCACACACCACCACAACACACACACGCACACACCACCATCGCACACACCACCACACTCGCACACACAAACCACACACACACACAGGAAACACGCAAACACACACACACACACACAGACAACACACACACACACCAACAAAACACACACCACAAGACCACACACACACACAAACTCGCACACACACACACTCGCACACACACCCAGACACACACGCACACACACACACACACACCACACACACACAAACACCACACACACACACACACTTTCATCCTCCGGTTAATGCTGTAAATAATCAAATCTACATTGAGCAGCTCATCACTGCAGATTCCAGTCTCAGAAATCAGAGTCAGAAACTCAAACTCACATGTTTGTTTTCGTCATGATGAAACACAGATGAGTAATGACTCTCAAATCATCTCAAATCATAAGTGAGAGCCAGGACAGCCGAAACATGGACCCTGACGGTATCTCCCGGTCTTATTTACAGTATTTATTAGTGTGGATGATTTTTTGTTTAAATGGAGTCACTTGTCTCTATCTAGATTTTTTGGCTAGTTTATTTTAATATTAATATGAGACGTAGTTTTTACCTGGAACATTGTAGTTAACCAGTTCTTAGTTATTTGGTATTTGGGCATTTTTACAAATATATATTTTTTTAATTATTTCCATTTTAGTCTCATTATTTATAGCGATGACGAGAAGTGCGGTAGGCTAACATCCACAGTAGTTTTTAAATTCTACTTTCAGTATATTTTATTCAAATATAATAATCAACATAAAAATTATATTTATTAGTATTTGAATGCTTTGTTTTCTTTTCAATTTGTATTATTTTTTAGGAAATGTTCTAAAAGAAACATTTTTGGCACTTGCATTAGTATTATTATTATATATTATTTGGAAAATGATAAAAGTTTTATTAATTATTAAGCTTTATTACAGTATCATTATTTATATTTTAATTATTTAATATTCAAATTTATTTTATTTTGAATATGATTTTTATTAACATTTTGAATTAGTTTTTATTTTAATAATTTCTGTTTTAATTTTTGTTAAAGTTGTAGGAATGTATGTGTTTGTGGTCTTTTAGTATTATTTATTATTATTATTATTAGTATTATATGTCTATATAGTTTTATTCATTTTATTTCAGTTTTAGTATTAGTTTACTAAAAAAATTTTTTTTAAATTTACCATTCTGGCCCAAACTAGTCACAAAAACTTGTCTTGACTGTTTTATAACTATAATGCTTGTTCTCATTGGACAGGCAGTCTCTATGTGATGATGGGGTTCATGTGATATTGTAAACCAGGCAACCAGGCCAAAACACTGTTTCTGTTGCTGTGATTCATTTGAATCGACTCCTCTGAACAAATCTCTGAATCAAACTCATATTAGCATGCGCGAGCGGCGGCTGATCAATCATTGGACGGCTCGGCCGTATCCATGACAACGGACCACGTCCAGAAATCCATTTCCTTCTTTAGTCCTTCTGACCTTTTCAATAAGCCAAGAGGAGAAGCTGCACTCATCGTCCTGATTCTCCACCAGCATCAACAGAACAACTATTACACAACTACAGCAGTCCAATCAGAAGCGAATTAACAACAAGCTTTGATGATTTCCTCACAGCTGAATGTGCAGCATCTGAAACAGTCTTTCACTCATTCACATGCAGCTTTAACAAGCTCATACTCATCTAGAGACCAACATTAGTGCAAATTCCTATTTCACACCGCAGGACCATTTACAATCAGCTAGAAAGTGTTGAAACATGTTCTTCATCAGTATTTCTGTATTGGTTTCTAGTAGAAATAACTCAGCGTTCTTGAATCAAAATATATTTATTGGAGAAGCAAAATGATTTCAGATATTGAGTCTTGCTTTCAGAAGAAAGTGATCAAATGAAGTGAGTTCATGATTAAAACAAGAACAAAGAATTTAGTTTTCCCTTTGACATAATTAATTTTTTCTGACTTTATTGGCAGGTATTTGTTCTTGTTTTAATCATAAACTTCATTTTGAAAAGTTAGTTTTGATCAGTTTCTCAGAAAACAAGACTTCTTACGTCATTTTGGTTTGGATTATAGTTAACTAAAAAAAAGTTAAAAAAAAATTTGTTTTATATTTTCAAAAATATTTGTTAAATATTTTTGATCAAAATTTGAAATTAGTTTTTTTTATTTTTGATATCTTGTGTTTTCACTTAAAAAACATTTTCATTATTTAAAATTAAATGAACGTTAAATCAAATAAAATGAAATATAAAAAAACTTATTTCATTTCAGGTAGTTTCCAACATGTCTCACTTTGTCTTAATGTGCTAAAATAACTCAAACTAAAATAAAAATAAACAACGTATTAAAAAGAAACAAAAACTAATAAAAATGACTAAATAAAATAATAAAATGTCCATAAAGTGACTAAAAACATAACTAATATGAACATGAAAGCAGAAAATAAAATAAAATCGAATTCAAAATATTATTGATAAGTAATACTAAAACAACACCGATGTTGAGATATTTATACCAGAAAACAAGAGAGAAAATCATTTTTGCCGTGCAGAATCAACTCCACACAAAGTGTACAAACACAAGTGTTTTAATGTGTGGGATGTCTGAGTGAGTGTAAACTGTGTGTGTCAGCGGAGCTGCTGATGTGTGTGATTGTGATGCTAATGCCAGCTCGTCTCTGATCAATAGCACCGCTCAGATGTGCTGACCGCCGCTGACCGCTGCTATTGTTGCTGTAGAAGCTTCTCTCGGTGCATTCACACACACACACAGCACACAGCAGTCCTTCCCCACTGAAGATGTGGAGCTCAGAGCGCTGCTGACCGCTGGAGACGATTCAGCATCACACATGAACTAACTGAATATTGCTTGTTCCACGGCCTTTTTAGCCATGTCCATACTTTAAAACTGAATACATTTAACAGTTTTCACAATGAACAGATTCACGATGATTCTAAGCAATGTGAATAAATGCGTTTTGAGAATATGATAATTTGGTAACACTTTACAATGAGGTCCTATTAACATGCATGCATGCATTAGCTAACATTAAATAATAATTAGTGATATATTTTTAAAGCCTTTATTAATCATTCATTGTTTGTTTATGTTAGTTTGCAGTGCATCGACTTTTGATTTTAAAAACGCATTGGTAAATGCTGAAATTACAGTTGAATATTATTAACTAATAAACTCTTCCTGTAAAATGTTACTGATGTAAATGAAATCAAACAGATGCAAATGCTTCATAATAAACTATGCCATGATTCCTTTTTTTAGTACACCACCTGTAGCATACTACAATTTGGGGCGTGATCCTAATGTGGCACACTATCTAGGGCAGACAACTGAATTGGGACGCAGCCACAGATTTAGTCCTTCAGACAAATCCACACTAAACTAGACTAAACTCTAACCATAGTCTATCCATGCAAACCCACCAACATGGTTCATAGTTTAAAGTTTTTTATCCAGTAAAAGCTCTTATAGTGTAATTGTACATTGTGCTGATTTTTCTCAAGTAAGCGTCAGAATAACTGCAGTAATATCTCCAGATGAACACTTACTGGACTGAAGCAGCTCAGCTTTACTTGATTCTCCATCAATCATGTTTTAGAGTCTCAAATCTGATCCTCAGGATCTTTTGAGGAGCGTTTGTTTCCAGAAGCTTTACTTTCACTGTTCCTCAGCGGAGGAATGATCTTCACAAGCCTCCAGAACATCTCACATCTTCTGAGGAGCCTTTATTTCTTCAGCTCTCAATCACTGCATTATGTGTTTGGAGCATTTCAGTCTCATCTCACTGTGACAGATTACTGGAGATATAGAGCGACCGCTGATATTTATAGCATTTTATGTCAGTATCTGCTGTACTGTTAGAAAGATCTCATTGATTTACATTACACACCACCAGGCCCAATTTTTTGAACAACGCAGATCATAAGTTTGTGTGTGTGTGTGTGTGTGTGTGTGGGTGTGTGTGGTTTAGACCGTATCATATACTGAGACTGATCTCCTTTAGCGTTACAAATGACCTGCTCGTATCATCTGATCATGGTTGTATCTCTCTATTAGTGCTACTGGATCTTAGCGCTGCGTTCGACACTATCGACCACAACATTCTTTTGAATAGACTAGAAAACTTTGTTGGCATTAATGGAGTGCATTAGCATGGTTCAAATCGTAATTATCTGACCGCCATCAATTCTTAGCAGTGAATGAAGAGCTATCATATCGAACATAAGTGCAGTATGGAGTACCTCAAGGCACAGTACTAGGGCCGTTACTCTTCACGCATAACATGTTACCTTTGGGAGATATCATCAGTAAACATGGTGTTAGCTTTCACTGTTAAGCTGATGATACTCAGCTCTATATTTCATCGCAGCCCAGCGAAACATACCAATTTGAACATTACCAGAAGTCGTAGTTTAATAAAAACTGTATGACATAACTTTCTACCTTACGCTAAATTCTGAAAACAAGGTGTTATTATTGGGACCTAAAACCTTCCACATTTTAAGCTGACGCCTGCTCTGGTCGAATTCCCCGTCCATCATTAGTAACCTAGGTGTGCTATTTGATAGCAATCTTAAAGCCACGTTTCTAGCATTTGTAAAACTGCAATTTTCACCTCAAAATATATTTAAATTACGACCTATTCTCTCAATGTCAAATGCATAAATGTTAATCCATGCGTTTATGACCTCAAGGTTAGATTATTGTAATGCTTTATTGGGTGGTTGTTCTTGCATGCTTAATAAACAAACTCCAGCTGGTCCAAAATGCAGCAGCTAGAGTTCTTACTAGAACCAGGAAGTATGACCATATTAGCCCGGTTCTGTAAAAACTGCACTGGCTCCTTATTAAACATTGTATAGATTTTAAAATATTGCTAATTACCTATAAAGCTCTGAATGGTTTAACACCTCAGTATTTAGCTCTTATTGCATTATAGTCCTCCACATCTGCTGCGTTCTCAAAACTATGGCCATTTGATAATACCTAGAATTTCAAGATCAACTGCGGATGGTAGATCCTTTTCCTATTTAGCGCCCAACTCTGGAATAACCTACCTAACAGTGTTTGGGAGGCAGACACACTCTGTCATTTTAAATCTAGATTAAAGACCCATCTCTTTAACCTGGCTTACACATTTCTAATATTCAAATCCATTAAAGGATTTTTAGCTGCATTAATTAGGACAACCGGAACCGGGAACACTTTCTATAACATCTGATGTACTTGCTACATCTTTAGAAGAATGGCATCTATGCTAACATTAGTCTGTTTCTCTCTTATTTCCGAGGTCACCGTAGCCTAGATGAGGACCGCTACAGCCCTGATGTCAGCGGAGACAGACAACTAGATGAGCCCCCGATATCAGATCCCCAGTGACACGGGACAAGACCAGGGCAAGACCACCGGAACCAAATGCAGTCCTCTGCACAATGTGACTTTGCTGCCGCCTGGAACTGAACTGCTGGTTCGTCTGGCCAGAGGAGAACTGCCCCCCCCGACTGAGCCTGGTTTCTCCCAAGGTTTTTTCTCCATTCCTGTCACCGATGGAGTTGTGGTTCCTTGTCTTGCTTAGTTGGGGACACTTAATATCCAGCGATCTCGTCGACTTGATTGCACAGATACTATTTCAATTGAACTGAGCTGGATGATGAATCATAAATTCCATGATGAACTGCCTTTAACTGAAAATGTAATGTTTTCTATTGTCCTTTTGCATTGACACACTATTTTCCTAATTAATACTGTAAAGCTGCTTTGACACAAGTATTGTATAAAGTGTTATACAAATAAAGGTGACTTGACTTGGTGTTATGGTGTGTGGTGGTGTGTGTGTTGTTGTGTGTGTGTGTGTTGTTGTGTGGTGTGTGTGTGTGTGTGTGTCCGGAGTGTGTGTGTGGGTGTGTGTGTGTTGTGTGTGTGTGTCCGGAGTGTGTGTGTGTGTGGGTGTGGTGTGTGTGTATGTGTGTTGGTGTGTGTGTGTGTGTGTGTTTGTGAGTGTGTTTGTGTGTGTGAGTGTGAGTGTGTGTGGTGGTGTGTATGTGTGTGTGTGTGTGTGGTGTGCAGGAGTGTGTGTGTGTGTGTGGTTTTTGGTGTGTGTGTGTGTGTGTGTTTGTGTTGTGTGTGTGTGTGTGTGTACTGATATATATGGTTTATGAGGACACAATTGTGTATAATGACATGGGTACTACAATGTATACATAGTTTATGAGGACATTTCCTGTGTCCTCGTAAAACAAAAGGCTTAAAAAACATACAAAACGGTGTTTTATGAAATTTAAAAATTGCCCGTAGGTTTCTGTAAAGGGTAGGTTTAGGTGTAGGGTTGGTGTAGGGCGATAGAAAATACATTTTTTAGAGTATAAAAACCATTACGCCTATGGAGAGCCTCCGTAAACCACAAATGCAAGTATGTGTGCGTGTGTGTGTGGTGGTGTGTGTGTGTGTGTGAAGGACTGAAGCCTCTCATTGAGTCTGTGCTCTTGTGAAAAGCCTCTCTTCAGACTCCACCTGCTCGTCTCAAAGGTTTCCTCTGGAGAAGAACTCACTCCTACTCCACAGTCCCTCTGAACACACACACATAAAGATGCTCATTGTGTCCGCGGAGTGTAAAGTGTACGATCCCGTCCGGCTCGGCCTCTATTGTGCCTGTAACACACCAACCTGACACCCAACTGTGTGGGATGATGAAAGAACATTTAATGTAAGACTTTCACCTTCAGTGTCGAACTGCGTGACGTGTGAGAAACGAGTGCTAGCATTCAAGATGCATTAAAGTTAAATCAAATGTATGTAGCCGAACTTAAGTGATTATTTTTACCTATTTAAGTGCATCTTTAGATATAATTTCATAATCTGACATTATAATAAAGTGCTTATTTAAATTCAAGAAAATCAGACTCTGCAATGAGAGTGTGTTACTCATTTTTAAGTGTCAAAATGCATTGTGTGTATGTATATGTACACTACTTGTCAAAAGAGTGTAATAATTAGGATATTTAAAAAGAAAATAGTCTCTTCTGCTCACCAAGGCTGCATTTATTTGATCAAAAATACAGTAAAAACAGTAAAACTGTTATTACATTATTATATTATAATATTATTACAATTTAAACTAACAGTTTCCTATGTGAATAACTGTTAAACTGTAATTTATTCCTGTGATCAAAGCTGAATTTTCAGCATCATAACTCCAGTCTTCAGTGTCACATGATCTTCAGAAATCACTCTAATATGCTGATTTCAAAAGTATTAACAAATCTCACTGATTCCAAACTGCTAGTGTATATATAGAAAGAGTGAGAGATATAGATGTAGGATATTTCCCATCAGATGCAGTGATTGTGTGGCTCTTTTCTCCTCATTCAAGCACTGCAGGTGAATAGAAATCATTTCCCCTTCATTGCCCTCAAAAGCCACGACCCTACGATCCCAGAGCACAGCTACGAACAAAACCCCATTCAAAGTGTGAGAAAATCAGTCACGGATGAGCAGCTCAGAGCCCCAAAACACCAGCACAATCAACAGGTCCATCCTTCACAACACATCTCAGCTTCATTCTATTAGAGTCACAAGAAAACTGGCCTAGTGTTATTTTATCATTATGACCTGTAACTGATGCACTTTATCTTTCAGTGGAATGGTAACATGTTAAAGCCCAGCTCTGAGCTTTATTTCTGTGTGTCGTCTTCAGCAGTGACCCGATCAGACGACACTCGACTGACCGCTGACCCATCACACAAACACACCACATTACACCTGCCCCTTCACCACTGCACCTGTATCTGACTGTTACCGAAGCTTGTTTCCACCCTATAAAAAAAGCAAAAAAGGTAGGCCTACTGCAAATTCTTATTTCACAACTCTGGCTTTTTCTAAACTCGAATTGCAACTTTGTTGCGACTTTACATCTTGCAAATGCGAGTTCACATCTTGTAGTTCTTAGGGTTTTTTTTCTCAGAATTCGGATTTTACACCTGACAATTAATAACTCGTAACTACTTTACATCTACTTTACAGAATTTACATCTTGCGATTGCAATAATTTTTTTTGCAATTTTGAGTTTACATTGAGCAATTACTGCGAGATATTAAAGGGTTACTCCACCCCAAAATTTAAATTTTGCCATTACTCACTTACCCCCATGTCGTTTCAAACCCGTAAAAGCTTCATTCGTCTTCGGAACACAATTTAAGATATTTTGGATGAAAACCAGGAGGCTTGTGACTGTCCCATTGACTGCCAAGTAACTTACACTGTCAAGATCCAGAAAAGTATGAAATACATCATCAGAATAGTCCATCTGCCATCAGTGGCTCAACCGTAACGTTATGAAGCGACGAGAATACTTTTTGTACGGAAAGAAAACAAAAATAATGACTTTATTCAACAATTCGTCTCCTTTGTGTCTCTCCGCATCAGCGCCATTTTGGAGAATATCCGCTGAACACAAGTAGCGTACGCTCTTCTGTGTCACCGCCGCCACACGGATGCGCTGTTTTATTTCAAATCAAAGCGTAAATACACGTAGAAAACAAATCCTTGTGTCGCGGCTGGGGGCTTGGGGGGGGGCTGACACAGAAGAGCGTACGCTACTTGTGTTCAGCGGATATTCTCCAAAATGGAGCTACGGTGATGCGGAGAGACACAGAGGAGACGAATTGTTGAATAAAGTCATTATTTTTGTTTTCTTTCCATACAAAAAGTATTCTCGTTACTGACGAACGAAGCTTTTACGGGTTTGGAACGACATGGGGGTAAGTGATTAATTACAAATTTCATTTTGGGGTGGAGTATCCCTTTAACTCCCAATTCTGAGAAAAAAAGTCGTAATTGCGAATTCATACAGTTTACATCTGTCCAAGTAGGACTAATAGACACACCACTAATAGACACACACTTGTGCCGCTCAGTTTGTGAAATTGATCTACACAAATCACACAGGATCTGACAGCAAACTCGATGCGGCCTCCGTCTGCAATGATCCACAGCTCTGTGGTTTATGGAGGTCAACAGAAGCACAGCTATTCAGATCAGTCAATCAGGTCACCCAGAATGCACTGCAGCAGATCATCATCACAATGCCAAAGCTAGAGCTGAACGCACACATTCAGAGACACACAGCGGTTGTTGTGTTAAATGATCAGCTACAACACACAGTCCACTGAGATCAGGGAAACCACAGAATCAAAAAGAAGCATGCTTAAAAACAACACTTATTACAGAAGGAATATACTTAAGTGTGTACTGAATGTAGACGTTTAACTGCATGTTATTTGCAATTAAACGAAGAAAAAAAAAGTTTACATTTATATTAAATGCAATTACCTGAACTTTAGAGTGTTTTTGACCCACATAAGTAGAGTCTACAATTACTTTAATTGTATAATTACATAATGACGATGTTGCAGTTTAGTGCATTTAAAATATATTAACTAATATCAAATAACACACTACAGTTAATTGTTAATTAGCACATGTAGTTTGTTTAAATCAGCTGAGAGACATTTTTCTAATGTTCTGTTTTCTGATAATCAGCAGTGCACAAAGCACAAAATGGAAAACTCATATGATCTCAACTAACAGGAACTCAAGCAAACAGTACACTATGTAGTGCATACTAACAGCGAACGCTGAACAGTAGCTCGTAAAGCAGTCTGCAGCCGTGAAGATTCAGAATAATGAAGTGAGCATACTGTGCTCGCAGTGTGAGCAGATACGGAGGTGTTCATTGAGACGCTGTGAGCATCTGCCGCCCATATGACCGCTGATCTCAGACCTGCTGCTAAATCTGATTGGCCGCTCACCTGTAGAGAGCCTCCTCACCATATGACACCGATCCGCTCGAACCGTCTGCTCACGTTCACTACAGATCATCTGTCCAATCATCAGCGAGAGGATGTGAATCGCACACATCTCACAGCTCCTGAAATCAATCGCAGGATCCGCCCCCGACCATCAGAGCGACGCCACAGCCAATCAGATGCCAGCTGACGTTTATGAATGACGTCAAAGCAAAGCGGCATGTTACTGATCTCAGAGACGCAAACACATCTACAGCTCATTTATATGCTGATGACTCATGTTTATTCATGGCATTTGTCATAACTGTGTCAGCATATTGCTGCAAACACAGACTTCTTATACTTTTGGGTTTGTGGACGAAAACCCCAACACAATAAACTCTCTCTCACAACCCACACAACAAGCACAAACACTCTCACCCACCCAAACACACACACACACACACTTCACACACACACACACACACACACACACACACTCTCTCACACACACACACACACACACACACACACACACACACACCACACGCAAACACCCACCTCACCCACACTCACAAACATACACACACACAGACACACACACCACACACACACAACACACACACACACACACCACACAAACACCAGTTTACTTAGCTATCTAAATGGGGACATTCCATAGACGTAATGGATTTTATACTGTACAAACTTTATATTCTATCACCCTACACCTAAACCTACCCCTAACAGGAAACTTTGTGCATTTTTTACAATTTAAAAAAACTTAGTTCGTTAATTTTTTATACCAGTTTTACAAATGAGGAAGTCCCCAAAGGGAGGTTTTTGGAGATTTTTGTCAGGTTTAGCTCACTTTTGGGTAAAATTTGTCCCCAAACCTATGGTTAAGGTAGGTACACACACACACACACACACACACACACACACACACACACACACACACACACACACACACACAAAAACAAACACACACACATCCAGAATAGTTTGTCTACATGAATAGTTGTGAAATTGTGGTTTTAGCATTTTTATTAATTATATTATATTATATGTAGCTTCTAAATTGGGACATTGATAAACTTCTATTGCTTTTTTATACAGCTAGTTATAAATACTATAATCTAATCCTAACAGAAAACATGCTGTATTTTCACAATCGAAAGACAGTTGGTTTGCATTATATTAATACTGATATTGCAAACGAACCTCCAAAAAGTAGGTTTTGTCAGGGTGATCTCACTTCTGAGTACTAATTTGTCTCTAATAAGTCAGTAAAAACCCACAGAGAGATTTTCTCAATTAAAGAATCACAGTGCAAACAAGCTGTTCTTGATGAACTGTTGGCTGTCCAGGTTAGGTTTTGTGCTTGGATGAAGAACAGTGGTAAGTCTTGCTTAAATTAAGCCATTTATGAGACGACAGACTAAATTCCCCATGATTCAGCAGAGCAGTGAAACACATTTAAAGCATCGAGACTCATTCTGATCCATTAGCACTAAATCGACGTCCTGTGTGTTTTAAAAACAAGACGACTTAAAGGATCTCAACCTAATCATGTCTCTGAACTCGTAAGTAGCAAGCAATGGATTCTATCGATCTGAAGAGCTTCACAGTCACTGACTGATCGGGAAACATCAGAGCTGCGGATCTCACACAAACAGAGTCAGATAACAGCACGTCTCCAGTCCGTCAGAGACACAGAGAAACCTCACATGAACTCAGTAATAAAGCAGCAGACACTCACCGGAGAAGATGTGCTTCAGTGTCCAGATGAGGAGAACCTGGAAACACAAACACATGTAACTCAGATATTTGTGTTAAATTAAAAAGTAACTCATTACTAGTTACTTGAAAAAGTAATCTGATTATGTAATTCATGTTACCCCCAACACTATCAATCTATGAGCTTTAATAAAGACAAACATACTGTACAACACACAGATACAGATTTCAGAATTCACACAAACATCAGAGATAAAATACCCTGTTTTCCTTTAGTCCTGCTTGAGACTAAAGAGACATTTAATAGTTCCCAAAATTCTCAAAATAATCATTTGCAACAATAATGCTGCTCATACGTTTCCTCATGCTCAATTCTTAAATGTGCAAAGGATGCTAGAAAAACAAAAAATGTGCAATTTTCCTGAAGCTTCACGAGCCACAGAACAAACAGGCTCTTGAACAATCAGGGCTGCGTTTCCCAAAAGCATTGTAAGCCTAGGTTGATGGTAGACCCCTTGCCACCAAAGCAGCTACGATCAACTTAGGCTTTTGGGAAACGCAGCCCAGGACGACACACACATCAGAAGAACCAGGACAGAAACTTCAACAGGATCATTTCGGTTACAGAGGTAAACAACTCAACGCAATATTTATGATTTCTCTCTTTTTTTTAAAAGGATAAACATCTTGCAAACCTCTGCACTCAACTGTAGGACAACATCACTTCAGTAAAGCCTGAAATCATCCGAGTCCAGTGCACTTCATAACCCCAACATCTCCAGCAGATTCACATTCATGCATTCAGCAGACGCTTTCATTCCAAGAGTGAAAGAGCGATGAAGACAGACCTGGATGAGTGATACTCCAGCAGTCAGAAGCTGATGTGTGTTCCTCAGCAGCGTCAGCAGCGACTGAGCCCGAGCTCCAGCAGCCCGCCCTCACAGCCACATTAACCCCAGCTTTTGTCTTTGACTCAATGGAGGTTAAACATTTCCTGCTCTCAGTCCTCACAGTTCAGCACACGCTACAGAAGCAGAGCGCTTATGTGTGTGTGTGGTGTGTTTTTGTGTGTGTGTGTGTGTGAGTGAGTGACCTGTGTTGAGTGTGTGACCCGTGTTGAGTGTGTGTGTGTGTGTGTGAGTGTGTGGGTGGGTGAGTGAGTGAGTCTCTCTCTGTGACTGTGTGTGTGTGTGTGTGTGTGTGTGTGCGTGGTGTGTGTGTGTGTGTGTGTGTGTGTGAGTGTGTGTGTGTGTGTGTGAGTGTGTGTGAGTGTGAGTGTGAGTGTGTGTGTGTGTGTGTGCGTGTGTGAGTGTCGGTAGTGTTGCGTGAGTGTGCGAGTGGGGTGGTTGTGCGTGGTGAGTGTGTGTGTGTGTGTGTGTGGAGGCTTGTGAGGTGAGAGTGCGGATCCGTGTTTGTGTGTGAGTGTGAATGTGTGTGTGTGAGAGAGATAGTGTGAGAGTGTGTGTGTGTGTGATAGTGTGAGAGTGTGAGTGAGTGTGTGTGTGTGAGGTGTGTGTGTGAGTGTGAGTGCGCGTGTGTGTGTGTGTGTGGTGTGGTGGTGTGTGGGGTGGCGTGTGTGTGTGTGGTGAGTGAGTGGCAGTGTGGTGTGAGGTGTGTGTGTGTGGGGGATGTCGCGTGTGTGTGTGTGTGTGTGTGTGTGTGTGTGTGTGTGTGGTGTGTGTGTGTGTGTTGTGTGGTGTGTGTGTGTGTGTGTGTGTTGTGTTTTGTGTGTGTGTGTGTGGGTGGGTGTGAGTGTGGGTGTGTGAGTGTGAGTGCGCGGTGGTGTGTGGTGAGTGTTATTCTTATTCATACTTGAAAAGGACAAACAGTGGCATTCCTGTAGTTTCAAATAGGGGTTTTTGAAAAAACAAAATAGAATGCAATGGCAAGTTGCTTCAAAAAATAAATAATAATAAAATAATAATGATTTTATTATTAACTTTTTATTATATGGCCTTAACAACGATCCGGAAAAAACAGAAGGACTTTAAAACAAAAAGTAAACATCCAAAATTAGATAATAAAATCAGGTATTGAAATCAAGCTTTGGATAAAAGTGCCAATTGCATAAACATGTAAAATACAATATATATAATAAAACAACTATTGCAAACATTTAAAAAACAGGTTTTACACTCATTCCTCCATGCAGACAAACTGTTATAGTAGAGTAAACGCCAAAATATAAAAAGGTTAATGAACTTATTCATATAGAGCCTTTTTAAACAGAGTTTCTCAACAGAAAACAGAGGAAAAATTGGTAAAACAAAAAATAAGAGAGAATACATTAGTATTTAAAGCAAGGTTGGAGATAGTGCCAAATAATGTAAAAACAACAACAACAACAACAAATGTAATATCAGTGTTATTTAAGGATAATATGCTAATATTATATAGGCCTATTTTATTATTATTATGAATCAGTATTTGTTTTCAGTTTAATTTAAGTTACATTTTTTGTGATTTTATTGTAATAAAAATTAAAAAATATATGTCTATACAGTTGTATTATTTTTTTCAGTTTATAAGTTTTAGGTAAATTTAACAAATAAAATTAAGAAATGAGCAACTAGCTGAAAGATTCGGAAATTGTCTGAAAAAAAAAATTTAATTTAAGTTTTTGAATTTCATTTTATTGCAGTTCATGTTTATTTTATTTGAAGTAATGAAAATATTTTCAAGTAATGACAGTGTATATATCTCCGGAGAACTGCTGTGTTCATAGAGATGCACTGCTCTGGACTCTGATGACTGTAGGAAACAGCATCATGGATCTGAGCGCAGCAGATGTTGTGTGAGTTCTGCTGATGTGCTGATGGGAAAGAGTTTATGGCCGTCATTAGGAAGCTCTTTTGACGTCTCTTATAGGGTTGTGGCCCGTGACAATGGAGGCCGATCTGTCTTTCAGAGCGTCTCTATTCTCCTGCTCACACCACAATCAGCACAAAAGAGCACGAGCTGAAACATAATCCAGCTCAAAGTGTTTTCTTCATCACTCTGGACAATGAGGCCGATCTCCACGACTTCAGATTCTCAGAATCACAGCAGATTTCATTACCGGCTCAGCCCTTTCTCCACATCACATGAGAAACAGCAGAGTTTTCTGCTTCAGTTTCTGCTGCTGTCACAGATCTCAGTCTGAACTCACACGGTCTCAGCTGCTCCACACGCATATTTACATTCATTTGAGAACTGCAGGAGAAACATATGATGCTTCAGAGGAACGGAGAATTTCATGAGCTCTGAAAGAGCAACAGCAGATACAAAACAGTGTGTTTTTTTCTGTGTGCGTGTGGTGGTGGGTTTGGGGGGGGGGTCTGTGTGTGTGTCTGTGGGTCGAGGCACCATAGTCCAGCATGAAGGGAATTCTGCGCTGAGTTGGCGGTTAGACTATGCTCTCTTCTTAAGTGTGTATCGAGTCCCTGCGGCGCAAAATCGGCCCCCTTACAGCATAAAGCAAGGGCCTCGTTACGCCGCAGTCGGGGTGACAACGGTTCACAAACACACAAACACCATGATAATCCATTTAAAACAAACATCATTAACTGTGAGAGTCAGCGCTGATAACATATCCTCATGGCCGTCAAACATCAACCAACAGCCCACCACACCACCACACACACACACTCCAAGCATGTTATTATCACACACACAAACAAACTCAGAATGTTTAATTACACACACACACACAACCCACACACCCACACACACACACACACACACAGACAATCACACACACACAATCACAAACACACACACACACAAACACTGCAGGTACACTCACTCACTCACACACACACAACTCCACAACAGCTCACACACACACACTCACACCACACACACACCACACACACACACACAAACACCACTGACTCAATCACTACTAACACTTCACACGCTTCACAGCACACACACTCACACCACACACACAAACAAAACAACACACTGACTCACACGCACCACGATCAGTTCACACGCACCACACACACACACACACACACACACACACACACCCACTGGGACCTCCACTCACACTCACACCCCACCGGCACACCGATCACTATCGCAACACACCCACACACAACACACACACACACACACACACGACTACACGCAAACGTCACGTTCACACGCACACCCCACCCACAACACACACACACAATGACTCCACGCTCATCGCTCACACGCACACACACACACCAACCCCCCCCAGCTATAATCGTGACTTTTTGTTAATAATTTTAAAACTGTTTTGTTATTGTATATCTTCCCTGTTTTCATTTTAGTAAAAAAATTTGTTGGAATTTTTGTTTTTAACATTTTACTAGTGTTTTTTATATGTCTTCCATATATTAGTAATATAATTTTTTTTTTATATTAAATATGTAATTTTTTATTTGGTTTTATTTTTAATTTTTAGTTAAAATGTTTTACCAATTGTTTTCTAAATTGTCTATAGTTGTTTTAATGATTTTTTTTTTGATTTTTATTAAAACATTTTGAATTATTTGGAATTTTTATTTTGTTTTCATTTTAATTTGAGTTAAATTTTAAGAAATTTTGTTGTGTTTTTGTAATTTTTATTATTTTTCAATATATCTCTATGGTTTTTATTAATTTTTATTTATTAATTTTAGTGTAATTTAGTAATCATTGAGACACTATTATGTTTTTAGTCAATATTTAGAATTTCTTTATTTATTTATTTTGTTTACATTTAGGTTTTAGTTATTTTGTTGTCAGTTTTATTAGTTTGTTTTTTTCAATGTCTATGTAGTTTTCTTTCTTTCTTTTTTTCCCCTCAATTTTATTTGTAGTATATCAAGTTAAACTTAATCAACATGAGAAATGTTGCCTTGGCAATAGCTGAAAAAAAAAAGTTTAAGTTTTTATTTTTTACATTTAATTTTGTATCAGTTTTGTTTAATTTAAAGTAATAAAGTGTTTTTATGGTTTCAGGTTAAGCAAACGATAATAAGCCTGATTCAGACTGAGACGTTCATCTGTTCATCTGTGTCGTCTCAATGAGAATGTGGGTTAATTTAACAGGGATTTTGAGACTCTGAATCGATATTAAATTATTTTATGGGAGCATCTTAAGATACGTGTGAGTATTGAGGTGGGAATGAACACTATTAAAACATACACGGATCAAATTAAACCCAATCCTGTGGGATCAAACGCAGCAGCCCGGGACACAGAAGCAGTACAATAGAGCCCGTCTGAAGGGATATTTACAAGATTTACAGCCCAAATCTCATAGAAAGCACACTGAGGTCGGCCTGGCCTCTTTACATCCGAACACACACAGAAGAACGACTGCGACGGTTTCCATGGCTCTGAGACTTTAGAGAGAGACAGACAGAGCGTGTCAGATGTGCCGCCCACTGATTCACTGCAGCCGTATCGCATTCAGGGTTACCATCAGAACTAAAAAAAACCCATTAAACTATCACATTCAGGGTTACCATCAGAACAAAAACTAAATCCATCAAACTATCACATTCAGGATTACCATCAGAACTAAAAATAAACCCATTAAACTATCACATTCAGGGTTACCATCAGAACTAAAACTATACAGCCATCAAACTATCACATTCAGGGTTACCATCAGAACTAAAACTAAACCCATCAAACTATCACATTCAGGGTTACCATCAGAACTAAAACTAAAACCATCAAAAAATCGCATTCAGGGTTACCATCAGAACTAAAACTAAACCCATCAAACTATCACATTCAGGGTTACCATCAGAACTAAAACTAAACCCATCAAACTATCACATTCAGGGTTACCATCAGAACTAAAACTAAACCCATCAAACTATCACATTCAGGGTTACCATCAGAACAAAAACTAAAACCATCAAACTATCACATTCAGGATTACCATCAGAACTAAAAAAAAACCATTAAACTATCGCATTCAGGGTTAACATCAGAACTCAAACTATACAGTCATCAAACTAAAGCATTCAGGGTTACCATCAGAACTAAAACTAAACCCATCAAGCTATCACATTCAGGGTTACCATCAGAACTAAACTAAAACCATCAAACTATCACATTCAGGGTTACCATCAGAACTAAAAAAAACCCATTAAACTATCACATTCAGGGTTACCATCAGAACTCAAACTATACAGTCATCAAACTATCACATTCAGGGTTACCATCAGAATTAAAACTATACAGTCATCAAACTATCGCATTCAGGGTTACCATCAGAACTAAAACTAAAACCATCAAACTAGTTTTTTTGTTTTTTCGCATTCAGGTGTGACCATCGGAACTCAAACTAAACCCATCAAACTATCACATTCAGGGTACCATCAGAACTCAAACTAAAACCATCAAACTATCACATTCAGTGTTACCATCAGAACTAAAACTAAACCCATCAAACTATCACATTCAGGGTTACCATCAGAACTAAAACTATACAGTCATCAAACTAAAGCATTCAGGGTTACCATCAGAACTAAAACTAAACCCATCAAACTATCACATTCAGGATTACCATCAGATCTAAAAATAAACCATTAAACTATCGCATTCAGGGTTACCATCAGAACTAAAACTATACAGTCATCAAACTAAAGCATTCAGGCCGTGACCCAAGCCCCAGACAACTAAAACTAAAACCATCAAACTATCACATTCAGGGTTACCATCAGAATTAAAACTATACAGTCATCAAACTATCGCATTTAGGGTTACCATCAGAACTAAAACTAAACCTATCAAACTATCACATTCAGGATTACCATCAGAACTAAAATTAAAACCATCAAACTATCGCATTCAGGATTACCATCAGAACTAAAACTAAAACCATCAAACTATTGCATTCAGGGTTACCATCAGAACTCAAACTATACAGTCATCAAACTATCACATTCAGGGTTACCATCAGAACTCAAACTATACAGTCATCAAACTATCACATTCAGAGTTACCATCAGAACTAAAACTAAAACCATCAAAAAATCGCATTCAGGGTTACCATCAGAACTAAAAAAAACCCATTAAACTATCACATTCAGGGTTACCATCAGAACAAAAACTAAATCCATCAAACTATCACATTCAGGATTACCATCAGAACTAAAAATAAACCATTAAACTATCGCATTCAGGGTTACCATCAGAACTCAAACTATACAGTCATCAAACTAAAGCATTCAGGGTTACCATCAGAACTAAAACTAAATCCATCAAACTATCACATTCAGGATTACCATCAGAACTAAAACTAAAACCATCAAACTATTGCATTCAGGATTACCATCAGAACTCAAACTATACAGTCATCAAATTATCGCATTCAGGGTTATCATCAGAAAACTCAAACTATCAGTCATCAATTATGCATTCAGGGTTATCATCAGACTCAAACTATACAGTCCACATTATCGACACGCACCGCGCAGCGCCATCAGGCACTAAAGACACAACCAACCACGCCAACTATCACATTCAGGGTTACCATCAGAACTCAAACTATACAGTCATCAAATTATCGCATTCAGGGTTACCATCAGAACTAAAACTAAAACCATCAAACTATCACATTCAGGGTTACCATCAGAACTCAAACTATACAGTCATCAAACTATCACATTCAGGGTTACCATCAGAATTAAAACTATACAGTCATCAAACTATCGCATTTAGGGTTACCATCAGAACTAAAACTAAACCCATCAAACGATCACATTTAGGATTACCATCGGAACTCAAATTATACAGTCATCAAACTATCACATTCAGGGTTACTTTCAGAACTAAAACTAAAACCATCAAACTATCACATTCAGTGTTACCATCAGAACTCAAACTAAAACCATCAAACTATCGCATTCAGGATTACCATCAGAACTAAAACTAAAACCATCAAACTATCACATTCAGGGTTACCATCAGAACTCAAACTAAAACCATTAAGCTATCGCATTCAGGGTTACCATCAGAACTCAAACTATACAGTCATCAAACTATCACATTCAGGGTTACCATCAGAACTAAAACTAAAACCATCAAACTATCACATTCAGGGTTACCATCAGAACTCAAAATATACAGTCATCAAACTATCACATTCAGAGTTACCATCAGAACTAAAACTAAAACCATCAAAAAATCGCATTCAGGGTTACCATCAGAACTAAAACTAAAACCATCAAACTATCACATTCAGGGTTACCATCAGAACTAAAACTAAACCCATCAAACTATCACATTCAGGGTTACCATCAGAACTAAAACTAAACCCATCAAACAAATCACATTCAGGGTTACCATCAGAACAAAAACTAAACCCATCAAACTATCACATTCAGGATTACCATCAGAACTAAAAATAAACCATTAAACTATCGCATTCAGGGTTAACATCAGAACTCAAACTATACAGTCATCAAACTAAAGCATTCAGGGTTACCATCAGAACTAAAACTAAAACCATCAAATTATCGCATTCAGGGTTACCATCAGAACTCAAACTATACAGTCATCAAACTATCACATTCAGGGTTACCATCAGAACTAAAACTAAACCCATCAAACTATCACATTCAGGGTTACCATCAGAACTAAAACTAAACCCATCAAACAAATCACATTCAGGGTTACCATCAGAACAAAAACTAAATCCATCAAACTATCACATTCAGGATTACCATCAGAACTAAAAATAAACCATTAAACTATCGCATTCAGGGTTAACATCAGAACTCAAACTATACAGTCATCAAACTAAAGCATTCAGGGTTACCATCAGAACAAAAACTAAATCCATCAAACTATCACATTCAGGATTACCATCAGAACTAAAAATAAACCATTAAACTATCGCATTCAGGGTTAACATCAGAACTCAAACTATACAGTCATCAAACTAAAGCATTCAGGGTTACCATCAGAACAAAAACTAAATCCATCAAACTATCACATTCAGGATTACCATCAGAACTAAAACTAAAACCATCAAAAAATCGCATTCAGGGTTACCATCAGAACTAAAACTAAAACCATCAAACTATGGCATTCAGGGTTACCATCAGAACTAAAACTAAAACCATCAAAGTATTGCATTCAGGGTTACCATCAGAACTCAAACTATACAGTCATCAAATTATCGCATTCAGGGTTATCATCAGAACTCAAACTATACAGTCATCAAATTATCGCATTCAGGGTTATCATCAGAACTCAAACTATACAGTCATCAAATTATCACATTCAGGGTTACCATCAGAATTAAAACTATACAGTCATCAAACTATCGCATTTAGGGTTACCATCAGAACTAAAACTAAACCCATCAAACGATCACATTTAGGATTACCATCGGAACTCAAATTATACAGTCATCAAACTATCACATTCAGGGTTACCATTAGAACTAAAACTAAACCCATCAAACTATCACATTCAGGGTACCATCAGAACTCAAACTAAAACCATCAAACTATCACATTCAGGGTTACCATCAGAATTAAAACTATACAGTCATCAAACTATCGCATTCAGGGTTACCATCAGAACTAAAAAAAACCCATTAAACTATCACATTCAGGGTTACCATCAGAACAAAAACTAAATCCATCAAACTATCACATTCAGGATTACCATCAGAACTAAAAATAAACCATTAAACTATCGCATTCAGGGTTAACATCAGAACTCAAACTATACAGTCATCAAACTAAAGCATTCAGGGTTACCATCAGAACAAAAACTAAATCCATCAAACTATCACATTCAGGATTACCATCAGAACTAAAAATAAACCATTAAACTATCGCATTCAGGGTTAACATCAGAACTCAAACTATACAGTCATCAAACTAAAGCATTCAGGGTTACCATCAGAACTAAACCTAAAACCATCAAACTATCACATTCAGGATTACCATCAGAACTAAAACTAAAACCATCAAACAATCGCATTCAGGGTTACCATCAGAACTAAAACTAAACCCATCAAACTATGGCATTCAGGGTTACCATCAGAACTAAAACTAAACCCATCAAACTATCGCATTCAGGGTTACCATCAGAACTAAAACTAAAACCATCAAACTATGGCATTCAGGGTTACCATCAGAACTAAAAAAAACCCATTAAACTATCACATTCAGGGTTACCATCAGAACTAAAAAAAACCCATTAAACTATCACATTCAGGGTTACCATCAGAACAAAAACTAAATCCATCAAACTATCACATTCAGGATTACCATCAGAACTAAAACTAAAACCATCAAACTATCACATTCAGGGTTACCATCAGAACTAAAACTAAACCCATCAAACGATCACATTTAGGATTACCATCGGAACTCAAACTATACAGTCATCAAACTATCACATTCAGAGTTACCATCAGAACTAAAACTAAAACCATCAAACTATCGCATTCAGGGTTACCATCAGAACTAAAACTAAACCCATCAAACTATCACATTCAGGATTACCATCAGAACTAAAACTAAACCCATCAAACTATCACATTCAGGATTACCATCAGAACTAAAACTAAAACCATCAAACTATCGCATTCAGGGTTACCATCAGAACTCAAAATATACAGTCATCAAACTATCACATTCAGGGTTACCATCAGAACTCAAACTAAACCCATCAAGCTATCACATTCAGGGTTACCATCGGAACTCAAACTAAACCCATCAAACTATCACATTCAGGATTACCATCAGAACTAAAACTAAAACCATCAAACTATCACATTCAGGATTACCATCAAAACTCACACTTGAAAAATCCATCAAACTATCACATTCAGGATTACCATCAGAACTCAAACTAAAACCATCAAACTATCACATTCAGGGTTACCATCAGAACTCAAACTAAAACCATCAAACTATCACATTCAGTGTTACCATCAGAACTCAAACTAAAACCATCAAACTATCACATTCAGTGTTACCATCAGAACTCAAACTAAAACCATCAAACTATCACATTCAGTGTTACCATCAGAACTCAAACTAAAACCATCAAACTATCACATTCAGTGTTACCATCAGAACTCAAACTAAAACCATCAAACTATCACATTCAGTGTTACCATCAGAACTCAAACTAAAACCATCAAACTATCACATTCAGTGTTACCATCAGAACTCAAACTAAAACCATCAAACTATCACATTCAGTGTTACCATCAGAACTCAAACTAAAACCATCAAACTATCACATTCAGTGTTACCATCAGAACTCAAACTAAAACCATCAAACTATCACATTCAGGGTTAACATCAGAACTAAAACTAAAACCATCAAACTATCACATTCAGGATTACCATCAGAACTAAAACTAAAACCATCAAACAATCGCATTCAGGATTACCATCAGAACTAAAAATAAACCATTAAACTATCGCATTCAGGGTTAACATCAGAACTCAAACTATACAGTCATCAAACTAAAGCATTCAGGGTTACCATCAGAACTAAAACTAAAACCATCAAAAAATCGCATTCAGGGTTACCATCAGAACTAAAACTAAACCCATCAAACTATCACATTCAGGGTTACCATCAGAACTAAACTAAAACCATCAAACTATCACATTCAGGATTACCATCAGAACTAAAACTAAAACCATCAAAAAATCGCATTCAGGGTTACCATCAGAACTAAAAAAAACCCATTAAACTATCACATTCAGGGTTACCATCAGAACAAAAACTAAATCCATCAAACTATCACATTCAGGATTACCATCAGAACTAAAAATAAACCATTAAACTATCGCATTCAGGGTTAACATCAGAACTCAAACTATACAGTCATCAAACTAAAGCATTCAGGGTTACCATCAGAACAAAAACTAAATCCATCAAACTATCACATTCAGGATTACCATCAGAACTAAAACTAAAACCATCAAAAAATCGCATTCAGGGTTACCATCAGAACTAAAACTAAACCCATCAAGCTATCACATTCAGGGTTACCATCAGAACTAAAACTAAAACCATCAAACTATCACATTCAGGGTTACCATCAGAACTAAACTAAAACCATCAAACTATCACATTCAGGATTACCATCAGAACTAAAACTAAACCCATCAAGCTATCGCATTCAGGGTTACCATCAGAACTAAAACTAAACCCATCAAACTATCACATTCAGGGTTACTTTCAGAACTAAAACTAAAACCATCAAACTATGGCATTCAGGGTTACCATCAGAACTAAAACTAAAACCATCAAACTATCACATTCAGGGTTACCATCAGAACAAAAACTAAATCCATCAAACTATCACATTCAGGATTACCATCAGAACTAAAAATAAACCATTAAACTATCGCATTCAGGGTTAACATCAGAACTCAAACTATACAGTCATCAAACTAAAGCATTCAGGGTTACCATCAGAACAAAAACTAAATCCATCAAACTATCACATTCAGGATTACCATCAGAACTAAAAATAAACCATTAAACTATCGCATTCAGGGTTAACATCAGAACTCAAACTATACAGTCATCAAACTAAAGCATTCAGGGTTACCATCAGAACAAAAACTAAATCCATCAAACTATCACATTCAGGGTTACCATCAGAACTAAAACTAAACCCATCAAACTATCACATTCAGGATTACCATCAGAACTAAATCTAAACCCATCAAGCTATCGCATTCAGGATTACCATCAGAACTAAAACTAAAACCATCAAAAAATCGCATTCAGGGTTACCATCAGAACTAAAACTAAAACCATCAAACTATGGCATTCAGGGTTACCATCAGAACTAAAACTAAACCCATCAAGCTATCGCATTCAGGATTACCATCAGAACTAAAAATAAACCATTAAACTATCGCATTCAGGGTTAACATCAGAACTCAAACTATACAGTCATCAAACTAAAGCATTCAGGGTTACCATCAGAACAAAAACTAAATCCATCAAACTATCACATTCAGGATTACCATCAGAACTAAAACTAAAACCATCAAACTATTGCATTCAGGGTTACCATCAGAACTAAAACTAAAACTATCAAACAATCGCATTCAGGATTACCATCAGAACTCAAACTATACAGTCATCAAACTATCACATTCAGGGTCACCATCAGAACTAAAACTAAAACCATCAAACAATCGCATTCAGGATTACCATCAGAACTAAAACTAAAACCATCAAAAAATCGCATTCAGGGTTATCATCAGAACTAAAACTAAAACCATCAAACTATCACATTCAGGGTTACCATCAGAACTAAAACTAAATCCATCAAACTATCACATTCAGGATTACCATCAGAACTAAAACTAAACCCATCAAACTATCACATTCAGGATTACCATCAGAACTAAAACTAAAACCATCAAACTATCACATTCAGGGTTACCATCAGAACTAAAACTAAACCCATCAAGCTATCACATTCAGGGTTACCATCAGAACAAAAACTAAATCCATCAAACTATCACATTCAGGATTACCATCAGAACTAAAACTAAAACCATCAAAAAATCGCATTCAGGGTTACCATCAGAACTCAAACTAAAACCATCAAACTATCACATTCAGGGTTACCATCAGAACAAAAACTAAATCCATCAAACTATCACATTCAGGATTACCATCAGAACTAAAAATAAACCACACGAAACAGTTTCGGTACTTCCATTAAATAAAATGAATTAAAATTAAAACAATTGATAAAAAACATTTTTATTTCAGCTATAACGTTTTCTTTTTTTCTTTTAAATTGAAACCCTTAAATAACTACAAAATAATAATTACAAATAATTAAAAACAACAACTAATTAAAAATGGACAGAATTACGCAATGTCAACTAAATATAACGAAAGGAAAAAGGGAAAAAATGAAAAAAAACAAATCTAAATATAATATAAATGAAACAAGAAAAATATATTAATAACACTAAACAACAAAATTACCGAAACTTTAAATTCAAAGGATAAAGTGGTGGTATAGTAAACAAACTGCTGTAAATTTTCAAATATCGTGGGGCGTTGTGTATAATAGTAAATTACTGTGCTCTAAAAAAACAAAATTACTAGTCAATAAAAACTTTCAAAACATTAATAAAAACCATAACAGATCTATAATACGGAAACCACAACCAAAATTACAAAAACTTTAACATTGAAATGAAAAAAGGGAAAATCTAAAATTAAAAACTATTTCCCAAAATATTAATAAAATTTATAATATTGTATGTGGTACTAAAGCAAGACAAGAGTAATGAAAGGGAAAATTTAAAACTAAATGAACAACTCATTTAAAAAATTTAATAAGAAGGAATGAGTTTGGTATGATACTCAAAAACTAATAAAAATGACAAAAAAAAATACTAAAACTTTAACTAAAACTACAATGAATAGGGAGAATATAACATTAAAAACTATTTTAAAAACTGTAACAGTTCATTAATGATATAAAACAACACTGATTGTATTTCACTCCAGCGAACACCATCGTATCTGTGCTGAAGTACATCTGTGACGCTCACAGGATTCAGTGATAATAATTAAACATGCGCGCTAATGACTGCAGATGCTGAGGTGAGAATCAAACAGCATATACAGATCACAGCACAGGTTCACAAGACTTTCATGTGCTGCCAGATCAACTCTCACGAGCGTTCATGTGCTGATGTACAGCTGGATGCAGAACAAGACCAGACACATGCAGGAATATCCAGAAATCAAAGAGAATATCACTGCAATCACATACAAATGTCCTGAAAACATGAGGAACCACTGCATAGTCAGCCTTATTTCTATAGTGCTTTACAGAACACAGATTGTTTTAAAGCAGCTTCACATTAATAAACAGCAAAATAACAATGCTGATGCAAAATTCGTCAAATATGAAAAGACTTCTGTTTCAGCTGTATAGTAGCTTGGCAATAGTATCATTATTCAGCTCTAATTAGTTCAATGTTGATACTGTTCAGTTCAATAACAGTGTCAGTGTTGCAAAGCAATGATTTGTGAAATTTCTAGAGGTGAAAATCATGTTAAAGGAAAGAGTGCAGTGTTAAATGCATGCGACTAAATCTTTCATTTGAAACCTTAATGAATCCCTGAACTCACCTGCTCTTCTGCATGGGATTCAGTTCCAAGATCTGAACTTTTCATGAATCTGAAAAATGTTTCAGCTGGTTTAGCCCATATTATGAAAATCAGTGAGATCGAAACACTTTCAAGCTCCAAAACAGACATAAAGCTAGTGTGAAATTAATCCATTCGACTCCACAAAAACAGCGGAACATTTTTCTAAACATCTTCATTTGTATTTGACAAAAGAAAACCAGCCGTATAAGTAGATGATGATAGAGCTTCCTCTTATATAATACAAGTGCATATCAGGTAATTCAGTGAGTGAGTCGTCTGAGCTGATTCAGTGAGCAAATCAGTCAATCACATCACAGTGACAGATCCATTCATTAACCAATATCTGTCCATTTTTAGATTGTTACCCCTACAACGATTAACAGAAGTGATCAATCCACCCATCAGACCCCAAAACTTCCTACAGTCTTAAAGTATTTGTGATTCAAATCAGTGAATGGCAAACTGAACGCAGTGTAGCTCTTGATTCATTTCAACAATAAAATACTTGTAATCTAATTCAAAACATTAAGAATAATGTGTCACTGATGCTAAAGTAACCCTGAACTGGACTCATGCCTGCATCACTGACGCAGTGTTTGTCCTGGTTTCAGCGATGTGAAACTGGTTCAGGTCAGATATTACTCTCTTTTTTCCAAGCGCAGGCTGGAATGAGTTTATAATATTTCCATTCTGTCTCTGTAAATCGGCACATTTTCAGTCTCGCATTGATTTTCTGTATCTCTCTCTCTCTCACAGCAGATGTGTGGATGGATGGGATTCAGCAGTAAAAGCTTCACATTATCGATCCGACCCCCATTAGGCCCGAAGCGCTGGACTTCATGGGTCTGGCCACTAAAACACTTTCCGAATGTGGAGCGGGTCACAGTTTAACCTGAAAAACAACCCCGTATTTGTGACAACTGAATAGTAGAGCAATCCGAAGAAGAACGGCTCAATAACTGCATTCAATAAGAGTAAAAGCTACATAATGCACATGACAGTCTGCTGGCTGCTAGATATGCTGCTTCTGTGAATGTGTTTGCATCTGCTCTGTCGGCAAGAGTCCGCATACACTCACAAATCTGCATATTCACTGACACTCGCCGAGCACTGAAATGAAGCACAGAGTTTTATTATGCGTGAATATGCGTCTGACAGCATTAACATGAAAAATGACTCATTGAGTTTAATGAAGAGCAGATCCGGCTGCATTCAGACGTGAACACAGCATCAGCAGACTCAAAGCGCTCAAACTCAAGCTGCTCACATGTGGAGCATTTTATTAAACAACATGAGCTTGAATTCAAGTCATTTCTGAGTGACTGGATGTTTGACAATAATATTACAAGCCTTCAAATCAGACCATTCAGTCAGTGAGTCATCTGAGCTGATTCACTGAGTCATCTGAACTGGTTCAAAGAATAATCTGAAATGATTCAGTGAGTCATCTGAGCTGATTCAGTAAGTCATCTGAAATTATTAGTGAGCATCTGAACCGGATAAATATTTATTTGAAATTGATTCAGTGAGTCACCTGAAATTGAGTGTGTGTTGTAAATGTGTATGTATAGTTTCATTAAAGCTTTGGCGATGTAAAAATTCCTTTCAACATGCCCATAAAGCTATTTGAATCTGAATCGGAGTTATCTGAGCTAATTCAGTGAGTCATCTTCACTTGTTCAAGGAGTCATCTGCACTAATTCTGTGACTCTTCTGAGCTGATTCAGTCAGTCATCTGAACTGGTTAAATGAGTCATCTGAAATGATTCAGTGAGTCATTTGCACTAATTCAGTAAGTCATCTGAGCTTATACAATGAGTCATCTAAACTGGTCTAATTATTCAATTGAAATGATTCTGTGAGTCATCTAAGCTGATTCAGTGAGTTAGTGAATCTTCTGAGATGATTCAGTCTATGATTCAGACGGATGACGCCTGTGCTCTATAGGCTGTGTCTTATTTCAAAAGCTGCAGTCTCAGAAGGAAAGAAATGACAGTATTGTACGGCTCACAAGGAATAAAATCAATTTTATAATGGCTACTTTCTGAAATGAGACATCCTCAGTGACATGCGGCTGACAAACGATGCATTAAAACAACCTCACCAGTGGAGTGATTCACTGTTAAACTGAGCACCCTGCTGTGCTGTGTGTGTGTTTGCGTGTGGTCAGCGAGGACATGCGTAGTGAATGTTGTATTTTGCAGAGGTCAGTGTTTTCGAAGCACAGCTGCTGACTCAAACATCTGCCCTCTCATCCTCAGCACAGAGCAACCTCCATAACAAACACTCAAACCGTCTCAAACACAAGACGGCGTGAAGTGGACTCGTTTGGTCACTAGTACAGACAGCGTCTCCTTCACTGACTCATTAACAGATTAGTTGGATCAACACAGACTAAGCAGACTAAACTCAAGAGCTGCTTTACGTTAGATAATAGAAAACAGGGTAAATTAAGCGGCTAGACAAACGAACATCAGCCTCATGTTTGCACGGTCAGTAAACGGACGTCAAGTGCTCTAAATGTGGACGGTATTGTTAGGACTGAAGGGCTTGTTAACTCTTTTCAGCCGGTTTGAGTGGAGGAGTGTTAATTAAGGCCGTTGTGTGTCAGGAAACAATCAGCTTCAGACGGCTGTTATTAGAAGCATTCACTGATGTTCGGACAGAATCTGCTCGTCATGATGCTCACTCACAGAAATATAATTCAACTCTACTGGATTCTACAAATCGCTAATACTAACTTAATTACAGATGTGAACTTCTAAAATGACATTTCAGCTTTGCAGCAACATTCGTCCATCGTGTGACATTTAGCACTAAAAACATTGTGAGAGATAATCATCATCACATTAGATCAATCAATCAATCAATCAACCAATATCTGTCCACTTTTAGATTATTATACCTACACACATAAACAGAAATTATCAGTCATTTTTTATTTAAATATTTAGATATTATGTTTGTAAAATAAGTGTTTGCGGCACTTTTTAATTTATTTATTTTTATTATTATTATTACATTTCAGTTAGAATTTATATTAGTAAGTTTTATTCAATGATTTATTGCTTAAGTATGTTTTAATTTATAAAAATAAACACTTTAGACAATGCCTTCTACAACACACAAAACACCATGTAATATAAACTAAAATGCGGGATTTTAATCACACCTTAAAGCACCAACACTTTTACTTTGTTGAAATACTTAGATATGAATTACTTTATTGGTAAATAGTGTTGTGTTTTGATTCGGTATTGTTGTAACGTTTCTCTTGATTTGCATATAAATCATATCGAAAAAAAACAAATTTGAGTTTGGTGAGTCAAAAAAACCAAATTATTTTTTCCAACCCCTTGCTTGATACAATCACAAAAGCATTTTATATTTGGCGTCCGTCAGAACTCAAGAGAGTCTCTATAATCAGGAATGTTTTTCTACGCTCACGTTCGGTCACTGATGTCACGTCAGCTGTCATCTGCGTGAATGAGTTCCAGCCGCAGTAAAAACCTCCAGAGCTTCTTTCATTCTGAAACTTCATGCTTAATAACGTCCAGCCTGACCAATCATCAGGAGCCAAACACAAAGCCTGTCAGAGTCCACCAATCATCAGCGGACAGGAAGTACAATAAGCCGTCCAATGGAGAGGTGGAGACCCTTCCAAACCACCACACACAGCGCAGGCCGCTCTTTCTCATGATAAACACCCGTCATGTTCCCTGCTTTGTCATGTTTGGCTTCAGTGTCTGGTTTATGGCACGGTAAAAATGCATTGTCCCATTGAATGCGGAGACTTTGACTGTGACATTGAGCAGGAGGAGGTCCATCAACCTCTGACCAGACAGACCCACACTCTCCATTCTCAACAATAGAGCCCAGAGACTCTGATCCCAGCAGGCCGAGCATTCACTGCGCAGGCAGGGCCGTCAGCGTTATGGGCATCTGCACTGGTAGGGGTGCTTACACTAGCTGAAAGTCAACAATACATCCATTTACTCTCAACGCTTTCAAAGTGTCTGCCGGGAGCGTAAGCGCGTTCAAACGCCAAGAATCTTTCACATTACTGTCAGCTGTGATGTTCACATTCACATCATCTACAGTGAAGGCCTGCAGCACACTACACTCGCTACTGCTGCTGTATACTTCATACAGAACAGTGTGCTATTCTAAAAACAGCCACTCTGCAGTTAGGGTGATACTCTTTCATTCTCTTTTAACTGATACAATGTTACATTTAGCTGCTACAATATTATATTTACCTGCTACAACCGTTACATTCAACTGCTAAAATGTTACTTTTAACTGCTACAAATGTTACATTTAACTGCAACAATATTATATCTACCTGCTACAAATGTTACATTTAATGGTTACTGTTACATTTACTGTAACTGCTACAAAAGTTACATTTAGCTGCTAAAATGTTACTTTTAACTGCTTCAAATGTTACATTTAGCTGCTACAATATTATATTTACCTGCTACAAACGTTACATTCAACTGCTAAAGTGTTACTTTTAACTGCTACAAATGTTACATTTAGCTGCTACAATATTATATTTTCCTGCTACAAACGTTACATTCAACTGCTAAAGTGTTACTTTTAACTGCTACAAATGTTACATTGAATGGTTACTGTTACATTTACTGTAACTGCTACATAAGTTACATTTAGCTGCTGCAATATTATATTTTCCTGCTACAAACGTTACATTCAACTGCTAAAGTGTTACTTTTAACTGCTTCAAATGTTACATTTAGCTGCTACAATATTATATTTACCTGCTACAAACGTTACATTCAACTGCTAAAATGTTACTTTTAACTGCTACAAATGTTACATTTAACTGCAACAATATTATATCTACCTGCTACAAATGTTACATTCAAACTGCTAAATGTGTTACTGTTTTAACTGCTTACAAATTTACGCTTTAGCGCGCTACAGTATTATTATTTAGCCTGGCATACAACTAATAGGCATTCACTGCTAAAGTGTTACTTTTAACTGCACAAATTGTACTTGATGTGTACTGTTACATTTACGTGTAACTGCTACTAGTTCCATTTAGCGCTACCATATATATTTTCCTGCTGACAAGGAGTCGGGTGGTACATGTCCACCTGAACGTAAAGTGTGTATTTAATAACGTGCTGTTCAAATGTTTACAGAAATATAGACTGCTTACATAATATTATATTTACTGCTACACACATTCAAAGTGCACGGAGCGAAAGGGTTACTTGGTCAACTGCTCACAAGAATTAGGACAGGGTAGGAATGTTCGTCGTGGTTAACAATTTACTCGGTAACTGCTACATAATTACATTTAGCTGCGTACAAATATTATATTTTCTGCTACAAACATTTCATTGGCAACTGGTCTAAAATTTTTTACTTTTAACTGCTCCTAATGTTTACATTTAGACTGCTACAGTGTTAACCCATTTTTTTATTTGATACAATATTATTTTAACTGCTACGACATGTTCATTTAGCGCTAACAAGCTTATACTTTACCTGCTACAACGTCACAATTTCAACTGCTAAAATGTTACTTATTTAACTGCTACAATGTTACATTGAATGGTTTACTGTGTCATTTATTGATACAATATTACTACATTTTAAATTGATACACTTTACATTTAAGTGCTATAAGGTTACATTTAACTGTTACCTGTTAACTACACACAAAGTTAGTACAGTGGGTTAACGGGCGACAAGGGGGCTTTTAACTGTGAACAGCAAAGGCGACAGTAACTGAAGCGTGCGTGTAAAACGCGCGCATTCGCCCCTACCTCTACATAGCCAGGTAGAGGCCAATCAGGCTTCATTTAATTGGATAATAGACACACTGTAATGACTGGAAATGGGATGAAGGTCTTAAACCACTTAACTGCTCCCGGAGCCTCATTTAACAAGTTAACAAGCTTCTGCTAGCTCTGAATGACTGTATCTCTGCTAATAACTATCAAGAACGAGCTCACTAGAAAACCCAACAATGTACGAAAAGTATGATGATGACATGAGAATATGAAAATATTAAAAACAAGCTTATAAAATATGAAAATCAAACGTCAATGGTCACATGCTTCTAATGAATATTATCCCTCATGCTGTCACAAAAAAGGTTCTTCCAGCCAATTAATATAGAGTGTTATGTCACTATGTTTTTAATAGATCTTTGATTTGAGAGGCTCTGTTTCTGACGTTTCAGCAAAGTTCACCATGACAACAGCCACACATCCACCGCTAGAAGAGCCTCTTGACACGCTGACATCATCAATGTGAGACACATATTTCACTGTCAGAAGAACAAGCGCAGCACAGCATGTCTACGGCAAGCGCTTAGAGACACATTTCATTATTTCCTACCAAAACGACCTCGTAAACGCCCGCTGAAGGCCGAGAGACGAGCAGCTTTTAAAGTCAGACGCTGTTTAAACGCTAAAGGTATAAAACAAGTCAGAGATTGAATGGGACACGTCGAGGGAACGCTTTGTTAAACCTTGCCCGACTTCAGAAGCTCTCTAGCTTTCTCTTGATTGTCATGCAAATGCTGAAAGACTGAAGGCTGGGGCATTTGTAACTTGTGTTTTCAAAGGATTCCCAACCCGCCTTCAGCCCTAATTACATTTCACCTCTTATGTTGCCAGCACAAGCTCGTATCAGTCCTGAGCGTGTTTCCCAGCGCATGACTCTAAATCTCCCTGCAGACGTGTTTGAAGAGAGCCACGGCGAGCTGTCGAAGCATCAAACCATCAGCGTCCTACACTCTCCACGTCTGGATACCTGAGCTGAATATGCTTGGTTTGGACACGCGGTCAATGAGAACAAGCACAAAGCACTGGAGACGCTGTTCACGGCTGATTCTCGTTCCTGAAGACTCGCACTGCATTTGTTTATTGAGCGTGAAATGAAAGTGTTTGGGTATAAAAATCTATTTGCCAAAGCAGTTGGTGATTCTGTGATTTGTCACGCATTACATAAGACTCCTACAGACGTATATCCAGTGTTTCCCACACACAGAGTTTACACGGACCGCACAGGTATATTTGGCATCTCTATCACGATTATATTCACGTGACCCTGCAGTGTTGTTTTCACAAAGCCTTTTTTATGTATTTCTAGCTCTAGAATAGCTATTCCCCAATTGTAAGTCGCTGTGGATAAAAGCATCTACCAAATGAATAAATATAAATGTAATTCAAACTGTCACGTCAATTTAAACCAAATCAAACAAAATAAGACTTAAGTTTCTATTGTTTAGTATTGAAAGTTTTTGTGTCCTTGTCTTGTTTCAATAGAAATATTGGATGGGTAGTATATACGGTATATATAATTAGGAATTTAATAACATTGGAATACCCTGGATATATTGTAGTTTCTATTAATATGTCTTTATAAATTTTCATCATAGTTTTCATTCTAGTATTTTAATAGTAATAGTTAAGTGATCATTGGATTATACACTAAAGATAAATCTTTATAATATGTATATTGTTTTAATACTATTAAAAGATTTTAATAATACATATTTTATGGTATCGATTAATTTTTTCATATATGGAATAAATAAGTAATACACTTAATATAAAGTACTTTGTAATATTGTAACTATTTTAATTATTTAATAGTCAATAAATGTATACTTTTAGTGTATAGAAATAACCTAATTTACATTTATTGTATTTTAATAAAATATTGTATTTGAATATCTCTATTATTAATAATATAACATAACACTTTTGATTAAAAGTATTAAATACATGAAAACATTGTGTTAAAGGTCACATTATTTGTTGTTTATGGCATGTTTTGTGTTTTTCCAGCAGCTAGCAGCTCCAGTGTGTTTCAGACGTGTGGGAAACGCCGCATCCATCACTGAATGGTCTCCACACCCTCGGGATGTTTGTTTTGTGCGTGTGCTGGATTTATCACTCTCTCGCAGGACTTTAGGCGGATCGTAATCCCAGCAGGTCTGACTGGAGGCGCCACACGGCTAATTGGATTTTTTTCTACCATGGAGAATCCAATCACAGTCGGGCCCGTTCAATTTCACTGCCCCGCACTTTTAACCAGCCCAGATAAACTCGCAGGATCTGGAGTGATTTTACCTCCTACTGCACTGGATGTTTTCACTCCCACCGCACACAAATCAAATAAGTGGAAATGAAGCGCGTGAGCATCTGTTAGGTGTGTCGGAAACACAGAGCCGGTGAATTTAATACAGACGGCAGCTTATGTTACAGGTGAACAAAACCAGCCGTCTCCAGTTACACTGAGAGGGGTGTGTGCGACCTCAGCCTTTCACAGGCAAACTGGATCTATAGTATCCGGATCAGCCTTCCTCTGGACCCCTATGGAGATTCCCAGGAGAACAGAACCTACAATTAATACACAAGCACTGGTGAAAATACTCCAACGCATGTCTGTTAATGTCAGCAAAGTTAGGAAGAAGGTGCAGGACTCTGATCACAAACCCCCTAGCAACCACCCACACACCTTAGCAACCACACAGCACTGTGATAAAACCCCCAATATAAACACACAACACCCGAGAATTATATGGTAGTACAGTTTGCACAGACAGCACTCACATCTTCAGAAAATGTACAAAAAATAAAATAAATAAATAAATAAAAAAACATATTTTCTTTAGCTTATGGTCTATGCAAAAATGACAATATCACAATTTTAGAAAAGAAACTATAATGAAAAAAAGTAAAGGGGTCTAATGTTCTATAGGAACTATAAACTCTCATTTCCTTCAGGGAAAAAAAATTAGTTAAAACTTTACAAGTTAGAAAATTCATATCCATTCTTCAGAAATATATATTTGTATAAATAACTAGGGTTCTTAGGTAGTATATATCTAACTATAATCTATATATATATATATTTTTTTTTTTGTTTTTTTTTTTTCTTTTTTTTTTTTAGATATTTGAAAAATATAAGAATTATTCACGCTGAGAAAATATATCTAAAACTGTCCCCTGCAGGAAAAATCTTTTTAATTTTATAGATTTTTTTCAATATTTTCCAAAGAAAATGTGATGCAAATTTTAACTGCATAGATTTATTTTTTGTAATTTCACAATTTGAATCACATTTTTTAAATGTTAACAAAAATCTAATTACCTTCAGGAAAATGTAAACAACGTATAAATTAATATTTGTAAAGCTATTTTTTACGGCGGGATAGTGAAACACAACCTGTGAGCTGACCATCGCACCACAGCTCTGATGAAGCACCAACTCAACCAAACATGAACGTCTCAGACATCAGCTTTACATCGTCCTCCAGTGTTTCTGAAAAGGTCTGCCCAAAACGGGTTTAAACTCAGGTTAACAGACACACATCCGAAGCCCAGCAGAGAGCGAGAGCTAAACGGCAGGCTTTGCGCGTTCAGAGCAGAGGATCATGGTCCTAATCTCACTGCGTCTGTAGGATTGTTCATTTCTCCAGCTGTCTTTAATTCTCCGCTTATATGAACTCGTCTGAGATCACATCTGTAAGCATATGGACCAGCAGACTCTCAAAATAAAGAATTTCAGTGACGGATGAAAAGAAAAAGCTGATAATGTGCAGTAAATCTGATATATGTGGGGGCTCTACAACGCTAAACATAAAACACAGCTGTTCATGAGAGACGCTTCGCTTCATTCCATCTGGACTGAGAACAACAACTGCATTTACACACCAGGAAGAAAACAGTGAATCAACAACTGAAAATCCAGTGAAACGACATGAGCGTAACAAAATAACAAAAACATCTTCTAAGAACGTTTAGCTATTGTTCCCATTAAGTTATGAAAATGCTATTTCTGAATGTTTTCTGAATGTTCAAAACGTCCAGTTTTAAAAATTTCAGAGATGTTTTTTCTTAGTTCTGCAAATGTTAAGGGAACATT